>OZ010599.1:6266083-6373583 GCA_963932145.1 Acanthosepion lycidas | reverse complement strand
AAGACTTTTTGGTCCACTGTTCTTCATTGTAGACCAGAACAGAATTTTGGCATTTCATGATGATTTTATGGAGTGGTTGGTTCTTTCCAAGATAGTTTTACTGATTCTACCGATTTCTGATCTAGTAGTGTTTATAAGCCTAGTAGATGGCTTAGTTTTGAATTTGGGTTTATGGTCTTTTAGCAAAACATACACTTCCTTTGTTTGCAGTTTACTGACCCGATCACTTATCTGTGGTTTATCAGTAATTGATTTACTGACACAGTTAATACTATCTATCTGGTTAAAATTATTTGTATCAATTTTTTTGTAGCTTCTGGTCAGAATATTTTTAACTAAGGTATCATAATCCTTAGGGGATAACTTATAAAAGTTAGCTGTTTTATTGGAAATGTCACTAAATCAATAAATGTCACCAGATTTATTAATATCCTTGACAATAACATCAAGATTTTTTGGGAAAGAGTTTTTATATTTATGGAAGGTTAATCCCTTGATGATATCCATTAGGTCATTTTTAAAACCAGACAATTCCTTAATTATTGGTGCTGTCTTAAAACTTTTAAAACCATAATTTTCGTGTTCACACAAATGGTCCTGGTCATGAAGAAAAAAAGTAAGCTTTCCATCTCATTCTTCTGATAAGGTTTTCAGTTTGCAGAGTTAAACGGACAAAATAATCCCTTTTGTCCATGGTGGGAATGTTCTTAAGAGATAATCTGAAATTGATTCTATCCATAGTATAAGAATAGAATAGACAGTTCTCGACAGTAATAGGAACTAATATCCAAGTATAGGATTGGTGTATATAGAATAAATTCCAATAACCAACAATTACTATTCTTAAAAGAGTGCTCAATACAGAGTAGAGCAAATATAATTATTTATTTGAAAATTATAACATAAATATGTTATAAAATCACTACAAAAATAGCCATTTTGTTTCAACACCTCTGGTGTCTTATCAAGTGATGATGTTGAATGTAGAAATAAGGGTTTTAAAGGTTCAAATTAACCACCCCTCGCATATATAATATATAAGCAGTGTGGATGCAGAGATCAACACCAAATATGTTTCATACTTCAACACAATCTTCAGGCATTCAAGCATGAAATAGATTGTTACTATTTAATGTTAATCTTTATATCTAGACTGCTTTTATTTACTTATATGCCCTGTCCCAGATATTGAGTAATTGATGAATATAGTATACCTTAAAACTATATTTTATCATATAAGTTTATGATCATTTACACATGGAGTTGTCCATATTTGTATATATTATATCTAAGTGGAGGGTGGAGGTATTTACTTTGTACCTGATTACTGTGTAAGCATGAAACTAAAATTTGCACATACTTTTGTATATTAATTTTTCATGTTTCTTGTTGCTCTGCTTGGCATTACATGCTTTCTAACTGATGCTACGGGATATCAAGTTTGTTATCATTAATAACACAATTTTGCTATTATCTGTTAATCGTAGAGGCACAGTGGAGTAATGGATAGTGGCTCAGATTGAGGAATTGGAGAGCCGAGTTCAAATTCCAATTGAGTTTGTTACATTCACTTACATGCAAATACTCTTGGAAATTATATGAATCTATCCCTTCTCCTCCCAGCTATGGGTAAAATAGCAAGACAGACTGAGTTCTATAGACTTGGGTAGCAACTGGTCGAGAAGAGCAACTCTAAATTCAAAACATCCAACTATGGATTAAATAGTCTCACCTCTGAAGACATGGTCAATCGGGTAGGGGTTCCTTCAACAGAAGTGAGTGGGCCCTGGATTTGGTTAATATCATATATATATATATATATATATATATATATATATATATATATATGTTTTTACAACAGGTGAAAATTTAGTAATGTTAGATTTTTTCCAGTGTGTCTGTGAAGAGCTTGGGGTTGACAAAGAACGTGGTACTTTTGTTCAACAACTTCCATTAAACTTGTTATTTTGAATTTTTTACAGTTTCTTTGCTGCCACCAATTGCTATTTTCAACCTGAAATTCTAATCCATCTTGCTTCTCTGCTTTTGATTTTTTTTGTCTGTAATATATATATATATATATATATATATATATATAATGTGCATGTGTGTGTGTGTGTGTGCGCTTATTATTGGGGCTTGTATTGTTACTGGTTTTATTATCGTGTGGGTTTTACCAACCAATTTTGTAATAAAAAGTTTCCTTGCAGCAGACTTATTTCTGCCAACTGATCCTGGCATCATATGGAGATCTTTCCTCTACTTGATATTTTCCATTTGCAACTGAGTATGAGAAAGAACTAGGAGTAGAAAGAGTGGGTCAAACTTAATGCCAATCAAGATTTTTTTTTTTATTATTATAACCATAGTTTCTTCAGTAGCAGGCACTTCAAATTTGAAAACCATTCATTCAGACAGTCTCGGCAGCTGTGTATTTTGATGCTCCATGGCTAGTATCATATATTTTGACATTCCATGGATAGATGACAAGTCTATCCATATAGTTAACAAGTTGTTTTCTATCCATCAATGTTGAAACAATTAGGAATAACATTTCTTGCATTGCAGCACTAAATTGAATGCTGTTGCATGACACCATTGTTGGATTAGCCATGTTGCTAGATTCACCAGATTGAATACTCATCTTGTGATATACTACATTGAATCTTCAGTATTTTTTGTTGTCAGGAATTAAGTAATAAGAAAAAAGCATTTTGACAGATTAGGTTACAGCTAAAAATAAAAATGAAATTGACAAAAAAAAATTTAGTTTTGCTCATGGTTGCTCATACTAATGTCATTGAGAGGGGTATTTGTCTTTCTCCCACTCATGGTCCCATTGCCAGTCATCTTGACTATGGTTTCACTATTGAAATGATACAATAATAAACAATAAATGAATAAATATACAATTCAATCTAACTATAATCCTATATACCTGCAAGCTTTATTTAAAAAGAGTAACTGTAGTTTCTTGTTGTATAAATAATACGATTTAATTATAATACAACCCTGTGTTTCTGAAGCTAAAAATGGAATAAATTACATCCTTGAGTATAATATAGCTCTCCATAGTATAGCCATCTTTGTCTCTTTTTTTTTTTTTTTTTTTTTTTTTTTTTTTTTTTTTAAGTTGTACCACATTATCCATTAAAATCTCAATGTTGTACATATATTTCACTAAAATATTTTATCCTTCACGATACTAAAGAATATAAATGAACCTGATCTTAGCAATTGCGTGTTTCTTCCACTTTCTGTTCAAAACTTATTTTCAATGAAAGGTGCTTTGCATTAATGTCATCAAAACATGACAGATCTTGTGTATTATCGTTCATTGTTTTAATCAATTTCAGTGAATTTCCTGTCTTTTTGAGACAAAAGACATTTAATTACACTGATTCCCAAAGAACAAATATTGCCAATATATCAAATAACTTTTGTAAACAATTGTTATCAACACCTGCTTGCTTTGTATTTTATTATCTATTGGGCTGAGTGGATTTGTAACCTTGCTGTTTCAAATCAGAGGTTTTTTTTAAGCTGAGTAAAAATTTCTAAATATGTTTACTTGTGTATAATGACACCTCCCATCATTTTGCATTTAATTTCTGTTTAGAATTTATTGTATTATGCACAAGAAAGTATGGTAAGGTTGATGCTGTGACAGTTTCAGTTACTATAATCCAGGCACACTCAGATGGAAGGTAATTGCCCCAAGGATCTTGCACACCCAATGGCCCACAAAAGAATTGCTAGATGATATTATTTAAAGTTAACTGATTGCACAATCAGCAATATCAGATCAAGCAACATGAATTGCTCTTTAAACCATAATACTTGAAACATTGCTAAATTTCTAGAGCTTCTGATGAGATTCAATCTCCCACTTGGAACTCAGCTGGTAGCACAAAGCCCTAGGAGCCCATTCCTGTTCTTTTTGGTCCTGCAATTAGGTGGTACTGACAAATTGTCAACCAAATGTACTTCCCAAAATCTTTTTGCTTATATAATTTACTATTTTTACAGACCTCAAGATGTTGATTGACATCATATTTTGAAACAATGTGTTATATATTTATTGAGCTGTATTTATGAATGGTGTTTTTTAATAGTAATTCCTGTTTTTTTTTTTTTTTTTCCTATTTAAGGCTAGCACTAATGAATATAGCCAAACACAGAAGAGCCCCCAAGCAAAATCACAAGCAGTTAACGAGTACATCTTGCTTGGAAACAACTCAAAGTTTGCTAATAATGTTGTATACATGCCAAAGTCTTTCCCAGAAGTCGTGATTGTAGATGACAAAAACAAAGAAAATGTTTCGGTAAATTTTTCATATTTCTGGCATAAAAAAATTTAAGCAATCTCTTTTATAAATAGATTTAATTTTATTGTACACATGTGTGTGTATGCATGCAAATTGATATATAGATAGATAAGTTAACAGCCTGTTTGAAAGGTTACTGGACTGATTTGTGTCTCACTTAGAATGATTACAATGACATCATTCTGATGTACCAATTAGAACAATGACAAAAGGGAATCTTTATAGAGTGTTTTCATGATCATGAGTCACATGAGGGTGTTACGGGCATACCACATGTACAACAACTGTAACGGCAATGGCTGTGTTTGATGTGGCTCCTCTCTCTTCAAGCAGTTTTGAATTCAGTTTTCCTTTTAGAATTGTTGCCCTATCAAGGCTAATAAACCTTATCTGTCATGTTATTTACAAGGGTTTTTTTCTCTCCTTGGAAAAGGGCATTAATTTAAAGTGAATGAAATAGACTTGGTAAGAATTTGAAGTTGGCAAGTTGTTTCCACTTTCCACATCAATAATCATTCTGCCATCCTCTTACCTTAAGTTTACTAAGAACTTATGGAAAGAACTCAGAAAATCAATAAACCAATCTCAAATGGTTGATACTTACAAAAGTGGCATGAAACTAACTGTCCTTATGTCTTATTGCCCATCATAATTGTTTTGTTGGTGGGTTGCAATGATGCTAGACAAGTGTCCTTCGCTGTAATCCAAGCCTCCGATAAAAACTTTAATTCTCAAAAAAAAAAAAAAAAAAGAAAAATTAGGAAGAAGATATTATTTTGGAATAGCTTAACTAAAGTGCAATCAAACACATGAATGTGCTGGTAGCATAGCAGTTATCAGTTTGGAAATAAGAATCAGCTGGCTGGGTTCACATCTCAGCATAATCTGTTGTGTTCCTTTTGCACTAATACCCTTGGGAAAGGTAGGAATCAATCACCTCTCCTCACAGCTATGGGTTAAGTAATAGCAGAATAGTTTGAGCTCTCTAGTCAAGTAGAAAGACTACTCGGTATTTAAAACTTGGAAGATGACAACTGGAAATATCTCCACTATCTTTCCTTAGATGCCATTGCAATGTGCATATAATAAAAAAAAAAAAAAAAAAAAAAAAAAGAAAGTCATTGTGGCAATCCATGATCACCGGTGTCCTTGAAGGTCAGTCCTAATTGCCAGTGAAATGGCATGGACTAGATTAAGAAAAACATGACAAGACAATCCTGGAAGAAAACTTTGCAGACGGTTTTAAAAAAATCAAAGGGTCATTTGGAATAAGTGTGTGATCTTGTATATGTTTAATTATTTATTTTTTAATGTTTGAATCTAATTCTCCTTATGTCTTATTGCTTGGATTACAATAAAGAACACTTGCATAGCATCATTGCAAACTCACTAACAAAACAATGATGGGCATTGAGACATTCTAAAAATTAATACAATTCAAATTAATGCAATATTTATCATTTACCTACTGTTATCTTCCATGTTAATAGGAATATATAGTTGTACAACAAGGATAAAATTAGTAAAGCTTTATTGTAAAAACCAATACAATAAGAATAAAGGTAACAGTTATGCACAAGATTGTCACAAGTCAATCCAGTAGTGAGTGCTACTATTGGAAGGTTGGTAGTTCTCGTGTAAGTTCCAGCTAGACTCTGTAATCTGTTGACTTACAGATACTTATAGGTAGTTACTACCTATAGTGTAGTCACTCATGGGGTGACAGATTATTTCATTACATCACATAAAAAAAAGAAATAAATGTGAAAATTTCTTATTCATGAATTTATAAAGATTGAGTCAATTGGCAATTAGCCGATGTTTTTGCCAATCATTTCAATAAATAGTCTAATAAATAAATAGAATTTATTATTTCTGTTACCAGTTCTCAAAGAACAAAGAAAATGTATAAATTCATTTTCATATGTTTAGGTTTTATTATAGTTCTAATCATCATTTCTGAAAACAATAAATATTACCAAAAAGTAAAGGTTGTTAAAAAAGCGGTGTCATGGGAAAAACTGTCCTTTTGACATTCCGTCTTATTGCATGTTTGCCCCAAATTTGTTTATATTGATTAATTTTTTAAATATTTATTGAGGCAGTACAATAGAATAAAGCTAATTCTGGACATACCTTGTATGGTTAAGGAAATGTTGTATGTCTAATAAATATAAGATTCAAGAAAGAATCAACTATAATAGACTCAGTGGGGAGACTTTGCTTCACTGCTTTTATTTATTTATTTATTTTTTTCAGAATGATGACGATGACACTGCAAGTCAAAAAAAGAAAACCCATGAAGAAATGTGCTCGACATCATCTCCTGTAGATGATGAGTATGTTCTTTTAGGTAACAATGCTAAGTTCTCAGATAATATTGTCTACAAGCCTAAAATGTGGCGTGAGTTCATCCCGAGCCATGACAAAGGAAAAGAGAACGTGCCTGTAAGTTTGCCCACTTACAGTTTCCTCCAATTTGATGAGTTTGAAATGTTTTTTTTCTTTGATGTTAAGTATGTCTCTACTCTTCTGTAATGTCTTGGTAGATTTTTTAATAAAAATATCATGCAAAAATACAACTGTCATCATTTGTTCTGCATGAAGACATCATGAAACTGTCACTGAAAGTATTGACTTTGTTTGCTATCCACATACAAGCTGCTTATATAGCCTATGATATCATGGGTAGGATTTATTAAACAAACATTGGATTTTCTCCATTCTAATGACTAAAATGACAGCAAATTCTAGTGAATGGTAGATGGGGAAATGAAACCATAATCACTTCTCTTATGTTTTGTATGCCTTCAGGACTTAAGCGATCATGGGTCTCCACAACTTCCTATCTTTCATAACTCTAAGTAATCTTTTTTTCCTTATTATCCCTCCTAGCACCTGTTCTGCCATCCATTTACACAACCTTATTAGGTAGGTTACTTGCTATTTTCCTCTGCATTTCTAGCTTTCGATATGTCCTGTGAGTGTCAAATTCTCCAAGCTCTGTTTCCTCATTATGTTTCCCTGAATTTTCAGTTATCTCTTTCTGACTACATGTGTTTGTTTTGTTTCCATTTTCCTTAAAACTTCTTAGTTGCTCACATGCTCCATCCATGCTATTCTCAGCATCCTTCTGTCACTTCATGTCATCCCTTCATCTGTGAGGAGATTGTACAGCATTCACTACCATATAAAAGGATTGATATAATATGGCAGTTCAGCACTCTTTTCTTTGTTTCTGTTGTTTTGTCTCCTCTTCATCTGTGAGGACATTGTCCAGCATTCACTGCCATAGAGGAGAATTGATATTAGATAGTAGTTCAGTACTATTTTCTTTGAATACTGACTGTATCCGAACCAGGATACATAGGTAGTGTTTTGGCTTTTCTCATCACTGTCTTTCCCTCTTGAGTTATTTTCTGTATTAACAAACTCCATATTTCTGGTAGTAGGTGGAAGAGATGATTAGGCAATGGATTTTGCACTGTTTGATCTAAAATTAGTTTTGAACAAATTTTGCTTCTGAATGTTATAATATTAAAAATCAGGAAGAAATTGAGTCAGGAGTTGTTAATTAATTCAAGCATTAAGAAGAGAATATTTAATTTCCTGGATTTCTTACAAAATGAGTTTCTGAAAGGATTAGAGGGATTACTTTAAGAAAAAGAATGCTATTTTTTTCCGGTTGTTTATAAATTTATAACTACTTTTTAACCCCCCCTACCCTAAATGTGCAATTAAGTTGAGAATGACTTGAAACATTATTTACAGACAGTGGCAGATCTACTATAAAACTAATGACGTTTAAGTGTTTATTAAAATAAGGCCATTTTTGTGACAGAATCATAAGCCAATAGGTTCGAGTAGCTAAAATGGATCTTAGAATGCTCTCTAATACCCATTTCATAGGGCCTCAAAATTCCCCTGTAATTGGTCAAATTACAAAATATTCTTGGGTGCTTACAGTGCCCAGGCCCCAGCTATATAGGCTCATTGAGCTTTCCAGAATCTATTCATATATTTATCTATATTTATGACCAGGGATTGAACTCACATTTATGACACCAAATTCATAAACTATCACTTTAATCCTCTAGGCTAAAGACTTAGACTTGGTGGACAAAGGATGAACAATAACTGAGCAGTACTAAAAAAAAAAAGAATGAATGAGATATCCATCAACATGGACAGCAGAATGATAGTAATCTACCCCTGTTGATTAAATAAATGGCTTCTGTTGGAAATTCCCTGTAAGTTACTTAGATTGATGGACAACAACTGAAATATAATAATAATAATAATAATAACAAAATTAGTTCACCTGTAAATAAAGTTTATAAAATTATTTCTAATACTGTTACTGTCAGTTCAATTTAATAAGAATCAGTTAACAAGAAGACAAATGTAAAATATTAAAGTAATTGTTGTTAAAAAAAAAAAAAAATCTGTTGAATTTTTACCATATCAAATTTGTGATTTGAGAATCTTTTTCCCTCCATTTTTGTTTCCTTTAGGCAGAAGACACAAAAGATTTTCCAGTTCAAGCTAAAAAACTTGAGCCAGCACCAGTTATTGATACTTCAAAATTCCGTGAACCACCCCAGAAATGGAAGAAGGCAGTTGAAAAAGCTGATGAGTCAGAAATGATTATCAAAAAGAAAGTAATTAATTTGGTTGAAAATTCCTTTTCTTATTCATTTTTAAACTATTTAAATGTATTTGTATACATTACTAGTGAGCCATTTTGATTGGCTTTTAAAGTGATAGATAATATCCTTATATATAGAATGCTTAAAGTTGCAGAAGATGAAACTCATTCTTGGTTATTATTTGCTAAAAAATTGTTATTGATAAGAATTTAATGAGAAAAATTAAAAAAAAAAATAGAATGTTTCCTCCCAACAAACATGTAATCAGTGTTAACCAAAAAAAGTCAAACATGAACATTTGGACATCCTTTTTGTTTGTTTTGATGAAAAAGAAAATATATTTAATTTTTTTTGTTGTTTGCTAATTTTGGTTACTTCCAAATATATTTCTTAAAATAATTTATATCTTAATGGTATTTTTTACCAAAATTTGTTGATACATCAGTTAGTTTTGAAACCTTTTCCAATAATTATGAATCTCTGAATTGCTGGGATAAGGAGTTATCATTTATTAAAATTATTTAGAGTTGGACTAATATCCTTATGTTTGTTGTTATCACAACTTTTCAGCCCTCTGACCTTCTTCAGGTGTCTGTTGATCTGGGTAATCTTCATTGAATTTCAAACTAAATCCTTTATTTAATCTACAGGTGTAGATTGTTCTCATTCCACTGTCCATGTCTAAGTTTATCTCATCTTGGAATTGAACTCACTATTATTATGTCTTTGAAATTTCCTGAAGGTTGCTTGGATCAGCATACACCTGAAGAAGGCTGGAATGTACAACTGAAACATTATGTGATGTAATGTCAACAAAAATGAGGAGATTAGACCAAATGAAAATAATGTAAAAAGGTTATGAATTTGTTCAATTTAACTAATTTCTTTTGATTTTCTGAATTGGTAAATTTTAATTTTCCCCTCCATTGAATGGTAAACACTAAAGAAATTTTGTAGATTACATATCTTTATCATAAAATTTAATTTTATCTAAAAAAAATTATGATCAGAATAATTTTGCTTCTTTTTCTGCATCATTTCTTTCATTATATTTATCACCTTTTTAATTTCTAATAATATTTACCATGAAAGATTTGTATTTGACAAAAAAAACAAAAAACTCTTTATATGCACATCTCTTTTCTATCAAAGAAAAAATCTTCTGCAATCCAAGAAGGATCCAAAGAGGAACTGAGACTTCCTCTTGATGATCTGCCTTCTTGGAGGGAAGCAACTGATGAAATAATTGCACATGAGAAAGAAAGCAAAAATGTTTTTAAAGTAAGCATTTTGTGTCTCTTTCAGATATAACTGTGTTTGTACTGTCTCCCTTCTTGTCTTTCTTTCTTATATAGAGTTCAACCCAAAATTATTTATCTCCTGCAATATTTGTGATTTTTAAAAGATATTTCTATTCAAGGAATGCTTTATTTTTCCTGGTTCTAATTAACATAAAAAGAAATATAATGTTATAGTTGTACAGACAACATATGACTAAGCTGTTCATGCATAAAAATTGAGCTCTGAACTTCAGTAATTAATATTGATGAGTGAGTTTGTGGCTTCAAGGGTTTCCTTTGAATGTGAATTCTTTTTCTCGTGAGGATGTGAGAAGATTTCTCTCTTTTTCCCTCTCTGGTGAGACACTTATATATCTTCCTGCCATCCGAATTTTCCATGTGGGCACATTCTAAATGCAGTTGGGTCGACATGCTTGGGGCAGCAATTAACTTCCAGTAAGGTATGAATCTGCTCCTGGTGGCTAGGAGGTCATCTTCTTAGTCTACCTGCCAATGCACCTGGCTTCTCTGATGAGACAATCAGTGCAAAATCTATTTTGCTATCATCTAGAGTGAGAATGAATCACATACTAGAGTGAAGAAGAATGAAAGAAACAATACATAAGGAATATAAAGAAAAATATTTATTTCACTGAAGTATCATTTGCAATTTCATCACAAAAGGCATGTTCAAAATTATTCATACACGTATCTTAATTAGTTGAAAAACCTTTACTAGCAGTCAATCACCACAAATCCAGCCAAGTGACCAAAGAAAGTAAAGATAAAATCAATAAATCAAAAACCAAGAGACAAATCATTAAAAAAAGAGAAAAGGAGACATAAGCTGAGAAGAAGAAAAAAAAAACGAGAGAGAGAGAGAGAGACCCACTCACCTACCTAAACAGTAAAAGACAGTGTTCTACATGTAAATGACCAAAACAGAGCAAATACACTACCCAATGACACTTTTCAAAAATAGACAACACTCAGAATGCTACTGATGTTTCAGGTGATCAGAATGCAAATGTATATACATATATCTGACTATATATAAAAAAGATATGAAAAATCTTAAAAGAATTTTTACTCCTGATGAAATTGATGAGCAATATCTATTTGAACATTGTAACTTATTCAAATTTATTGAAACTTATTCAATCCTGATTGAACAGGGTAGATTTAGTGAGGCAATAAAAAAAACATATATTAATCCCACATGCATCGACATATGTACATCAATAAGACTAAAGCCTAATGATGAAAAAATAGTTTACTCAGTATTTTTCAACATAATCTCCTTTCTTGTCAATGCAATTACCATATTTCCTTTGAATGTTTTTTTTCTAAAAACAAGTCTCAAATATCTCTACCTTCCTACAGACTGAAGATTATTTTACTTAACTTTATATTTCTTCTTTATTTTTTTCTCAAAATTGTACAACTCAAAATAAGGTGTGTCATTGATGCTAAGAAATATGGTAATTCAGTGGTGTATAGAAATCCTATAAATCAAATACTATACAATGAAAATTCAGCTAATAACTTTGTGTTTTGGCTATGGACTTATTGATCCACTTTCATACAGGTAGACGAGAGCAAGTTGAAAAGTTATTGGCCTGACCATTCTCAAAAAAAACCCAAAAAAAACCCTGTAAATCAATATGATTTCTCATCTTCAATATGGCTGCTTGTTTTTAAGTATTCCCATCTACTCAAATACATTTGTGTTTCTTCAACCCTCACAGAGCCAAACTTATGGTTTATCCTGCAACTATGTCAAGCAGACCTTAGTTACAGTTCAAATATATACCTCACCAGGGTCACATAGTTTTGCATCCTGGGTAAGATGATAAACTACATCCAACAGCAAGGCCTCTGAACAGGAGTTTTTGAGGAGTGTAGAACCATCTCTTAATTGCTGGTGTTCCCAGGTTCACCCTGACCCTGGGTGGTAGCACCTGTTAGGGTCCTGGCTATGGGCAAATAGTTAACACCCAAACTTGTGTAAAAATAAGTTTTAATACAACAGATACTTTGTATTAAAACAAAATTATTATCAGCAATAATTTTTGAAGGAAAAATTATAATCAGCAATAATTAAAATTGAAATTGAAACATATACTGTTAGAGTGTGTAGACTTTGACCTAGTGCAAACAAAATATTACCAAGTAAGTAATTTAAACAAAAAACTTTTTACGAAAATAAAACCATCCAAGATTGTAAATCTCTTAAAAGAAGTTGGATTGTACTCAAAAATATGAATAATTGAAAAATGGTTCAAATATATATGTATACATACACACCTTTTTTACCAAACTATTGCTATGAATCTATTTAAAAAATTTTGTTGGTATTAAATGACCCACTGAGGTTGATATGCCATAAAACAAAACAACCACATATAGTTTTGAATCCAGAGTTGTCCTTCTCCTAGACTGGTTGCCAACCATGGCTACAGAATCCAATCTGCCCTGCTACTTAACCCATGACTGGGATGAAAGGAGAGAGAGAGATTCATACCTTTCTCAACAGTATTTGTGTGAAAGTGAATGTATCAAACCAGACCAAAATTTGAACTTGCCCTGACATTTTTTCATTCCTGGCTGTTAACCATTACACTACCTGAACATCCTGACCAATTTCTCAAAATCTGTTTTGAATGCCTTCTTGATCAGGCTGAGAACTTTTCAGCACACCTTGTATTGCTAATTTTTTATCTACTTTTCCATCAGATATATTCTTAAAATTATACTCTTAACTATTAAGGCAATCTTACTGAGATTTATATTTGTGGTAATCACCGATATTTTAAGTAGCAGACTGACTACCTAAAAAAGAATCCTTTTTATTTATTTTTTTTCTCTAGTTTTAATTCAAATTGTTGACTATATAATCGTTGAGTGTTGGCAACTCTGTAAAAGTCCTTCAGTTTTCTGTTTTAACCCCTGATTTGTACATTGCTTGAGGTTTTATGATTTTGTTTAGAAGTTAGTTTTATCTTTTCATTTGAAAGGGAACCCTTAAAAATGTTAAAAAATAAGAGACATGCCTAAGAATTCAAAGTATAAATTTCTATGATTTAGACTTAGTAGACTTCAGAAATTTGGGGATCTCATTAAACAAATTTTGTTTGAATCTATAATAATCTTTCATACAATTTTTGTTATGATTAGGAAGCAAAACAAGGAACCCCTCGCAGTGAAGATGTATCTGCAGGAAAAAGTGTTAAATTTCAATCTCCACCTCCAGCCCCTCGTCCATCAAAAACATCCAACATTCAACAAAACAATGATCAGGTAACCTTTTTTTACATCTCTTCAAAGGTTCTGTCTTCTTTATCAGTTTCAATGCCATTTGATAAATGAATAATGTTAAGTTTACTGGAGCGTTTTTTCAATATTTTTATTTTTCAGAAGTTACTTGCTTTACTCCATAAAGCTGGAATCCAACTACCTCCTCGTCCAACTATGGATCAATCTGAATATCAGAAGAATTTTACTTGGAAAAAACCTTTGCCAAATTCTGGTACTGCTGCTGAAAATAAGGTAAGCATTTTTCAGATCATTTATGATGTAATGCAAAAATGAAGAACAAACAATTTGAAATTGACAAGTAAATGTTTCTAATTTGTTAACACAAATGGAGAAATTGTAATCAAATAATTTATTAAATCTAAATAAGATGCAGAGAAGTATCTTTTATGCGTGATGTCTTCTGTTGAATATTCCATCATTGTAAATGCAGTCAACTAATATGAAGCTCACTAGACAAACATAAGGTTAATGGATTATTTTCAAAACAAAGGGCACCACACACAAGTATACATTCACTGGTCACTTCTAGTACCAATGTAACACCTCCTTTCAACAGGATCACATCCATGGTCACTGGCACCAAATAATGTAACACCTTTCATCACCTGGTACTGTAACCTCATTTAATGGTCCAGTCCTCAGGGTTAACCTTGTGCTGGTCAATGCTGACACTGGTTCAAGCTGGTTGTTGGTCACTGGCTGCTTTGGTCCACACCATCTCTGTCCACATTGTGTTCTTGATCTCAGAGCAGTGGAAGATCGAAGGTTGTAGTCTTGTGATCAAACTGTAGTGGATGTTATATTAAGGAAAAAAAATATCTTCACAACAAAAAATAAAATGACAGGTTCGTGGGGTTAATCTTCAATTGGTTTATATGGCTCTTGGTACAACAAAAATTAACCCTTCCTGCATCAATCTCTCTAGTTACACTGGGTCTTGTCTAAACTTCTGGAAGTCTTGGAATCAGGAATTCTGGCGTGGTTTCCAGAAGCACTCAATGTGGTTTCTCAGTCCAAGTTAATCCCCCCAAAGTCATCTGCTTATATGCATGTCAGCCCAAAACTGGTGTGAGGCTGAAGGCCTCTGGGAATTTGGTGATTCCCCAATTTTCATTAATTCAAATAAAGGTTTTCTTTGTTCCCTATTTCTGCTTTCTTAATCAATTTTCCAAATTTGGAGAATTATCCACCTTCTTTGCGAGTAGTCACAGGGATTGCTTCTCCCTTAACTCCAGCCTGCTTCACTTTACATTTCGCACTGCTACTTCACACAGGTGGGGCTAAATTCTGCCCCTTCCTCCTTCCTTCCCAGCATTCAACCTCAGCCCACTTCCCAGGGCATGCATAACTGTCTTTGTGACAAATCTAATTTTTAAAGCGTGTAGGCAGAAGGGTGGAATTCCATTCCAGACATTAATTTTGATTCTCCAATTCTTTTCTCTTTTCCTGGAACTGTCTCTGTCCAGCAAAATTACAAACCAGACCACCTATGACAGAATTTGATTTTTATAACACCACTCTTAATTGTACAGTACATATGACCCGTTAAAAGAAATTTGTTCACGTTTTAATCTTCCGAACTATAGATAAAATTATTTCCCAATCTACTTTCGTCAATGAAAATATATTTGTTTACCTAAATTCTCAAACAACAGACAAAACTATTTTCCATCCATGGCCACTCACTGTCTCAGTGAAAACACTATCCAGATCATCTTCTTCACACAACATGTTTGATCTTCATAACCCCAACACTAAGAAAAAGATTCATTCTTTGTTTTCATCAACAAAAAATAGGATTCTCATCTGCTTCTCTTTCCCTTAATATGTGTTTTTCTAATTTTTCCAGGAATAGATAAACTTATTTCCTAAATCTGTTTTCATCAATGAAAATATATCTAAATTTTCAAGAGATTCTCTGTTCTCCATCCCTGGGCTTGTCACTGTCTCATCTAAACCTCAAACCAGATCACCCTCTTGACACAACATGATTGATCTTCATAACTTCAACCCTAAGAAGAAGGGTTCATTCTCTGTTTTCATTTCATCAATGAAAAATATGTTTCCCTAATTTATCAAGAAAGGAAGAAATCCATTTCTATGAATTTGTTTAAGGCTCTCAATAGATAAATAAATTTTTAGGAGAGAAGAAATCCAAACACCCCCATTCTCACCAAGGAGAATGTCTCCACTCTCTCTCGGCCTATATTTCATTTTGGGTTAACCTTTTTCTTTTCCTGCTTAGAATTAATGCTTAACCATCTTACGACTTCAGTGTCACACCAGATTGGACTCCCTTTTGCCTTTAAAATTTCCTAAATTCTTAGCATGAATTTGACAATATTCTGGAAGCACTCTTTTGAAATCCAGGTTCATGCTGTTATTGTGGTATCTCCTAATGCTTCTAAATTGATTGACTGCACATCCAGGATTGGAATTTCTTTTTTTACCACATCCCAAAGGTGCTCCATAGAATTGATCTGCTGATTTTAACACACAGAACTCATTAGTGTATTCCATGAAACAATCTTACATGGTGTGTTATTCTGTTGAAAGTAGCCATCAGAGAATGGTCATCTGCAATACAGGTAGATGGTACCATTCTCTGTAAATCCCACCTGTCTGGCACCAACAACCATACCGCATTCAAAGTCACTTATATCCCCTTTCTTTTCAGTACCATGCATCAAATGAAATTCAGCAGATCGTCTTGACCATTTTTAAATGCTTATATCCGTTAAATTATTTCCATGTCCTTAGCTGATTAGAAATTTACATGAAAGAACATTTGTTTACATGTACTTAATTAAGTGGCCACTGAATGTATATTAAGGTAAATAAAAAAGGTTCTTGTTACTATTTAAATGAAGAAAAAACTCTTCTTTAGCAGTGACTAATTGGCTGTAACTATTTATTAGTCACTGAGATGATCAACAAAGAATTTTTGTCTAGCTGTTCACTTCTTTTGAGCCTTTATTTGGGGAAAATTCAATTCAATGCAGACTGCCATGATTAGCAAGCTGCGTACTTTTGATAAGAAAAAGGTTTATTGAATTTAAAGTCTTAGAATAAATTTTTATAATGATTAAATATTTTTCTTTCAGAAATTATTTCAATCTGTTACAGTATTTCATACTGATACCTCATACCAAGATCCCATTCCGAAAATCACTGAATATCAGAGAAATTTCAAGCCCTGGATACCTTTACCCACAAAACCAGCATCACCATCAGCAGCTGATGAAAAGACAGTTGAACCTTCTGTACATAATGTGCAGAAGGAAGCCAAGCATCAAGTAAGCAAGCTGTCTAAACATGAGCAAATCTCAAATGCAGAGCCGTCCAGTTGTTTTTCGCCTCAAGTGTGCAGTACTGACGAAGGCAAGGAGTCAAAAGAAGACGAAACTGACATTGGCATGGTAGCTTCAGAAATATGTTCTGATAAAAAGGCAGACAATAGTAAGCAGGAAAATAATGTAAGTACAAAACACAATCAAAGCCCAATGGTAATGTGCTGTACTGACAAATAAGAGGTCATTTATTTATACTGCAGGAAATTTTCCTGCAAAATCTATAGATTTTTACAAAGATAAACTAAGCCCACAGAAGTACAAGCATCCTGTGAAGCTCAAACTCATTAAACTATGAAATTGGTTTGCAAGATGAGCTTGTTTACCATCACACTATGGTAAGAATCTATCTTGCTGGTATAGTGTCATAATCAATGCATCAGTCATTCAGTGACATCTCACTGCTAATTGAGTAACCCAGAAGAGAGTGTCTGTTTTCATATAGGCAGTAAGTTGCCAAGTTACATCAAGGCTGCAAAACCAGTTCTTAAGATATGTAAAATAGTTGAATACATTCCAGACAGGGCTTATATATGTCAGCCAATTTCATGTCAGTTATTTTCTCCAGAAGTGAAGTCACAAAACTGCTAAATCTGTAATAAGATAAAACTGACTGTTAAAAATACACCCAACAAAGACATGTTTATAAACTTAGTTTCCTCAGGCACCGGGCCTGGATTTGAAAAGCAGGCAACTATAAGAAATCTATTTATTGCATCAATATGTGTTTCTTTAGTGCAATAGTAAATATCATGTTTTGTAGGTGTGTGGAAAATACAGTTCTTAATCAGCTTCTCTCCTGCTAAAATTTATTTACCTTGTTGTTGGAGGCCTATAATAAAACCAACTGCATCCTTTGCAGAGGGGTAAGATCCCCTTCAAGCAGCTGCTTTCTAGCTGCATGCTTGTAGGCTCAAGTTTAAACAGGACCAATGGTTGCCTAATAGACTTGAGTATAGACCCAAACTATGTTTACCAAAAGCCTCAAGTCAAACTTAGTACTGAACATTTTATTTAATTTACAGAGTAGATCATTTTCATTCCACTGTCCATGTCTATTTTATTCTTATTTAGTACTACTCTGTTCCTCACCCTGTTTCCACTACTTGACCCAGGGATTGAACTTACAATTACTATGTCACCAAATTCATAAACTAATACTTTAATCCACTAGGCTATTGTCTCAACCTAGGATTTGGGGGACTTTGTTTTTTTTTATATTCAAATAGCATGGTATTTGAAAATTTGAGTGAATTAAAATTCTTAAAAAATGAAAGAAATAATTGAATGTAATGCTTAATCATTTGTTTTTGTGTATGTCTTTATTTTTGAAGAAATATGTTGTTTTTTTTGTTTTCTTTTCTAATACTTATTTATTAATTTTCCAGGTAAAAAGCACAAAAAGTTTTGAATGTAAGTCTGTATTTTCTCTTGTTTCACTATGTTTATATTTTGAGTTCATTATAAATATTTCTTAAGTTAGCATTAACATTTTCACTTAATAAATTAATCATTGTTTGTTTTTAAGTTTTTTTTTTTTTTGCTTGTTTTCAGCTTTCAGTAATCCACCAGAAAAGACCAAACCTTTAAAACATCGAGAAAGTCAGTAAGTACCATTTTGCTAATGCTTCTCATTAATTCTCTTAAAGCATTCAAAGTAGTGGTTTCTCCTGGTAACCTCATTAAAAGAACAATAAATTTTAGTTAAAGAATATTTCATATCGATTCAAATAAAACATTGAATAAAATTTTGATATTGGAATTTTTACAAAATATTTAATTGTGTCTTCCAAACAATTTTCAGGAGATGCAATGCTTACAAAAATTTTACAGATCTTTCTGTAGATTTTTTTTAACATCGCCATTTCAAAAATGCATATTTTTTCTTTTGTTTTTAACTTTATAATGTTACTATATATTGATGCTTAGAAAAATGTTAATGTTCTTGTTTTTAATGTTTATTTTGTTGAAACAAGAGAAATGTTATTTATGGAGTAACTAAAATATTTGAATAGAATTTTTTTCGAATTAAAAAATTTTAGGACTTTGCAATAATCCATTTTGATTGATTGACGTCAATCATAAGTGATATCTATTTTTGTAATATTAGATTGTTTGGAAAATATTGTTTGGTTTTAGAATCAACCTTTTAATTATATTCTAATATATTATTATAATAGTTGCACAAAAATATATTTACCTGTTCCTAATCATTAAAGTGTCCTCTCTCTTAATTTTATATCAATCTCTTTCAAAATTTAATTTAAAACATTAATGTTCAAAATGAGGCAGTATATATATATATATATATAAAAAAGAGATACGTTTACTTTTTGTATGAGTTCAAATTTGGTCATAATGCTTCTCAAACTAGTGCCAACATTAAGAAATCCTGGGGGGTGAAGGATCCATTTTGTGATTGGACAGTATGGTGCTGGTTTCTGAAGATCAAGATTGTAGAGAACATCCATCTGCAATTGAGAATCAACATCTGAAAACACTAATCAGACAAAACCCACATCAAAATGCCAGAGAAATGTCTCGGGTAATGAATGTCAGCACTTCAATAATATCGAACTGTCTGAAGAAAATTGGTATGGTGAAGAAACTCAATAAATGAGTTCCATATGAACTCTGTGAAAGTCAAAGAGTTTGATGTTTTGAAATATGTTTGATGCTGAATCGACAAAATTAAAATGATCCATTTCTTGATTGAATAGTGACTCATGTTAAGAAATGGATCCTTTAAGGCAATCATGAATGATCAGCTCAATGGCTTGAGGAAGGACCCAAACACTTTCCAAAATTGCACCAACAGAACATTATGATTATTGTCTGGTGTCTGCCATTTGGCATTATTCTACATTACAGGGTTTATCAAAAAGGCTAACAGATAATGTTCCCAATTGAAAGGATCCGACTGTAATCCTAAGATCACTTTCTTTTGAATGATTCAGAACCTTTTCCCAATTAAAAGGATATCTAGGCCTAGAAGATTAAAGCATTTAGTGAATTTTATGGCATAATAATAATTGTGAGTTCAATCAGGGCCTGGTTTGGGTAGTACAAACTTAGATACACTGGAAACAGTGCTAGCAATTAGTGAATAATCAACCAAAACAGTATATCCTTAGACATGGATAGTTGAATGAAAACATTCTCTCATAGATTGAATAAAGGGTACAGTTTGAAATTCTCTGAATGTTACCCACATTGACAGATATGGGAAAAAGGCCAGGGGAACCACAGCTGAAACATTGAGATCATAAAAAATGCAACGACATTAGTCCAACTGTATATAATTGTGTATTTATTAATGGGTTAATCAAAGATATAATAATGTTTTCAGTTGAAACAATCCTACTGTAATCCTAAGATCACTAGATGTCATATCCCCAAAGTCAATATGGAATTTTTATTTAGTGAGAGAATATGAAAGTATCATAAAATTTTGTCTATGGCAGCAAGCATTTCATTGTAAATATTGCATTGTTAGTTTTTGCTGCTTCATTCTGTTCTGTCGCCCTGTTGGCGAGGCTTCAGAATACGTCAACTGCACCTCTGCAGAGGGTAAAAGTCCCTCAATGGGGCCACCTGTTGGCCGTGGGTGGCGACCCATGTTGTCTGGGGACGGGATCCTGGTGATTGAGCAAGCCATGGCCCAGGTGCAAAAAGGACATGGTAATGCAACACATCACTTTGGCCCTTACCTGGGCTAGACGGGTGGTCAGAGAGGCCCGATCCGATCAATCGGCTAGTCACATCAAGCACTAATACTTACTCGCATTAAAACCCATCTATCTAAGACACTTATGTTATACAAAACCGGTCTATTCTTTTACCACAAACAAGAGATAGATTATAAGTAAGTATTAGAAGGCGGTGGCAAGGGTCAATCTACTAGTAAGAAAAAGCCGTTACAGATAGGGTTTTTAACAGACATTTTCATAAAAAACGGGTCGTGAAAACAAAGTTAAACCTGAAATGCTAGCAGCCAACTTACTAGTGTGAGTATACCTTTCCTTGTATCCCTGGGATAATAGGGCGAATGGGTTTCCCCCCTAACATCTCCCACTGATGGGCTCCAAGGAGGGTGGGGGGCAAGTAAGGTGAAATTTAAAAAAAAAATCCAATGGCTATAAATAAAAATAAAAGGCCCCATATAGAAGACAGTTCAGAGAGCCTATACTCTGAAACTGAGTCTGACAATGATCTTGACCAAAATCAATTTCCTAGATTTATTGTCTTGGAATCAATAAAGGATACACCTATCACCAAACTGTCTCCATTCATTGTGGAAAAAACAATGAAATCCCTAATAAAAACGTCTTCAATAAAAAAACTAAGGAACAAAACCATTTTGGTAGAAGTTTCAAATAAAACTTCTGCAAATACGTTACTGAATCAAAACAATTTTGCCAAGCTTAAAATAAAGGCCTACCCCCACACTTCCTTGAACTCCTCAAAGGGTGTGGTAAGAAGCCCAGACCTCTCACTCTGTACTCTGGATGAAATAAAAAATAATTTAAAAAAACAAGGAGTCATAGATGCTCAAAGAATATCAATTAAAAAAAACAACCAAATAATTCCTACAAACACATATATCCTAATTTTTAATACTTCAAAACCTCCAGCAGAAATAAAAATTGGATATATAAGAGAAAAAGTGGAAATATATATACCAAATCCTCTGAGATGCCACAACTGCCAAAAGTTCGGGCACCATAAGGATAGATGCACCAGGCCATCAATATGTAAAGTTTGTGGAGAAATCGGGGATCACATTGACTGTAAACTCCCAGTTAAATGTGCCAACTGCAAACAAAATCATGCAGCAGACTCGAAAGAATGTGAAGTCTGGAATAAAGAAAAAAAAATATCCTCGATTAAACATACAAAAAATATATCATACCCAGAGGCAAGAAGAATAGTCGAGAGTTCTCTGAACGTATCAACATATGCAAATATAGTCAGAAGAACAGACAATTCGATTAAAAAACAAGAAACATCACAAAATAATCTGTCCAATCTGGTAGAAGAATTAAGATCACTTCTGGAGATATTAAAGAAAAATTTAAACTGTTTAACAACTAGAACTGATACCAAGTCAGATCTAAAGGAAAATCCTCAATACCAGATCGTCGAAACCAAAGAGGTTACAAAAAATTACAATACAAGCAACAGCAAATGCCAAATCTCCCAAACACCTCAAACGAATTCAATAACTCCTCACCTCCAAAAAGGAAATCTCCATTAAAAAATCAACACAGCAAAAAGAAAACAGAAATTGTTTTAATTGAAAATGAAAATAATTTTGAACTGATAGAAACTGATAGTCAAGAAAGACATTCAAGACAGAGAAGCTTAAAAAGCCCCGACAAAAACAAGCAAAAAACAATCAGCCCATCTCAAACAAGGGAACGGTCTACATCTAAACAAAGAGCAAATGAATCAAAGGGAAAAACAAAAGCAACATCTCTAACTAAACAAACAGAACCAAAAGAAAGCCAAGGGTTAAAAACACAACAAAAAACAAAATACAAATAAGACAGAATGACTCAAAAAATTATACAATGGAACTGTCGTGGCTTAAAGCCAAATATAAATGAGTTACTTCTGCTTATAACAAATCATCTCCCCACCATCATTTGCTTACAGGAAACCTTCCTAAAAACTGATGATAAAATTAAAATAAAAAACTATACACAATATAATTACATTCATAACCCCAATCAAAGGGCATCAGGGAGCGTATCGATACTAATTAGAAATGATATCCCTCAAAGTAAAATGCAATTGAAGACCCATATCTAAGCTGTTGCTACAAAGGCCACTCTACACAGAACCATCAACATCTGCTCCATTTATATCCCACCACACAATCCCATAAGCGAAACTGATTTAAACAACCTAATAGATCAACTACCAAGACCATATTTATTACTAGGTGACTTTAATAGTCATAACGTTATATGGGGATCTAAATACTCTGATAAAAAAGGCAAAAATCTTGAAAACATCATTAACAACAATGACTTATGCCTACTAAATAAAAAATCTAACACATATCTACACCCTGCATCAGGCACTTATTCAGTGCTTGACCTATCACTTTGTGACTCGTCTACGCTTATGGACTTCGATTGGAATGTTCTAGATGATTCATGGAGTAGTGACCATTTTCCAATTATGTTGACATATTCAAAAGAAATTGAAAACCATCTTCATCGATGGAAGCTAAATAAAGCAGATTGGAGAGAATATTAAAAAAAATGCCAACAAAAACTTTCAGACAAAGAAGTCTCCAGCAAATCCATCGAATACTTCACAGAAACTTTAATAGACATTGCAAGAGCATGCATACCAAAAAACAATGGATCTAACAAACAACAAAGACCATGGTTCAATGATGAATGTAAAAAGGCAATAAGACTACGAAAAGCAGCACTACGGAAATTTAACTCTCAACCTACATCTCATAATTTAAATCTTTTCAAACAAAAAAGAGCAGTAGCACATAGAGTTATCAAGGAAGCGAAAAGGAAATCCTGGAAAGATTATGTAAACAAAATAAACTATAATACAAAACCAAAAAAAGTTTGGAACATGCTAAGGAAAATCTCTGGAAAGAATTTATCTTCTTCTCTTAACCATCTCACGTTAAATAACAAAAAAATAACAGAAACAAAAGATATAACAAACGTACTTGCGGAAACTTTCGAAAATAATTCCTCTAACAAAAACTACAGACAACTCTTCCAAAAAATTAAGCAGGATACAGAAAAAAAGAATAATAAACTAAATTTTAATTCAAATAACAAAGAAGAATACAATCTTTCTTTTACGAAGGACGAACTTATAAATGCTATAAGTGAATCACATAATACAGCTACTGGTCCTGATGAAATTCATTACGAATTTTTAAAACAACTTTCCCCCCAAATCCATTAAATTTTTGTTAAACATCTTTAATGAAATATGGTTCAAGGGAAAACTACCTAACAGCTGGAAACAGGCTATTGTGATTCCCATACCAAAACCAGAAAAAGACAAATCAGATCCAAAAAACTTTAGACCCATAACATTAACAAGCTGCTTATGCAAAACATTTGAAAGAATAATAAATAGAAGACTAAATTGGTATCTGGAAATCAATAATTTAATTACCAACTTACAGAGTGGCTTTCAAAATAAAAGAGGAACAATAGATAACATAGTCCACTTAGAAACCTTTATCAGAGAGGCTTTCATCAATAAAGAACATGTAATAGCCATTTTCTTTGACTTAGAAAAGGCCTACGAAACTACATGGAGACGAGGAATAATGAAAGACTTATACAACCTTGGCCTAAAAGGCAGATTACCCTCATTGATAAAAGACTTTTTATCTGACAGAAGCTTCAAAGTAAGAATAGGATCAACTCTCTCAGATTCAAAAATTCAAGAAGGAGTCCCACAAGGATGCATCTTGTCCGTCACTCTCTTTAACATAAAAATTAACAACATTGTAACCTGTTTGAACAACGAAGTTAATGGTTCCTTATATGTAGATGCTCTTTTAATTTGCCATAGATCAAAAAATATGCATACCTCAGAACGTCATCTGCAGATATGCATAAATAAAATAAATCAATGGACCATTGAAAATGGTTTCAAACTCTCACAAACCAAAACAAAGTGTATGCATTTTTGTAATCAAATGCACAACGACCCAACACTTAAATTAGAAGAAACTGAAATAGAAATGACTGAACAACACAAATTTCTGGGAATAATATTTGATAAAAAACTCACATTCATTCCCCATCTGAAATACTTAAAACAAAAATGTTTCAAAACACTACAACTTTTGCGGGTTATAGCTAACACAGAATGGGGAGCAGATCGCATATCACTCCTAAAAATATACAGAACACTAATAAGATCCAAATTGGATTATGGAAGTTTCATATATGGTATGGCTAGGAAATCCTACCTAAAAATTCTTGACCCCATCCACCACACAGGTCTAAGACTTGCTCTTGGTGCCTTTAAAACATCTCCCAGAGAAAGCCTATATGTTGAAGCTCATGAGGCTCCTCTAAAACTGAGACGTGAGAAATTAGCTATACAATATTACTTAAAACTCAAATCCAATCCATCAAATTCGGCCTATCAATGCACATTCAACCCAAGCTATAAACATCTGTTTGACAAAAAAGAAAATGTTATCAAACCTTTTGGTCTTTACATGGAAAAAATGATAAAACCACTTACAGACAGTTTGATAGACAAAAATAGTATACATGAATTCAAGCTACCCAAACATCCACCTTGGCTATTGGAATGACCAAAAATCATTTTAAGACTGGCTGCCCACACTAAATCTGACACACACCCCTTATACTATATAGAAAAACTAAATGATATTCTGGAACAATACCCAGATTGGGCCCACATATATACCGATGGCTCCAAAGTCAAAAACAAAGTAGGATGTGCGGCTATCTTTAAAAGTACTGTTCTACAGAAAATATTACCTAACAACTCCTCAATTTTTAGTGCTGAAATTACAGCCATTGATTTAGCTCTAGACCTCATCACTAAACATAACTCAAATAAATTCATTATTTTTGCAGACTCATTATCAGTACTTGAATCATTAAAAAACCAAAAATTAGACAATCCTTTGCTCATCAAACTCCTGCATAGAATACATGCGATCTTACAAAATAAAACTATCATTTTCTGTTGGATTCCCAGCCACTCTGGTTTTCATGGAAATGAAAAAGCTGATGTGGCTGCAAAAAACTCTCTGAAACTTAACACAAGTAACATAAAGGTTCCACACACTGACTATAAACCTCTAATAAATGACTTTATTTTGAAGAAATGGCAAGATGCTTGGAACAGCTGTCAAAACAACAAATTATTTAAAATCAAACCCTCTCTAAAGAAACAACTAACTGAACACAGAAAATCACGCAAAGAAGTGGTTTTATCCCGTATTCGCATAGGACACATTCGCATAACTCACTCCTTCCTCCTAAAAGATGAAGATCCTCCTGAATGCATACCATGCCAGGAGGCTTATACTGTGAAGCACTTCCTGCTTGATTGTGGTGATATGGCACATATTCGAAAATTATTTTACGTGAACAACTTGAAAGAACTTTTCGAAAAATCAAACCCCAATTTGATCTTGACTTTCCTTAGGAAAGTTGGACTATATAATAAAATATAATTCCAATTTGGTGTCTGATGATGAAAGGGGAAACCTTTGGATACTTGCCAGGTGAGGAATTTTCAAACAACAACACACCTCTGAAAACAGTGAATTTTTAAAAACAAAAAGCAGTACAACATTGAAAAAGAAGGAAAGGAAAGTGAAAGTCTTTTTGAAAGCATTTCAACCTTATTTAAAGAAAAAGAAAAAAAACAACTTTGACCTTAAATGATCTCTTGCTGATCGATGGGTCGTTAAGTTTTAAACAAACAAAAATCATTCTGTTCTGTGGAGAAAATTTTCTTTTTAAACTATTTTAAAACGATTATAGCTCCAGGATATATAATTTTTTGATAACATCAAGGTTGGTACAAGGACATATTCATAGAGCACTACCGGCATCAGATTCTGTTCTTTACAACTTGCCATCTAAACCAAACTGCAATTTTTTTCTTTTCAAAGAAGTATATATGTTTCTCTCTTTAGGTGCCACAACTCTGAGTATCGAGCAAATTTCAAGCCTCCATCCAAGTATGATTACATGATAAATGCATGGGATTCAGCGAGTTCTTTAAATGAGGTAAGATTACTTGACATTCTATACTTTGATATTCAGTAAATATCTTGTTAGTCACTAAGTAAATTGAAACATCAGCGTCTATGTTGTCTTTCATTAGATAACAAGACAGATTTAGTTTAAGACATTTTTATGTTTATACATTCTTTTTTATAGATACAAAAATTTAAGTAAATGCTCTGTTTATAATAAACAGTATTAACAACATTTACTGGCCTGAATGTCCAAGAAATTGTCATAGAAAATATGCATCCTCCGACAGGAATCGGATCTGTATCTTATACAGAACCATCATATAGCCCGATGTGCTTTTACCAATTTTGCCACAGAGAAGCATTTCAGTTAGCAAGGTCGATTTTTACTGTTTTTAAACTACAATTTTGCATGATTTTCTCACGTACATTCATATCTGCTCGATGTGTATCCAAATGTAAACAAATGACGTCATACATCATGAAATGGATAAAGTTCGACAATTAATTTAAGACATTTTTATGTTTATACATTCTTTTTTATAGATTCAAATATTTAAGTAAATGCTCTTTTTATAATAAACAGTATTAACAACATTTACCGACCTGAATGTCCAAGAAATTGTCATAGAAAATATGCATCCTCTGACATAAAAATGTCTTAAAATAATTGTCGGACTTTGTCCATTTCATAATGTAAGACAGATTTAGTAGAAACAAAAAAAAAACAACTAGGTATTATTCAACCAGCATTTTTTGGTATTCTCTTTGCATTGTAATATTGCTGGTGCGTAAGGATTCCTTATTTTTTAAAAATCTATTTATACTGATTGACTTTATAATAAAGATTCTCTCATTTTAATTCATATACATACATGTATGCATGCATACATACACACACATACATATATATATATATATATATATATATATATATATATATAAACACACAATGTGTATTCATACATGAGATGGTGCTGAAAAGTAGTCAGCCTAATCAAGAAGGGTTTAAAAAAAGTCTGATGTTTGTTCAGTTGTTCATATTTTAGTAAGTCGGTCAAGCCATGAACTTTTCAGCACTCTCTCATAAATTTTTGGGGCTGTAACACTTTTCATACAAATACTACACTCTGATCCTAGACAGAGGGTCAGGCTACAATGACATAATCCCATCATTTTTTTATAGGTACTATGCAATTTATTTGCTTAGAAATTTTATGAAATATTTTTTAATATTTTCTAGTTTGTATTTATTATAAAGGTGCTGACATGTAAAGGCATGAAACCAAATCTCTTCGTACTCTGTTACATTACCAAATATCTTGACATAAAATAATGTTTCCTCCTGCTGCAATAAAGAAAAGTGTGTGTGCATGTGAAGAGTTAGGCAAACTACTATCTCATAATTACTTTACCTGCCTTAACAATAGCTGTAAAATGCTGTTACTCCTATTACTAACCTCGACAGGGTCCATTTAGGGTCTTAAACAAAATGTTTCATATTTATTGTCTCATAAATGCTTAAACTTATAGTTTTAAGTTTGACTTTACATTTTTCTTTTTTTTCTTTTGTTTTTTTTAAGAATATGTTACCTCTTGAAAGTGACAACTCAGGCAAAGGTGACTGGTACTCTGAGGTTTTAGACCTGCGTCGCAAGGCTGCTGAATATCGTCGTCGTGCACAAAACACACATTTCTGTGCTGATCACATGGCTCAGCTGCTATCAGATGAGACTCAGCTCTGGGAACATGCCAGCTCTGATACACCATCTCCAACAGAAAATTACTTAAAAAACATAAGACCTGCTGGCATCACTTACAATAAATATTAGTAAGTATATTATCAACTATATGGCGGGAGTGGGAGTCAGTCTTGCAGATGAGGAGTGGCATTCAGATCTTTTCCTTCCCATTACCTGAAATTATTTTACTTAATCCTGAATGCTTCTCAATTTTTCTTAACATTTAGTGGAATGATTACAAACAATATGACGCATACTTTAATATTACTAATTTTAGTTGGCTGATATTCATCAATTAATGGTGACTATTTGTGATATGACATCTAAATCTCATTAAAGTATACCTCTTCAATAAAAAATTATTACAAGTACAATATGTATCTGATTATATTTCTGAGATGAGGTATTGTAACTATTTACACTATTTACATCATTTGGACTGTTGTCCTCATCTTTATTGCCATTTTCGCAACATTTCGTCTGTTGTATGCTATGACCATTCTTCAGGTGATATACATTGGAATTTTGAACCAAACCCTTTATTTAGTCTATGGGGGTAGATTGTTCTAATTCCACATGCCATGCCTTTTTCAGATATCTCAGTTTCAGTTAATTCCATTTAGTAACTCAACTCCCCAAATTTTTTGTTCCCTCTGCTGTGACCAGGTATTGAACTCACAACTCTTTGCCTCTAGTCACTTTTTTGATTACTCATCCATTGCTTTTACTGGGTCATGTGTCCTTGGTGACATCAGTGAGTGAATTTTGGGGATTTATGAATCTAATGTCTCAGTAAAATTTTTTTTAGCAGAGCTCATATTACAATTTTTTGTTATTTTTGTTTTTCTTTAGCTCTTTATATTACCAGTTCCCATATTGTATTCATGTCTATGCTTGATTGATTTAGGAGGTTTTGTGGCCTAGCATGTGTGCTGATTCCTTAAGTTTTTGTATTTTCTAGTGATGTTCTCTGTTTCTTATTTCAACTTCATGCCACAGAGGGAATATATATGTTTAAAATTTGCTATATTTAGAAGAGTATTCAATGTCCCTAATTTATTTATATACACACTTTTTCCAACTACCCAACCAACATAAATAAGCAATCTAAATGTCATGACCATAAATAAGCTTAAGAACTAAGAAGGACCTGTTCCCTTCTTTACCCACTTTCCTTAATCCCGCACTGACCTATATATATACAGGGTAGTGTCACTGAAAGCCTGAAGATCCCATTGAAACATGAAACTGACAGTCAGCATGCATTCCACATGCTCCAAATATAAGAAAGTTCCACTGAGACAGCTAAAATAATCTACCCCACCCTGCCAAGATCTGCTACTTTGTAGAACAGATTCTCACACATGGTGCATCCTTGAAGACTTTAGTCTTGATCTCTTCAAAGCATATATGACAACAGAAAAACACAAACCAACTTGCAACACCTCAAAATGATGTAACCATTGTCTAGAGGAGAAAATAATGATAATTACCTTCCAGAACAAGATAAACTTCTAAACAAAAGATTTCCAAATATAGACATGAAAATAAATTCCTTATGTGCTACCTACAACCACATCATGACCAAAAAGACTAAATTAAGATCCCATAATCTAATTCTAATAAACTTTATTTCTAATACCAAAACACAGAAACAAAGATAATACAGAAGAGAAAAAGTATACAAAAGTAAATAATTTAAATTCCTAAAATATGTAAATATATAAGCATGGCCATAAATAACTCTAGCCTATTTACATACACACTTCCTCCAACCACCCAAGCCAGTGTAAATTAGCAGTCTAGAAATTAACCTTAAACAAAAATAAAACAAGAAATGGCCAGTTTGCTCTTTCTCTTACCCGAATTTCCTTTAAGCCTCTTGTGACCCCCACACAAGTGGATTTTTCAGAAAAATAAGTTTCTCAAATCCACTGTCATCACTCTTTCTAGTATTGGTGGGGGTTTCCTTCCTAATCTTTTGTTTGAAGTAGAGCGGAACATCAACATTATGTCATTATTTTCTCTTCAAGTTACATGTCATATGCATTTTAAGTCTTCAAGTGACATGGTTTCCATTTATCTTGTACAGTTTTTTTGTTATTCTATAGCGCCAGTCCATTAGGTTCAAAGAATTATGGTCTTCAGTAAGACCTACAGCCTTCTTTCACTCAAAGACATTTTTAGCCTTCAGTATGAGTAAGCAGTTGTATACAGCTGGCAGTTTAGCTATTTATGTACAAGTTTGTCCCCATGTATGAAATCTATATTAAAGTTTTGATCTGATGGGGGCTATTTAAGAACATGACATAAGTTTGTAAGTTATTGTTTTGGTTTTGAAGCAATTTGTAGTATTGGGTAAAATTGACCTTAGCGCAGTCTGTACTATCTCCTATACTAAATTTGTTATAACCGATCCATACACCAAGGTATCTGAAGTGCATAGTATTTACTAATTCCACATCCTAAATTTTTATACGAGAGATTTGGGGTATGTGCCATCAGTACTTTCAATTCCAGAAGAGGAAATGTTGAAATAATCTTTACAATTGTTAGGCAAAAGCTAAGTGCAATTTTCTTTTTACATTTGGAACGTGGAGGAAATAAAGGTGTTTCAACTCCATGGAAGTAACTTTAACTGGTAGGATTAAAGACTGGAGCCCATCTGAACACATTTGCCATAGAAATAGAGTAGTGAGAAGCTTGCAACATTTGTGTCTTTTGGAAAGAGGCTGCATGGTGGAAAATAAGTTTTCTCCAATATGACGATGTAAATGATTTTGAATGCTATCAAGGCTGGAAAGTGAGGACTGTGTTGTTCCAGTCTGGATATGGTAGCAACTCTATTTTTGGTCAAAAGATGGTAGAAGGAGTCGAGTACTTTCTGCAATGATAGAATGTATTAAATGACCAGCAAGTTTGCACAAATTGGGCTTCATTAAATTTAGTTAAATTATAGAAACCATGCTGTTGTACGTTACTGTTTTGTTTCATTGATCTGTCATTCACTGTCCCAGCGCTACCAAAAACATAGTATTTTTGGTGTTGTCACTTGGCTATGTTTTTTTTTTTTTTTTTCCCCCACAGTCATCACTTGTTGACATCAGCAAGCTGGGAGATAACCAGATTCTCTGGGTATTTTCTCCAGTGGTCATTGTGATTCTGTGGAGATTTCAGGCATAAAATACTTACAGCCATGGTAACTTTTTTACTGAAAACTAATTTCAAAGCTCATAACCAACAAACTATGTTGATATCTAGCAATGGATTTAATGATAATATTGAAGAATTTCAAAGGATATGAAGATTAAAAAATTATCAATTGTTCTATGTAGCCTGGTTTGACAGTTTTTCAACAGGAAAATTATTCTAGCAGTAATTTGAAATAAATGGAGAGACCTCAGGGCAGTAACCAGAAGAGTAGGTGACAAGATAGACTGGCTTTAAAACTGGATGAACTTATCTTATCAACTGGTCTTTATCTGTATGCCTGTCCTTATCTCAGGGTATTGGCTAGTTTATATAAGAACTTCACAAACCTCTGGCATTGATTTTATCCTGACTTTTCTTTGTAAACTAGTTGGCCTTTTATTAGTTCCCAAAGCACCTATTTTGAACTTGGTAAGCTATAAATGTTTATTAGGTTGATAGGATTTTAAATAAATTGGAATTTGGGAAATTTTAGACAACCGTAAATCTTATCATGCTTCTCTGGAGTCAAATGGATAGGTTGGAGACGTTCTAGTCTTACTAAATCTTAATGAATTCTACTTGGTTTATTTCAGGTTCAAATCTTCCTAGAACCTTCTCCAAACCCATTTTATGTCTTCTAATTAGTATTTTTAATTTGTTGTTTCTTTCGTTTTTTTTCTCAATGTTTAATTAGTTTCTCAGAGTTTTCTCATAATTAATTCCTGCTTCAAATCATCATTAGGCATACTCATTCATTAAAATGTTGAACTAGGGTTATCACCTTGTTATGTCCCTTACGCAGTAAAATGCTGAACTGGGATTACCACCCAGTTATAAAAATCTCCAAAGTGAAAAGATATTTGAGAAAACTGAATAAACGTGACCTTTCATTAAACATTCTTTTCAGCCTGCAACCACCTCCGACTGCTCAGTTGCTTAATGATACAGAGCCTGAACCTCAAATGACACTGGAAGATGTTGCCGATGATGCTGATGTTGCCAGTGTCCATTCTGAACCAGAAGCTGATGCCAAAACTGAGGTTCCAACAGAATCTCTTCAGGAAATTAATGATGAGGCATCACTGCAGACAGGTGAAGATGCCAGAGAGTCTCTGGTGTCACCTGTAGGCCGTGTTCCCACGCCAGTACTCCAGGGACAGAATATACAGCGTCATCATTTGGACAGAACAACCCCAACAAAAGGAGGCCTCCTCATTTCATCACCCGACACAAAGAAAATAGATTTAGAAAATACTAGCACTTGTAAGTAATCATTTCTATTGGGACATTTCCATTTTTGATTTGAAATCAAGATTTTTACTTTGACACAATTGGTGACTATTGTAACAGGGAGGGGGGGAGGTTACTATGTAAGAAAGAATTTATTCTCCCATTTGAATTTCCCCCCATCATTGGAAATTATATCAGTGAATATAAATAACAACTGTATTTCACAGACGTAATGGAATAGGTGAATGGAAAAAGAATAACAAACATGCTTAGTTTTCAGAGAGTTTTATAATGCTATGTCATGCACTAAGTTAAATATATACATGCCCCATGCAGAGAAATTATAACATATACGCAACAACAAATGGTGTGTTTAAAAAAAAAAAAAAAAAAAAAAAAAAAAAGAGGGGGACCTTACTTGTGGCAGTTTCTCTATGAACTTGGTTAGGCCATGTGGCTTTACCTGTAAGACCTACTGCTGTGAGCTAGACATCTTTCTCTGGGCTCTACATCGCAACTTCCCTCTGTCACCATATCCCCTGACATCATTCACCAGTTGTCATGTAACCCATGTGACTATCTCAATGGAAGGTAGAGAATTACCATTTATATCCTTACAATATGATTCTTTCTGGAAATAGAATTGCTGAGATGAATTTAACTCTTGAGGGTAAAAAGCATGAAGCCAACTTTCCCTGTAATATTTTTTGCCATTCATCCATACTGTTGTCATTGATGGTTGAATAGAATTTTCTGTCCTGATAGTAGCAGTTATGACTCACTTCGTTTTTTTTTTCTTTTTATTATTTTACTTCAGATCATGAGCATTTTAGATTTAATCACTTAATATTACAATAGAGGTTTTCGGTTTGCTTTTTTTTTTTTTTTTTTTTTTTTTTAATACTATTTATAGTATCAGTTGGGATTTTCAGGATGAAAGTCGGTAAACATGAATAAACTTCACTTGAATAGTTCTGAATGGTTTTTTTTTCTTTCCATAGTTTATACACTTAGAAATATGAATAAAATCTGTAGATTAAAAAACAATATTTATTCTGTTTTCAAAACACTGCTACTCATTTGGAGTTTGGTTAAGAACAAAAGAAAAAGGTTGTAGTGAACAATATTTTAATTCTTTATTTCCTTTTTAAAAATTCTCAAAACAGTTTCATACAAACTACAGAATTCTTAAATTTTCTATTGTTTAAATCTTTATTTACTTAATGTCAAAATGCTTCAGAATTGAAGGTGAAATAGAATTGCGCAATTGCTTCTCTAAGTTATTTTTTTCAAGAAAGCAAACTGAGAATGGAGTTTGAAAACCTTCTTCTCTGCATTTCTATTTAGTGTTACAGTATGACGAAGTTAGGCTAGACACAACTACTCTACCATCTCCATAAACATTAGCCTACTACATAACCTCATCTTTGCCTATAACACCACTTTTAAGGAAACTTTTTTGTTTTATTTTCTATTGATTTCAGTTATGTTGCTTTAATAGAAGACATCTTATTCATTCACTTTGAAATGTATTGTTGATCTTTCTTTACAGTCAATAATGCCGAACCTGTTGACGCAACTGAATCGCATCATTATTCTGCCTCTGATGTTGAAATGAAACCCAAACATTGTGTAAAAGTAAGTTCATCTTAATTTCTAGGCATTTTCTTTTAATTATCTCACCAATGCATCTTTTTCAAAATTTTTAACAACTTTGATAAAATCTTTTCAAGATTGACTATTGAATAGAAGAAATAAGTTTTCTGGTGATTTTAAAATTAAAACAATTATTTTTAATTCTTTTGGGACTCAAATCAGTTATATTTTTATTGCTGGAGTAATTTTTTTCATTCTTCAGATTTCCTAAGATAGTTTGGAAAAGATAATTACTTCCTTCTAATATTGCACTTCATTTTCCTGTTAAAAACAAAACGAGGAAAAAAAACATTTTTTTTTAAAGAAAACATTGTTTTAAAATAAGCATTTTTCCTTTTTTTGTGTCTTTACATTTTTGTGATTATTTTTATTGTTTCATCTGTAGTTGTAGCAATACAAATATTCTTCCATGTAAGTTCCTTATGGGTATACAGAATAACATAGTATAATGGTACATTCAAAAACTTGATTGAATCAGTAATTTTTATTGTTTCTCTTTAAATAAAGAGACTATAAAAATTATCTTTGTCATGAGGTAATGGTTAAAAAGCTAGTATGGTTGACTGAGTAATGAATTCAATCCTTACTGGGTGCCTTATATTTGTGGGCGTTGTGCCAACTTTAGCTTAGTAAGTAATAACTCAGATGTTCCTTGTAGACAAAAAGAGAATCCTCTATCTTTTGAATTTTCTTCCATTTTCAGCCATCTTGACTTTACCTAACAAATGGACATTTTTATGTGACTACTGAACAGGTAGTAGGAGGCATAATGGCTGATCTATCTATTGCCAGTTATAACAGGTCGTTAGCAACACTATCATAACAATATAAATAAGCTCTCTTCATAAAAAAGAAACATTCTTGTTTTCATCTTTTTTTCAGACTTGTGTCCTCCCCTCAAAGAGCAATAGCACACCCACATTTGGTAAACCCAGCAAAGATACTCACATTCTGAGGGACCAGAAAAATCTCTCGACTTTTACAAATGCTCTTCCCAAAGAATCTTTTGCGCAGACATCACAACAAATATGTAAGCAGACAGTTCCTCTTCAATCATAATTCATAATGTTTGTAACATTCTTTCTACAGGAATAAACACGTGTGGTGACATTCAGAGTGAAAATTGTTCACCTCTTGATTAAGGGGAATGATTTATAAAATTGTGGGTTTTTTGGTTTAATCATTTCATCCCTAGCAAGGTGATAAAGCCATTAAGGCTCAAGGGGTTACTGAGAGTGAAATAAACTGAGAAAGGACAATAAAAGGACAGGACTCTAAAAGACAGATGATGATGATGATGATTAATGTTGTATTTAAATCTTTGAAGATTGTAGTTAGATAGGAAAGCAAGAAGCCAGAAGTTTTTCATGGGCAAGACATGTGAGAGAAGAAACTATTAGAATAAAAGTTACGGTTCCATCTAGCAGCCATTTCTACAGTAAAATGATGCATCTTAGCTGCCAATCCAGTAGTCTGCTTCAATTGATGAAGTCAAGGTACCAAAAAGGAAAGCTCTTCAGAACAATTGCTATGAAAATATTCATAGAAAAGGCACAGGGAAGGGGATGATATTGTGGTGGAAAAGTGCCTGAAGCAGAGATTCCTTATTGGTAGTAAAATGTTCAAAATATGTCCATCAGATTCCCAAACATGTAACTTCAAGCGAAACCAAAAGTCTCTTATCTTGTGTATACTTGATGCCATCATCAACATGAGCATTGTTTTTTTACTGCATAGCTGATGCTCAACTCCTGGAGAGCAAGCCACTGCACCTTCTTGGCCTCACTTTTCAACTAAATTGAAGTAGAAGAACTACATTGAATCAATAGCTGCATCTACTGCAAGGAAAGTTGGTTCATTGTGTTGTGCCAGAGTTTTTTTCTTGTCCAAGTCCTTCTTGCACATTTACAAATCTACCATTCAGTTGTGCAATTAATACTGTTGCCATATCTGGTCTGGTGCTACTGTCTTGAGGTTCTTGACAAAATCCAAAGAAAGATTTGTAATGTAATCGATCATGACTTGGCATCTCGACTTCAGTCACTTTCTCATTGATGTGACATGGCATTTCTGTCTTTTTTACAATATCCTCTTCAATCATAATTACAATTTACAGTGTACAATTACTTTTCATGGCAAATGCTCTGACAAGCTTTTCTCCCTGGCGTCTCGACTACATGAATTTAAGCGTGCTACTAGATTGGCATCTAGCTTCCACCCTTTTACTGTTTAAATAGCTAAATGTAACCACCACTTCTACTTCAACAGTTTCTTTTATCACACTTCACAACAGTGGAATTACTTTCCATTTGCCTGCTTCTCTGAAAACTACAATCTTCAAAAATTTAAATGCAGTGTCAATTGCCATCTTCTGTTGACTTGAACCCTGTCCATCTTTTATCCTTTCCTCAAATCCCCTCTATACACAGTCTTTTACCCTTACTTTAATTCTCTGTAACCCCCTGGGTACTAAAAAAAAAACAAACCCATAGTGGTTGATATGCTACTAAAGAAACTCAACCAACCAAACAACCAGAAAGCAGAATAACATGTATCATATTTTTATTACTTCAAAGTTCCCCAGAAAATTAAACTTCAACATTAAATGACCCATGAGGACTTGATATGCCATTAAACAAATCAATCAATCTTTGCCTTTATCTTCTCATACATTCCCAATCTTTCAATCTTCTGTTTTTGTCTATTATATAAGCATAGATTAGATTCCTATGCAAAAAAAGGAGTTGGCAATGCACATATTTTTGATTTGCTGCTTCTCTTTTATCTTTCTTTGGCTCTATCTCCTCATAAAGAATCACAATTGTTATGCTTTTCCATCCTTACATACCTTTACATCTTTAATACATTGTTTCTTTATATCGAGCCAGCAGGCCTTTTTTATCTGCCTTCCCTCACTCACAGACCTTTAAACATGTATTTTGTCCTTTCCTCATTCATTGCCTCTTTTTCTTCTCCTTCCATCTTGCTTTCCCACTTAATATTATGCACATTTCTCAGTCAGAAGAACCAGGGATCAGGCAGATACTACACTCTGATCGTAAATTTAAAAAAAAAAAGGTCTAACAGTTTATGCATACAAACAAGCAGAATAAGATTATAGATGATTACTATCATCGGAACAACAGCAATGATAACATTTGTTTTATATTTTCAATATCACCTGCCATTCTACTTTAAGTGATCATAAAAAATTACTTGTTCCATTCAACTTGATAGTTTTATTCCTAAAAGTATTATAATATATCAATTAACTGTTTTGTTTTCCAACTAGAAACACAGTATCAGTAGCCAGTATTTAAACCCTTTTTACTTCATCTGCTCTATACTGCTGGTATACAACAAGTAAAATCTTGGCACCCGTGATAAGGATTTGTCGCATAATTCATTGGAGTTAAATGATTTTAAATTCTTTTATGTTCTGTAATTTTTCATTTCTGCTGGAAGAGATTATCTTCATATTAATTAAAAAAAACAAAAACCGAAAGAACTTTTCTACATGGACGTCTGTTATGGAAGAACTTGTTTCTATATTCACTACATACATGATAATTACACATTTTGATTAAAATATTTTTATCCAACAAAGAACAAAAGACAAATTTGTTTTTTTTTATTGCTTAAGATATTGTTTAGAATATGGTAAAATTTAATAGTTTAAATCAATGTTATTTTAGATTCTTATTCTCCTGAATAAATATTTAAAAATTTCATTAATCTTTGAATCAAAAAATATGAGAATCTTTTATTGACTTTCAGTTCTTGGAGTCAGAATAATTATTCTTTGCCTTGGTTTTCTGGGTTGATACGTTGTTTTGTTTAGGCTCTCATTGTGTAACATTAAACTATCTTAATCTTCTACACCTTTGTCATGTCAACAGGACCTGGAATATATTGTTGCCTTGTAGAGGAAAGAAAATCCCATCTATAACAAAAAAAAAAGCCACCATCTGGGTGGATGCTTCAAGACTCTAATATAAACCCAACCAATGTTTACCTATAGACTTGAGTAGATTAATAACAAAAAAAACAACAAATTCTGACAATGAATAACCTGACAAGGGTTGAGATGTCATAAAATCCCCCAACCTAGCCAAACCTTATCATCTCTACATTACTTCTTTCCATTTGGTAGGAACCATGATTAATTAATATCAATTTGATATTTGTCAACAGTCATTATTGTAACTGCATTTCTGATATTATGAAAACTAATATTAAATTAAATTTAAAAAAAAAAAATTCAATTTTTACAGTTTATTATTCCCTACTGGATAATATTAAAATTAGATTTGTCTTTTCACCAACCTGTTCTTAAAATTGGATGCGTTTTTGTTACAGTGAATAGAAGCATAAATAATGTGACAATGAGATCAGGTAATAAACGGCCAAAAAAATCTCATCCAGCTGGAATAAATATCAATCAGCCAATACCTGAAACAATGACCTCAACATATACGGTATCACCTGAGAGGATGTATGCAGCCAAATGCAAACCAAAAGGTATGTGGGCATAAAAACACTTTAAGGATCATATTAACTAAATATACAGTTAGATATGTACATAGGAGCAAGCTTTTTTTTTTTTTTTTTTCTTTCGGGGGGGGGGGGTAATATTTCAAAGGTATAATCAGTTTTATTCATTAACATTATAATTCCTCTCAGTAATTAAGTTTCATTAAATTAAATTTGTTGGATTTTAGTAGATTTTTTTTAAAACGTGTATTTTGACATTAAATTTTTAAAATTGATTATCTACAATTTTCTTAAAACAAATGAATTTAATTTTTCTCACTATTATTATTAATATTATTAATATTATTATTATTTAGTTTTTTTATATATATTTTTACTAAGATTTTCTAAAATTATTTCACTCATTTGACAATGAGTTAATTTTAAGAATTTCCAAATCAATGACTTTTCCATCATAAAATGAAGCTCAGATTTGTTTTTCTAATTTCTTGTCCATATGCTATTTTTAAACCAAAAATTATTTGGTCTTATCTCTCTATGATTTTTTTTAAATTGTCTACTTTGGTTTAATAACTGATTTTTTTTGTCAATACATTTGATGCAACTTTGTAGATTGTTACAGTTTTCACCATTATAAGCAAAATTTGATTTTTTATTAAGCACATTCTTTGTAAAGTCTTGGTCTAAGTATAGAAATGAACAGGAGTGTGAGAAGTACATTGCATTTGAACCAGAAATTCAGAATATCGGTGGAATACTATTTTACCACACAGTTTCTTTTTTATTTAAAATAAAGAAATGTTTACTTTGTGCTTTCAGTATTTTTGGTTTTAACAATTTACACAAGAATTTATTGTTTCTCATACTGACCTACTAACATTTTTAATTTTAGTAATATTCTTTACTATTTTTGTTTTCATTTCAGAGAAAGAAGATTTAAATCAAGATTTTCTCTCCCAATCTTTGGACTCCAACAGTTCTTTGGCATCTGAAGTCTTAGAAAGAACACGCAAGAGGCTCAATTTCTGGTGAACACAGTCATCATTTTATTTCTCTCTAAAATTCCAATCTCAGAATTGCAGACTTCTTATTTTTATTATATATATATATATATCTATCATAGATTTTTTTTTTTTTTTTTGTATTAAATGAAGTTTTAAAAACTTGTCTTTTATTAAATATTAAAAGCACAACCTTTAAATTTTTATTTTATTGGTTGGGAATATATTCTGTATACAAATTGCTAATAAGAAATGAAACTTTTTTTTTGGTTTAACATTGATTTATTCACAAACAAGAACACTTGGAATGTTGTCCTTCAGTGGGAAGAAAAAAAAAATATATATAAAATTACTGTTCAGTTACTGCCAGTCAACATTAACAAAACAAAAACATTTTTAATCTAAAGTTTCTCTATATACATCCATACTGGCTTGGAAGATTCCAATTTTGATGCCCTTTATTGAAATTTGAGAAATGCACAATTCAGGTTGCCTATTCACAACTTAAACCTAAAAACGATCCATGAAATTACTAAAGGCATATATATATATACACACACACAGTTTTTTTGGGATTCAACTGGCCCAGTTGAATGAATGGGTCCAAAACTGACTGTTCTCATAAAATTTTAAAAGATGGAAAAAAAAAAAAAATTTTAAAAGATGGAAAAAAAAAAAAAAAAAAAAAAAAAAAATGGTCAAACCACCCAACTACATTTGAAATATGTAATCATTGGAATTGTTACTTATGCATTTGTAGAATTATCTAGAACAACTGTTTTAGCCATGTGGTCTTGCCTGAGAGAGAGAGAAAAAAAAAAAATCTTTATTCTTGGAATTCTCTACAATTTGAAAAACACAGCCAAAAATTGCTTAAGTGAGTTTTTTGGGGTTTTTTTTAAAGAAAGAAATCTAATACTTCCTTATCCACAAGGAAAATATTTACTGCCTTTAGTTATTACCAAAATAAAATGTTAAGTGATACTGAATTAGAAGTCAAAGAAATGATCAGCCACTAATATTTGGATTCTTATTAGAATAAGAATTTTGATTAACACAAATTATGAAGTTATTTACTTATAAGAAGAAAGTAATTTACAATACAGTAACTAAAATAGAAGCTTCCTAAATTTTAGACAAAGGAAAAAATATTCAATTTTACAGTTAAAAATAATCAAGGCATTTTTGATAATTTCAAGTAATTTTTTTTTTTTTTTTTTTTAAACAAATCTTAATACAGAATATTTTCAAAGACCTTAGCTAAGAATTTGAAAGGGTTCTAATTTGTTTTGTCACATTTTCCATTATGAAAATGTAATTAAAGATTGATTTGAGAAAAATCAACAGAACAGCTTCTATTAATCAAATTCTAATACAAAAATAATCCAGTGTGAACCACTTTAAATTTTCTTAAAATTTCTAATGCTTACCCCAGGGAATGGCAAGTGCAGTTGAAGGTGATTTAAGTCTGACAGTTTTCAGATATTACAAAAAAAAAAAAAAAAAAAATTTTACTTTTTTTTTTTTATCTTAGTTCAAATTAAAGTTTTGTTTACCTAGAGAGATTTTTCTAAAATCAATCCAAATAATTTCCCTTTACTTATTACAAATCCATTCCTCACTTGATTTTTTTTTTTTGGTCCTTTGAAAACTGCAAAGGATTTTTCAGTATTTCTGTAAACTGCTGAAAGCATCTGCAACATAAAAAAATGATCATGTAGGTGAATGATTGAGTGGAAGAGGAAAAGAGAGAAGTTTGAAAAGCAGTTTGAATCTCCAGAATTGATCAGTGAAACTTCTAACAACTCAACACTCAGTAACAATTGGGGAAAAAAAAACACATGAAAATAATAGTAACATAATATGAGGCCATTCTTTAGCTGTCAACAGCAGTCACAGTAAATGCTTTGCCTTTGGGATCATCGAATCTGTCCATGGTTTTGATGTCCATGATCATAAAGAGACCAAATGCTATGATTAAGGCAAGAATTAAAGTACTGAAGAGACCCATCCAAATGCCAATGGTGAAGAATCCTGTGCAATCCCAAGAAGCTGAGAAAGTTCCATTGACTGCATTAAATGGCTGCACCTATGAAAAAGAAAAACCTTTTTCAGAATTGAAATTATAAAACAGTCAAGATATTTTGTTTAAAATTCAAACCAACAAATGGATTGGTTCTGTTGATAAATAAGATTTAAAAGGGGGGGATATGGTTTAATAGTATTGATATACACACACACACACACACACAAAAAAAAATTTCTTAAGACTAACATGAAAAATTCTCATTGTTTAAAATTATGATTAAAAAAAGAAGATTCTCAAAATCCAACCATTCATCGATGATCACAGATATGATTTGATAGCAAATACGTTCTATTATGGTTAGTTATATAAAACCCAAGAAAATTCTTAGTCAAATTATGTCCTCAATGTTTTTTCAAATATCCACATTGAAATTATTCTAATCTTTTCAGATATTCTGGTGAAAATAAATGTTGCACTGAAATTATATAAACAAGATACATTTCATTTGGGGGAAGAAGCCAGATTTGAACTCTTTGTATTTTATTAGGAGCCACTATCAACGACTTAGCCCCAAGGTCAAGTTATGGCAACAAGACAGTGCTCTACTCTTTAGGGGCTGAGATTTTGAGTTTTTAATATTTATTTGACTATTCATCATCAGTCATTCTCTCCACCTAGTGTTGAAGATCTGATTGTTGCCCTTATCCTGCCTAATCTCTGACCTGTGAACTACATCTCAATTTTGCTGCAAAATGTCCTATAACAGAACATGCTCCACATTAGGCTCATTCACTTAAACAAAACCAACTAAGATATCATCAACTGGGAGTGGAGAGCTAAAGAAAAACAGTTTAAAAAAAAAACAAAAAAAAACAAAAAACAAAACATCACACACAACTTTCCCTAATGCAGTAAATATTTACGAATTTCATCCGCACCTTGAAAGATATCACAAAGTGTTAAGTTGGGTACTTCAACGTGGCGTAATGGCTAGCAAGTTTAGCTCGCTAGGTTAATTACAACTGAAAAGTGAGTTTGAGCCTCACTAGGTGCCCCGTACATTTGGCCTTGTGCAACATCTAAGCTATGCTTAGAAAAGCACAATTAATTAGGGTACCTCAAGGTGGTGTAATTGTTAGCAAGCTTGTCTTGCTAGAACAATTATGATTGAGTAGTGAGTTTGATCCTCACTGGGTGCCCCCTACAAGCTACACTTGGAAAATCACTACAAGGTGTTAAGTTTGATTTCATCAGCAAGGAAAACAATGTCTGAAAAGTAATATGACATGAAGTAACAAATGCTTACCTGGAAATTTTCCAATCGGACAACAACAGCTGAAGGTCCTGTAAGGTTAGATTTTAGCAATGGTTGTTGTGTACAATGATAAGAGAAATCATTTGGTGCATTAATATCAGAAACATCCAAAACAGCACTTGCAGTATCACCCTTCAATGTATAATCAATATTGAAGCTCTGTAAATTCCAGTGAGATCTCCTGCTCATATTAAAGTTCAGACTGAAAAAGAAGATCAGAGATTCTTAATTTATGGCTGACGACCCTTGGATATTGTTCCGTTGTTTTTATGTGTTTGTATTTTACCCTCTATTTATTAAGGTTCTAATTCACTGTTAGATTTTATGTTTAGTCTGGCACAAGGCCAATTAGAGAGACACGGAGATAGGAAGATTGAAATCTACATTTAGTGAGTCTTGAACATAGACTAGATTAACTGTTGAGAAATACACAACAATCTTCACTAGCAGGCAGGCCATAACATAGCATGATAATATTCTCACATTTGCCTATTAATAGAACAGAAAATTTTAAAAATGTAACTTAAAAATTGCTTTCTTCTAAAACCCAAATCAAAACTTTGTTCAACATTAATAAAGTCCAATTGAATACAGTAGGATTCTTAGGCAGAAAAATACCAAAAATTATGAAAGCAAAAGTGATTTAGCTTTGTATTATGGAACCCGATCTGTCCTATTTACCCATAGCTTGGGGAATGGGGGAGAAGAATACGATTCATACCTTTCCCAAGGGCATTAGCATGTAAGTGAATGTAATGGATTCGACTGGAATTCAAACTCAGCTCTCCAATACCATTACTCCACCTTACCTCATCTATGTATAATTACACATTCCAAAGGTATTTTACATGCAAAATTTGTCTCAAATTCTGTATGCAGATTATTTATTTTTGTACACGGCAGAGGTTTGGGGTGGGGGTTTAAAAAAAAAAAAAAAATTTACAAGACCCTCCACACACACACAGAATTTTTTTTTTTTTTTTTTAAATTTGTCAAATGAAACAAATTCTAAGCTTTTGACAAAATGATTCACTCACCTGAAATTGGCAGTCAAGGTTTTGTTCTCAGATTGTAAACTGAAACTCATTCTGAAATTAGAAAAAAAAAAAAATATTTAAATAGGAAAGAAAATATTTTTTTTTTACTCTCCAAGAAACCTTTCTTTAGAAATCCTGGAACACACACACACAAAGTTGCTTAGTTTATCAATTTAATTTTACACATGAAAAGATTTTAGAAAATGACCAAATATTCAAGATCCAGAACATATTTTAGGCAATTTCATCAAATGTATGCCAACAAAATGTAAGACAAAAATGATTATGAATGCAATTCAATAATTATGGAGATATTATAGTTATTGTAGATTTCCAATCTAACATTCAGCATTTTTAATTAGTCTTATCTTCTGGTAAACCATAATCATATTTATTATAAAACCCAGGTTGTGCATGTGTGTGTGTTTGTTTATATATTGGATTGGATTTCCTACACTTTTCAACCGATTTCAACAAAACTTCACAGGACTATGTAAAATTACCTTGCAGTGGTTTTGACAGCGCCAAAAATTGGAAAAACACAATTGTTCTTGCATGAAATCAATTTGAAAATATGATTATGAGGCATTGCTGTCACAAGAATGAAAGGGGGACAACTCATATCAAGTTATACTTATTATAAAACCCAGGTTGTTTGTGTGTGTGTGTGTTCGTTTATATATGGTATCGGATTTCCTACATTTTTCAACAGATTTCAACAAAATTTCACTTTTTTTTTCTTTTTTTTTTGGCAGGTAGTGTTTCTTATTGTCTTGCAAACTTTTTTCTTTATTTTTACATTCAGAATGCCTTAAAAATTCCATTTACAAGACAATTGTTTATAATAAAATTCTATTCAATCAGTAGACACATAATTGAAAACAATGTTTTTGTTTGAGTTTGACCAATTCGTTAAAAAAAAAAAAAAAAAAAAAAAAAAAAAAAAAAAAAATAATAATAATTAAGACATGCGTGTGTCAACCTTAAACAATAATCTTTGTCAATTTTATTTTTCAGTCTTTATGATGGTCGATACTTGATCTATCTCTTACTGTTACATCCCCGGGCTCTACTGCTAGTAATTGCTAATCTACTAAACATCTTGCCTAGGTAAGATGTTTAGTAATTACTCTTTCTTCATGGTATATTTTTTTTTTTTTGTTTAGCGAAATTGAAAAAAAAAACAAAGAAAAAAAAAAAACCAAAGAAAAAGAGTATAGCATGAAGAAAAAGACAACAAACTTGACGAAAACAAAATTTTATTGTCTAAATGTTTATGTCATTATTAAGAGGGAAGATCAAAGTATTTTGGGGGTATTTTTTTTTTTTTTTTTTTTTACATTTTTTAATTGTTCCTAGCACATCTAAAATTTTCATTAAAAATCTTTTTTTTTTTTTTATTTTTGAGTCAGCAAAATTGACCATTTTTTCCCATTTCATAAAAAACTGAAAATCTCCCTTACAAATTTTTTTTAAATATCACTTATCAATTTTTAAAACTTATTTTCAGGAAATCAGAAATTATGTTTTAAAATATTTTGAACCAAGCTTAACTTAGCTTCTGTGCCAAAAAGATGTAATTTGAAAATAAAACAAAGCGGGTCATAAATTTTCGCATCACTTGACAGGTGATGAATGACATTGACGGATTCCGTGAGGATAATTTGTTCTACAGAAAGAGAAAAGTGAAATTATTTACATTTAAGTGAACAAATTATTTACCTCGTTATTTTTAAGGAAAATTTTCAGCGCTCTAATTTTTTTTTTGTACTTAGCTTTCACCTTCACATTTACGATGCTTTATGGAAAATATATTATAAAGAAATTAAAATAAGACTTAAGAGTGAGATTAAATTTCATAAGAAAGGTATCTAATTAATTTATAGGTACCTTTCTTATGAAATTTTATCAGAAGTGTATATAAAATACTATAATTTTATGTACATTTATTACATTTTACTGTGTTTTGTATTTCCATTCATTTTATTATTAATTTTGATATTTCATTTATGGAAAAAGTGCTAAAAATTGTATATGTTATTTTACTAGTTCTGGTGACACAAAGTTTTTTTTTGTTTTGTTTTTTTTTTTTTTTTTTAAAATCAAAATTTAGAATCTTCTAAAAAGGAAAAAAATTTTGAAAATAATTAAAATAAACTTTGATCTTTTCTCTTAATAGTAATATAAACATTTACATGATAAAATTTTACATCTTTTCATCATGCTATGCTCTTTTTTTAGCAATCTCATGGGGGTACCTACATCTTGCCCATCTGAAACTTGGTAATTCAATATTCTGGAACTATATAAGAGACAGGACCAGACAAGCCCCAATTGAGATTGACATCAAGAAATGGAGATGGATCAGCCACACACCCCACAAGCCTGCTTCTAGTGTCATCAGGCAGGCCCTGGACTGGAATCCACAAGGGAAGTGAAAAGTAGGTTTTGAAGTGTTGACACAGGGGAAGGCAGCCAGCACAACATAGGCTGAGCTGAAGAGGATCACCTGGAACTGCATCCATTGGAGAGCTGTTTTTGCAGCTCAATGTTTCCCAAGGAATCAATAGGCATAAAAATGATAAACTACAGATTAGTGATCGGGTCAGTAAACTACAAACAAAGGAAGCGTATGTCTTGTTAAAAGATCATAAACCCAAATTCAGAACTAAGCCATTCACTAGGCTTATAAACCCTACTAGACCAGAAATCGGTAGAATTAGTAAGACTATCTTGGAAAGAACCAACCACTCCATAAAAAACACCCTTGGACTATTACAGTGGATTAATACAGCTGATGTTATCAACTGGTTTAATAACATCCAATATAAGGACAACTGTACTTTCATACAGTTCAATATTATCGACTATTATCCCTTTATATCGAAGAATCTTTTCACTTTGGCCTTGGATTTCGCCCAGGAATACTCTAATATTTCTGAGAGTGAAGTGGATATTATCATGAAATATGAAAATTCTGTTCTGATCTACAATGAAGAACAGTGGACCAAAAAGTCTTGCAGCGATAATTGACATTTCAATAGGTTCTTTGGATTCAGTGGAAGCTTCTGACCTGGTTGGATTATTTCTTTTGTATAATTTAAGTGCCTTCAATTGTCTAAATTCTGATAGCATAGGATTGTATAGAGATGATGGCTTATTAGTTGTTAAAAACTCCACTAAAATTAAGGTAGACCGTATTAGGAAAATGATCCATAGGGTATTTAAGGATTTAGGTCTTAGGACAATAAATAGTCACTACTAATGTTAAACAAGTGGATTTTCTAGACGTCACCCTAGACCTTGCTAGCAACACTTTCCAACCATATGTGAAGGTTAATTCCAACCCAATATACGTGCATCCAAATTCCAACCATCCCCCTTCGGTTATCAAGCACATACCTTTTTCAATTGGATTTAGGATTAGCACTAACTCTTCTAACAAAGATGTTTTTAATAAACATCGGGATTTTTACAATTCTGCACTCAAAAATACTGAATACAAAGATATCAGTATTCAATATAAAAACCCTGTTAATTGCAACCATAATAAGTTCACTCCCCCTTTAAATATAATGGTTAAAACTAAATTAGGACGTATATTTCTAAATCTCATCAAAAACATTTCCCCAACCCTGAAACTAACCCACTTAGTAAAATATTTAATCCTAATAGCCTTAAATTAAGCTATAGTTGTGCAGATAACCTAGAGAAAATAATTAAAAAACATAAACAACAGAGTTTTTAACAAGTATAGAGACTCAAAAAGCTTGATTACTCACCAGGTTGCAAACAGCAATACTAAATATAATGACACGAATAAGAACTTATGTAATTGTAGGAATACTAATAATTGTCCACTAAAAATAATTGTATGACTAGTTCTGTAGTTTATCTTAATACAAACTCAAACTAGAAAAACCAAATATAATTTTTTTTTTACATTGGTAGCACCATGAAACCATTCAAGGAACGTTGGCGGGGCATATGCAATCTTTTAATAACAGTAACTAAGTACATGACTTCATTATCCAAGTATTTTTCGAGTCTAAAAGAAAAGAATAAAACACCTACGGTTAAATGGAAATTGATGAAGAAAGCCCGGACATGTAACTCCCTATATGCCCCATGTTACCTATGTATTAATGAAAGATTTGAAATAATTAGATTTAAAAATAAGATTGATCTCTTAAATCAAAGATGAACTAACAGTTAATTGTAAACACCATTATAAATTTAACTTATTATAGGGGTTGTATACTTTCAATGATAAATGATATGTCGCTGTAAGTTTAATAGATTATTACTTTTATAACGTAATGGCCATCCTGACGATATGAATGTGTATTGTGTACCTACATAGTGTTATTCGTGTAAGTGTGTTTGTGCTGCTGGATGTGTATGTGTGTATATAAATGTGTATGTGTTTTTGTTTTTTTTTTCCTTTCATTTCGATGTTGGAAGTGTTACCTGATGATCCGGAGTCCTTTAAAAGGATTTTGGTGAAATAAATTATTGTAATGGTACTTTAAAGTGGTCTGTTTTTCTTATATATATATATTAAGGCATTAAAAACAAGAAATTTTATATTATGGACCATGATAGATTTAAAATAAAAACAAACACCAGTCGACCGGTTTCGTCCCCTCTCATCAGAACTGTTAACGGGGAAATTATGAGGAAAAGAAAAGAAGTCTGTAATGCATGACATGAATGATTGGACAGGAAGAAATAAATTTTCTTTGGGTGATACCATTCGTAACACGTATGGGTCTTCGATTGCGGATCACTTTATAAAGAATCCTACTTGTGCGTTGAATTTCAGTGTGAACTGGTTTTCTGTTTTGGCCAGTTCGCACTCGCTATTCCATCTTAAGGTGTTAGAGACGCTTTACATCAGGTTCAGGCAACCTACTCTTTGTAAACAAAGAGATTGTTTGCTTGGACTTGCTGTGCTGCGTTTCTGGCATCTTGGTTGGTATAACTTTTATAATAATAATATAATAATAACAAGTGACGAAAGACATTTTCATGACGTTTAGATAACTTACGGGAGGATAATTCTTTCTACTGATGGAAGGAAGTGAAATTATTTAGATTTAAGTGAACAAATTATTTACCTCGTTACTTTTAAGGAAAACTTTTAGCATTCTCATTTTTTAATTTTTTTTTTTTTTTGTACTTAGCTTTCATCTTTACGTTTACGATGCTTTATGGAAAATATAAAGAAATTAAAAATAAGACTTAAGAGTGAGATTATTTATCAGAAGTGTACATAAAATACTATAATTTTATGTACATTTATTACATTTTACTGTGTTATTTGTATTTCCATTCATTTTATTGTTAATTTTGATATTTCATTTATGGAAAAATGTCATTACTGAGATTAATATCAAAATAAGATCATATAAATTAAAGTTTAGCAGTAATTAAACTTCTCCATATGTGTTTCACAAAAGTAAAGGCCTTAACAGCAGAGAACAATGCTGAACTCAAATAATGCAACTAAATTGTATCCTGGTTGGTCTTCCGTACTTTATAATTACTGCGGGTCTTCTGATTGGTCCAAATGATACAATTTTCAAAGCGCTAGACAATGACAATCTCATATGGACACTTTGAAAGGTTGACGTTGCTTTTAACTAATGTTATAATATTTTTAAAAACTTAATGTAAAAATCTATTATAATTAAAGAAATAACAAATAATTGCATTAAAAATTCAATTTTCATTGAAAAAATTTTTTGCTTTCAGAAAATATTGTCCATATTCATAAAAACAACTAAAAGCATTTGAAATTAAATAATATATTTGTTTTATTAAGTTTTGTATGTTACAATTCAGAGCTGATTTTAGGTACCGTGGAGCTAATTAAAAAAAACAAAAACAAAAAACAAACATGATTTGCATTCTTCAAAGCCTTGTGCTTTTAACTATTGTAATCACTAAGGTTGACACGCTTGAATTTCTAGAGTTTTTCATAAAATTAGTTATGGGGGTGTTGATAAATATAAAAAAAAAAAAAAATTTCCGCCACGACTTCAATAAAAAAAAAAAAAAAAAAAAAAAAAAAAAAAAAAAAAAAAACATTTATAATAATTTTGATCATCTGTAAATAGTTTCTGAAAGTTTCATTAACATCTGACAATTATTTTTATTTTTGCAAGATTTTCCAAATTAATGTGTGTAATACCAAAAAAAACGTGCTAAAAATTATCTGTTATTTACTAGTCCAAAGAGAAAAGTTTTTTTTTGTTTTTTTTTTTAAAATCAAAATTTAGAATGTTCTAAAAAGAAGCAAAAATTTTAAAAAATAATTAAAAAAAAACTTTGATCTTTTCTCTTCATAAAAACATGGGCATTTAGACGATAAAATTTTGTTTTCATAAAGTTTGGCGTCTTTTTCATCAGACTATGTTCTATTTTTTAGCGATTTCGTGGAGGTACCTAATTTTTATCTATGTATATTTGCCCGTATAAGTTATATTTTAATAAGTGGTTAGAATTCGTTTAATATCAATTTCAGTCTTGAATATTTCTTGGTTGTTGTATCAGATTTTCTAGGTCAATATATGTGGATGTGTGTACATGTATTTATCGGTGTCTATGTATATAGAAAATGCATACACATTTAATTATGTATGCATGTATGTATGTATTCGGATTTTTTTTTTATATATATATATATATATATATATATAAATAAAGGGCCGTGGTGATGTTTCCTGTCTCACTTTTTTGTCTGTGTATATATCTAAATATGTCTGAGTGCTTATGTATTATAATCTGAGTGTGTTTGTTTTACGCGAGAGGTTAGCACTCCATTCACATACTTGGGATTAAAATGCATACATTTTGTCGAGGAGACCAGCTGATATTAGCGTCTATTCTAATGTAATTTCAATGAAGAAATAAATTGAATAACATGTATTTTTTCTTTTCTCCTCAGTAATTTTATAATTTTAAACTTAATAGAGATTAAATTTAGATTTTAAAATTGGTAATTTTTTACTTTTATTTTTAATATCAAATTTTATCATATAATTTAATACTTATTGGTTAGAATAAATTCTATTTTAATATAACCCCAACTTTAAAGCTCTTAATAGCTATTATAACCTTACTTCATTGACAAGTTTTATGAATTCTCCTATACTTGTGTTTTGATTGGTCATTCTAGCTTTTGTAACAGTGTTTTCCCCTTGCTAATTAATCATAATCGTTAATTAATTTGAACCTTTTAAAACCATTTATTTTACATTCAACATCATCACTTGATGTGTTGAAACAAAATGGCTATTTTTGTAGTGATTTTATAACATATATATATATATATATATATATATATATATATATAATGTGTGTGGTTGGAATGAGCACTTTCATTATCTTATTTCAAGATAAGGAAATTCCAACTTGTCCCATTCAAACCAATCTTTTTTTTTTTTTTTTCAATGTTTCAGAGAATGAATGATAGAAAGGTGTCTGGATAGAAAAAGCAGATATACTTACGCAGCTGTATTGTTAACACAGTTACTACTTTTGCTAATGACCGTCACCATGTTGTATGTTGTAACATTTGCACCAGATTTAATGTCGACTTGAAATTTTTCAGCATAAAGTGGACAATTTGGAAAATCGAGGTATATGCCAGTGAGGTTTGTATTATTTGCCTTTGGCTCAACTTGCAAGAGATGGCGCCCAAGGTAATTGGAATCCTTTTCCTGAGAAAAGAAAATTTAGGAGAAAAATCAAAATAGCTCAGATTCTTTTTTGCCATAAACAAATTCTTATGTTCATATCATTATTTGCACAATGGATGAGATCGACACTTTAAATAACCATTGCAATTTAGGGTGTAAGTATTTTTTTTGCAGGACATATATTAGTATTATAATAGAATTTTGGATTGAAAGTTGACTTTTCCTAATGGCGACAACCTTAAAAAAGAACAAAAAAAAACCAAAAAAACAAGACCTGTTGTTTTTCGTGTTTTTTTTTTTTTGTTTTTTTTAAATCCTCTTTTGGGACTCAACACTAATTTGATTGTTTTTTTTCATTAGATTGTTTTCAACCCTTCCCCAGGAGAAACTGGTCTTGCTTCACTATTTGACCCTTCCCTATGTGAAGATCACAAAAGAGACTTTAGAGATTATCCATTAGAAGGAGTTGTAGAAAAGTGTATTGCTATGCTAGTTGAAGTTGAAATGAGAAGTAGATAGGTAAGACATACGAGTAGGCAATACCAGATAACAACAAAAGGTAGTGGTGGTGATGATTATTATGATGAAAAAAAAAATGTTATACCAAGCATGGTTCTCATTGCTTCTGATCTTGATTGATTTGAGGTTTTAACCTAAATATGTTTTGTCTTGGTGAATTAAGATGGGTTAGAGTAAATATCCTGTTCAGAATCACAGATCTGCTTATCAATTTTAGTTGATCCCATTTGGGTATGTCCATAGAAAATGATGCACTATGTTTTTCTGTTTATGGCGATGGGTTAAGTTTGAAACATGAGGTAGCCAAGGCAACTTGACAATACCTTCTACTGAAGACCATCTGAGCAGACTGGGTTACCCAACTGCAAGGTTATTCACTGCTTTTTATCAAAACTATATATCACATGAGATATGGCCAGGATGTGCCTGGTACTCCTTTATCAGAGGAAGGGGTCATGATGGTTATATTTAGATTTATGTATTTGTACCCCAGCATCATTTTCTTTGTGTACTACTCTCAAGCAATATTGTCAAAATAAAAAAAAATATATAGGTAGGTTGTGCAAATGGCCATTGATGTTCTATCTTAGAAAAATACAACACAATTCAGGTTCTGTGATTGAAAGCCCTTATTTTATTCAGATGTAGAATAGAAACAGAAATTCCTGACAGCTTTTAATTGTACAGTAAGGCAGCAACAAATGGTTAGACAGAGCTATATATATATATATATATATATATATATAAAATAAATATGTATGTGAATGATGGTTCCTACTACATTGTCAAGCATGATCACAAGATATAATTATGATATCAAGCAATGCCTGTACATAAAATTTTTAAAAAGGGAGAAAGGCGTCACACTGGGTCATTCTAAGATGTATCCAAAAAGAAGAACCAGATAATGTTGGATGCTGTCAAGTCACAAGTGTTACAGTTTTTTGGGGTTTTTTTTCCTAGTTAGATACTATGCAACTGTATCAAATTTTGTTTTCATCAATAAAGCCACCACTTGCCTCAATTACAGTTTTACAAATTCTTGGCATTCTTTCCAAGAGTTTAAAAAAAAAATAAAATAAGAGACTTTCTGAAGCATTCTTCAAACACTGAAAAAGCTCACCCTCACATTTTAGGTATTCTCTTCCAACTCACCTATATCCAATTCATCTGATACTAATTCAATAGGGGAAAGGTCAGGAAATTGAGATGGCCAATCATAATATTTTTCAAATTTTTTTTCTCTTACTTTTCATGGTAATTTTGAAATAATTTAGAAGTGTTTTGGATTGTTGCTTTGTTGAAATGTGAATTTTTTTTACTTTGATTTTGCCATTTTGAGCAAATTACTTCAAAATTAAAAAAAAAAAAAAAAAAAAAATGTCATAATAGTACCCCCTCCTCCCACACACACACTCTTCAGAGACAGCTACACATGTTTTGTTTACATTAGGTAGTGCTTACTTAACATTTAGAAACTGTATTAACATTTAGCTTTTGACTACTCAGGGATTAATGGCAAAAAAAAAAAAAAAAAAAGTTTCTCATAAAAAATATTCATAATTTAGCAAAATGTATTATGGACTTCCCCCAAACAAGAAAAGATTATAAGCCCCTTTGAAGCCATTTTTATGATTCTTTAATATATTTAAACAGAATATATTTTCTAATAAATGTATAATTTTAAATTTGATCATGACAGGTATCAAACAAGTTTCTGATAAGGGCCCAGAATATTTACCTCTGGGGGTGCTTGTTCTCCAGTCAACACTGCTGCATAATCCACTTTACGATTTTTTAATTCTTCCAGCATTTTTGCAATCAAATCATCTGAAATAAACAAAGACATTTTGCTTTTCAAAAAAAAAAAAAAAAAGTACCTGTAATTTATTTACAGCATTAAACAATTCATTATCTTTATTAATTAACACAAGATATATATATATATATATATATATATATATATATATATATATATATATATATATATATATATCTCACAGAGTGGTTAGAACATTCGTTATCTGATTGAGACTCAGGTTCAAATCTTGCAATGGTTGATTTGACTTTTTGATGTTATCAGTCTAGAGGTAACAATCCCAGTGTGTCTGAAAACCATACTATGGATTGACCCAAACCTTGGGAGTGTAATTGGGTTGATAGAACTCTTGGGAGCTGTCAATGGCTGTACTAGCATAAAGTCACAAGTCATTGTGACTTAGAGTCTCAGCATGCTGGCCTTGTTCAGACTTGATCATGCTAGAAACTGCAATTAAGGTCTGCTCAGTATAGTTGAAGTATAAACCACAAGTGGGCTCTGTGAGTGTTGAACAAACACAAATGTGCCTGAGCAAACGTCTGCAACAGGGATTAGCTAGCCACCCTGGTAAACAGGCATCTCCAGATAGGTGTGGCTGCACCATTTTGATGTGGGTAGATATATAAAAATGAATACTGAAAACATATATGCACCCGTTGCATCTATTTGCCATGGTCTTTCAGGATATTAGCGATCATAGCTCTCCACAATTTCCTGTCCTTTGTAGCTCTTAGTAAATTTTGTCTCTTAAACTATTCTGCCGATCATTTACACAAAATTATTAAATAGGTTATGTGCCATTTTCCTGTCCCTCTTGCCTTCATTATGTCCTGTGAATGTTAGATTTTCTCTTTCCTCTATGTGACTTAGAAATTTCAACTGTCTCTTTCTGATGTTAAGTAGAAGTTTTATTTCTACTTTCTCTAAAACTTTGTTGTTGCTTACATTGCATAACATGAAACAGTATAATACGAATGATTAAAGTCACAACTTGTATACAACTCAATTTTTACTAAACAAGATAAAAAATTGGCTCATGATTTTTTTTTCAGTAGAGTTTCTTCTTCTTACAGTAATGTTAAAAAGCCAGTATTTATTTCATTTTCATTCACCGATTGACAAGTTCTTCAAAATTCACTGCCAATCATGGCACATGTTATAAAAATAACAGTGTACAAAATCTGTGAAGCAGAGCAACCCAAGCAGAAATATTGGCTTTTGAAAAAAGATCAAAATAAAAGTAGAAATCATTTTTTCATTTAAAGAAAAAAAAAAAAAAAAAAAAAAAACTTACATTTTAACCCTTTAGTTGATCAATTTTCAACCCCCCCCCACCCAACACATTTTATTTTCAAGCAGATTTTTTTTTTTACAAAATGATACAAGAATCAGGAAATTTTTTTTTGCTGAGGTGATTTTTCCATTTAAATATACATAGATACTTCCAAAATAACTTTTGCATATAAAAGTATACATCATAAAAAGCCTCTACAAATGTCTAAATACACAATGAGAAATAATATACAGTGTGTCCCCAAAACAATTGACATCATTTTGTAAGAGCCAATTCTTGCTCAAATGATCTCCGATTTTAACAAAATGTGAGAGTTGACTCTGTGGACTTCCCAATGAGAATCTACCAGGAAGTTGGGTCAGGCATTCCAGTGATAATGACAATGTGCTATTGAAATGACCACTGTGTTCACCCAACTTGGCAGCTTGTGATTTTTTTTCTATGCGGTTATGTGAAAGGACAGGTCTATATACCACCTCTTCTTACAAGCCTAGAGGAACTTAAGTAGAGAATCACTGAGGTGCTGGAGAATGTTACACAAGACATGCAACAACATGTTTGGCAGGGGCTGGACTATCAACTTGATGCGTTTCATACCACAGGCAGTGCACATATTGAAACCTTGTGAAATTGGTCATTAAATCCATATCCCTTTGAATATCTTGTTTGAATGTTGATAAATAAATCTTTTATTGTTCAACATTAAGCTGATTTAATTTTGTTTGCCTGGGACATATAGTTACTCAGATATTCACATTTTTAAATGAGGTCAGTATTTTTTTTGGACTCTCCCTGTGTGTGTGTGCGCGTGTGTGTGTGTGCGCGTGTGTGTCTGTCTAATCACTATTTGGAATAATCTATTATGGCGTTAATCTATTTCAAGATATTCTGAACGACTCATCCTGCAAACATTGAAGTTCTTTATAAGAGAAACCAAATGAAACTCACCATTATTTTTAATAGCAGCCTCTTCATTCTTTTTCCCAGCCAAGTCAGGAAGATGAACAAGAACCAGTTGGGGTTTGTCCGTTTTGATTTCCATAGTTGCCAGCTTTGATGGCTCATGAATTTCAACTAAATCATTGTGAAAGGTTTTCTTTAAGCTATCAATAGCAGACATGGGTTCTAGCACAGAAGGCAAATTGGTAGAGAATTGGTCCTCCATAAAATGCTACAGAAACAGATAAAATAAAACAATTACAAACAAATTTTTTTGGACATATTTCATCTTCATTTTACTTCATTCATTGCAACTATACAACCCATAAGTTCATTGGTATCAGTAAACGGCACAAGTCAGAAAATAAGTTCTTCCTATAAAAAACCTGCAGCCCTTTACTCTGGGAAACCTGCTCCCTTGTACTAATTATTTTTTTTATATGCATTGCACAGTATTCTGGATAGAGCATATGTAAATATAAAAGTGGATATTTAGGTCAACACTCAGTGGTGACAGTCTGTTTCATGCTTAAATGTAATCTTTAGGCCATGTCTCCTGAAGATTTAAGGATGAAAGGCTGTTGCCTTGAAGTGTTCACCTCAACACACACAGTATTACTGTATTTTCTCTCCATATAACAAACTATAATTCTACAGTTATTTATAAACATTGTGGATCAGATATAAACAATAAGCCTCTGACAAGATTTTAACTTGCATCTGCAGGAAGCCTGTCTGCCTGGGTCAACTGTTTTACTGCATGGGCCACAAATCCTATTGGTTGAAGAAACCTAAATTAACATTATTTTCCCTAAACTAAGTGTTTAGGAAAAATAATGTTAATTTAAGTTTCTTTATCATTCATTTTTTTTTTAAATGTAGTTTTCTATTAATAATGCTGCTACACACTATTGCCATTAAAATGGCAAGTGTGTTGTCAAAATTGTTTGCTAAAGAAATCTTTTAAAACACCCAAGTGTCTGTCTATATCTCTGAGATGAGGTATTATGATTACTTAAGATTATTTGGACTGTTATTCTCATCTTCATTGCCATATTCGCAAAAAACTTAAAGAAATAACAGAGACATCCAGAAGAGGCCTTGGCACGTGGAACTAGAACAATCTACACCAGTGGACTAAATAAAGGGTTTGGTTTGAAATTCCAATCACCTGAAGAAGGCTGGAGCATATAATGGCTGAAATGCTGTGAAAGAAGATGAGGTTAACAATCCAAATAATGTAAATAACCAAGATTTTCTAATAAAAAAAAATAAAAAATAAAATAAATTTCAAAAATAGTTTCATTCATTTGTGAAAATCCTGAAAATTTAATTAAAATCTAACAATTATTTGATTTTCACAAAAATTTCCAAATTAATGTGTTTGTCACCGCAAAAAGGAGGCAAAAAATTTGCTATGCTAAAAGTTAGTACAACCACTGATGCAAGAACAATTTTTTTAATCAAAATTTTGAATTTTATAAAAAGGAGTAAAAGAATTTAATTAAATATTCAAAAAATACTTTGATCCTTCCTCTTAATAAAGATTTTGATGAAAAACTATGTTTTCATTACATTTGGAGCATGTTTTCATCATGGTTTGCTAATTTTTAGCAATTTCGTGGAAGTACCTAGTTGTGTGTCAATAAATAAAAATACGTCTACTTATTTTTTATAACAAATATCTGTATTATAAATTAAAACTACTTTGTTTCAGTAAGAAAATTTCAGTGACATGGAAAAAGTTGTCAATGTCAAATCTTTTCATTTGTACCCCCTTATTTCTTAAAATAACAACCAGCTTTTATATTTATGATTGTTATTGTAATATTTTGTTAAAGTTGTTAAGCTCAAATATTTAATGATGCAACAGGAATTTCTACAGATATTTCATTGTCATAGAACTTATTACAATCATTAACTTAAGATTCATCAGAAAATTAAAATAAGAAAATGGTGAAATTTTCACAGCTCTTTCTAATGAAAAGAATTGCAAATTTTCCTTATATTATTTATTCTAAATATTAGGTTGGTGCAAAAATAATGTCGTTTTCTCACATAGTAACATATGCGAGAAAACATTTTTGCACCAACCTAATAAAATCTCATCATTTTTTTTTTTTTTTTTTTTTTTTAATATCTTAAACTGAATAAAATCTTTTTAGGAATGACTACAACTGAAAATATAAATTTTCTCACCAATGAATAACAATTATTCATTAAAAAAATATGCATTGTGCTCAAATATGTTCTTGTTAAGAAATGGGATCAGATGGTGCTAGGGAAACATTGTAGGGGACTTCATTTAGCTCTTTTTAACTTGTTTAAATTTAGTAACAATGAAATTGGTACTAACAGAACTGATAAAAAAAAAAAAAAAAAAAAAAAAAGTAAAAAAAGAAAGAAAAAAAAGAATAATGGGATTTTATTTTAACTTAAATAAATGTAATCCAACAAAATGAATTGATGATGAACAATGTATCATTATATATAATGTGACATAATACCTTCATATTTGTTTAAAAAAAAAAAAAAATAAATAAAAAGGTAATACTGAACACTTATAGATCATTGCCAGACAAATTGATCAAAAGTCTTTGAATTACATACCTTGACATTTTTAAAAGCTCCTCCTGAACTGTCTTTGCTGTAAATGTCAGCATATCGAGACAGATAATCTAAACCAAACTGAAAAAGAGAAAAATAAAAATAAAATTGACAAGTGAATCAAAACTTTGTGTAAATGTGTTTTTCCTGTTTTTCTGTTTTTTTTCTTTAAGAATAATAAATGAGGTTTTGTAGATTTATCCAAACTTTGCTGCCATTCAATAACAAATATCAGTTGGCGAGACATTTTTACTATTCAAAGCAAATTATCGAAACGTTTTCTAAACTCTTCTTCCAAACCATCTTAAAAAAAAATTAGAGTGGAGAAAAAAAAAACAAAAGCAAAGAGAGAAAAAGTTGTAACAAGTTAGGTGCCAGTAAAATTTTAACCAAATTATATACAGACCACATTGGACCAGAACAAGAAGTGACCATCAGAGATCTGCACATAGAAACATACATGCATGCATACAGACACAAATTCTAGTTTAGTGCGAAAGGTGTTGTAGGCAGAGAAACAAGAGCATGCAGAAAAAGTTCCACAGTACATTATTATATAGGATTCTTCTTTATTTACACTACTTAGGTCCTCATCTTTTGTTTTTTGGCCATGTAAATAATGATAACCTTTCATCCCAGAAATTCAAACAAAAAGATGATTCTTGTATATCTATTATTATAGTTTCTAGGACCTGCATGTAACGTAATAGTTTGTGGTTTGGAATGAGAAATTGGTAAGACCAGTTCAAATTCCAATTACATTTACTTTCACCCAAATAAAATAGTAAAATGGAAGAATCCATTTCTTCTTCCATATCTATGAATTAAATAGCAGAGCTGACTGGGCCGGAGTTTATAACTTCAACAGTTTTGACTTGTACTGTATTATAATAGTATTTGCTGACTACAAAAATAAATAGGTCAAACAGGCTGTTGACCACAGCAACAGGGTCTGAACCAAAGCTAAAAATAGATTCTCTCACATGTGCAGACTAACATGCCTAAGTACAAACATTGAGCAGGAAAAGATCGACAGAAGCCAGTTGGGTAAGGAAACTCAAAGGAGTTAAATCATCCATTAAATTCTCATGTGAACAAATTCTCAGAGCTGAAGAGAATGAATGCTGCCCCCAACTCAAACAAATTCCAAGCACAGAATCAAGTGAAAATGAGTCTTGTGTGAATAGTACCTCTTTTACTTATTAAAATCAAGCAAGAGAGATCACACAATAAAAGACAAATTCCAATTAAACTCAACACTATGCTGCTTACACCAATTGCATAGGTGAATTGAGAAATGTGACAATTGCCTAAGGCAGGTATATGTGATACATTCAATTCGATGAAGGATCCAAATAATGAAAACTATATTGCTGAATATTGCAACTTGTACAGTGCCAAATCTCTGTAACCGAATAATGAAGACTGTATTGAAGAAAGGAGAATAGATTAAAGGACACAGCTACTCAAGCTAAACAAACTAATCTGAAAGTTATAACAACAAAGAGAAAACAAGAGAAAAGGGAAGAGAGAAAAACCTATTTTACTTCAGAAAAAAGATAGGAGTTTTTTTTGTTTTTTTTTTTTTCTATTTCAACTTTTAACCTCAGAACATAGCACACATCTTTCCCCCACACAGAAATGTATAGCACACATCTTCCCCCCCCCCACACAGAAATGTATAGCACACATCTTCCCCCCCCCACACACAGAAATGTATAGCACACATCTTTCCACATTCTCTTGCCTAATTGCTTTCATGTACAGTGATACCTTGGCTTAAGTTGTTCCGAGTTAAGTCATTTTCAAAGATAGGTTGGTTATTCTTAAATATTATATGGAAAAATAAAATTTGCCTTAGGTAGTTTTACAAGAGTTTACATGAATTTAAAATTGGTTTTTAATTAATTATTTTATTCATAATGTACATACATATCATAAATACTGTAATATGCAAGGGAAAGTGCTTATTTGCGATTTATAATGTGGTTATTTCGATTTGTCATTTTTCAACTTAAGTTATGACCTCTGAAACCAATTAACGATGTAGGTTGAGGTAGACTTGTATTATTAAAGTTATAATTAAATCTTGTTAATTTGTCATTGGAGTGGTAAACTTGGCGTCTTCTAAACAGTGAGTTTTTTGTTTTTTTTCTTCAATTTTTTCTTTTTGTTGTAACCTAGGGAAGGTTACTGAATAGAATAATCACACAAAGGTTGGTAATGAATGATAATACTTAGGACAAGAACAACACATAAGATTCGCCAGCAGTATGTAGAAGCAGTAGTCAACTGCTAAAAGTGAGTCAAGTTAGTTCCACAATGAATCTCAAACTACAGGATAACTACGAACCGCCCTATGCAGTCAGATGTGACACAAGGCCGAATTTAATGTGGGGCATCCAAGCCCATAGGCTCAACCAAAAATCCCCTGTAGACACCTGTATAAAATGGAGTTGGGTAGCTGTTTCCCCAAGATAAAACTCTGGCCTTTGACATAGCCTCATCTAGGGATCCTCTCTGCCCAGAGGCAGAGTTTGACCAGCACAGCTGGAGACAAATCTCTGACTACAGACCAACATACAGTATTTACTACTGTATTTATGTGACTGGTGACATACCCATTATCATCCATAGGTATGCTACAATACTTTTTAAACTATGCAGCAGTAATTGTTCTGGTGAGTTAACGTCCACCTAAAACAAGTTTCTTCTGTCTTTCACCTTCAATCAACATTTGCAAAACCAAACAGCAATAGAGAATGGATGACAGAAGTCATTTGGTGAAACTGGAAGCTTCTAGTGACTGTAGTCACCAATGCCATCATAAACGAAGTGACCAACAAAGAAATTAAATACTTGGATGGATGAATGAATAAATACATACATATACACACACACACGGTGCGACGGGTAAATTGTCACCATTTTATATTTTTAATTTTCACTTTGTTATTTATGTTTGGCCACATGGCCAAGTGGTTAGAACGTTTGCATTCTGACCATGAGACCCGGGTTTGAATCTCACTATGGTCGATTTGTCAGGAAGGAGACTTCCTGATGTTATTGGTCTGGAGAGGGGGGGGCGATCCCAGTGTTCAGCACCTTTTGAAAGTGCATGAAAACCATACCATGGGTTGGCCTAAGCCCTGTGAGCGAAGTTGGGTTGATGGAACCCTTGGGTGCCGTCAATAACTGTGCTTGCATGAAGTTGTGACCGAGAGCTTGAGCATGCTGGCCTTGTTCAAATTGTTGATCACACTAAATAATACACTCTTTCCCAGAAACTGTAACTAAGGTCTTCTCAGCATAGTTGCAGTATAAAGCACAATTGGGCTCTGTGCGTTTTGAATAAACACAAATGCGCCCGAGCAAGTGTCTGCAATAGGGATTGGCTAGCCGCACTGGTAGACAGGTATCCTTGAATACGTGTGGCAAGCTATACAGTCACCAATGCCATCATAAAGGAAGTGATCAGCAAAGAAATTAAATTCTTGGATATGAAATAAAGCATATATATATATATATATATAAGGTTGGTGCAAAAATAATGTTGTTTTCTCACATATGTTACTATGTGAGAAAATGACATTATTTTCGTACCAACCTAATATATATAGATATATATATATCACACACACACACCATATATGCAGGGTGCGATGGGTAAATTGTCGCCATTTTATATTTTTAATTTCACCTTTTTGTTTGTTTTTGATTCTGTTGACTGTACAATACAGTAGGGTCAGTTGGGCACAATCTGCAAGAAAAAAGCACCATGATACAATTCAAACCCTGCCAGAAATTTGGGAACAGCAATTGTACCAGAAGCTCCAATACAAACATTGGAGAGTGTTTGGGTGTCAATCTGAGAACAGTGCAGAGGATTTGGAAAATGTTGGATGAGCCTAATGGTGATTACAAAAGTCTTTGGCATGATCACTAGTGAAGGCGATGTTATGCCTGCAGTCATCTTCCCACAGGGCCTCAGGCTTGACATGGAGACTTACATAAAGTACCTTGAGGAGGCAATGTTGCTCTGGGTCAAGAGAGTGGCTGCGAGAAGACACTATGTCTGACAATAGGACTGTCTGCACCATGTCACACAAGTCATGGCTGTCAGACAATTTCTGTAACCACATCATCCCTTACATCTGGCCACCTAACTGCCCAGACTGCAACCTCCTTGATTATGTGTGGGGCGCAGTTGAATGAGTGACCAACAAAACTCTCTGTAATACCAAAGATGAACTGAAGGAATATGGCAACATTCACCAACTTAAAAAAGGAAACCATCCAGAAGAGTTGCAGGAGATTCCAAAGCCATCAGCTTGAAGCCGGTTGCAATTTTATTGAATAAATTTACTCTTTGGTATTTCGAGATATTTTTGTGTAAGTTTGCTAAATATATCTGTTAAAATGAGATACCAGTGTTATTTTCATTTTGCATAATTTAGATGACAATTTATCCATTGTACCCTGTACTTGCATATCATGCTACTTTTGAAGACCTAATTTTAAGGGGTTCACATCATACACCAGATATAAAATTAGCACATGTACTGCTGGCCCTGGCTATACCATTGACTAAACTATATATCTATTTACTGTAGTCAAATTAACTTTGAAATTAGGCCTTCAAAAAGGTTGCATGATATGAGTATGTGTGTGTATGTGCATGCGTGTGTGCATACATGATATATATACACACACACACACACACACGTGGAATAACAATATATACATTTTTATATATCAAGAACAGTTTTGAAAGAAAAGACATATGACAAATTGGGAAAAAGTTTTAGTGGCATGATGAAGTCCTAACGGATGAAATGCTTCAAAAACGTTTTCCAATTTGTTATATATAATTAACATGTGAATCCTGACCTGGATGTAACCAGACAAGCGATATTGCCAGTACGCTAGTATCCTGCTGCTTAAAAATACAGTAAAACTAATTTGGCAAATATTAAGTTAGGCAGAGCGCATATATACTATAATGATCCTCGGCAGAAATATTGATTCTTTGCAAAAGTGCTGACCCATATGTAAACTTTACAATCAATTTGGACTGAAACTAGGTGAAATAAAAATAATTCATTTACAAGATTTTTGCATTCATTTTTTTTCTCGTTAACTCATCAATGTATGCCCAAAGGTTGACTGAAATCATCTTAGTAATTTTACAAAAGGTCTCATCAGAGATATTTTATACCATTATAAACTTTGTGTATACTTTTAACTTAACATGTATTGACTAATAAATTATACTTCAACGTGGTGTAATGATTTAGCAAGCTTGTCTCGCGAGATCAATTATGACTGAATAGTGAGTTCAATCTTCACTGGATACTCAATATTTTGGGCTTGTGCCACATCTAAGCTATGCTTAGAAAATTTTTACCACACTTACCTTGTCTTGCAAAAATACAATAAAAGCTCTGGAACCTTTTGCCAAAGGAACAAGATATTTTGAGTGAAAACTGCTGGCATCAATCTTTTTCCCTGCAATCACTTGGGGAAGGTCTGCCATTGACCTAAAATAAAGAGAAAAACAAAGGTAAAAAAATAAAAATAAATAAAAATAAAAGGATTTAGAAAAGGAACCCCAAAATGGTGCCAAAAATATTTTATATTTTCTCTAGGATGAATAATGGTCTTAAACTCCTGAGTCACAAAGTCTGATTCCTTAAGAATAAAAATAAAAATATGTCACAAAACATAGTTGTAGTGTATGTTATTATATGTCTATGCTGGTTTGGGAAAGACAAGTTACTTTATAACAAATGTTAAGGAACAACATTTTATGGCATCAGGAAAACACGCACACAATGGCTGGCCACTCATTTCCAAGCACACCTGTCTGCTAGGGGTGGCTAACCAATCCCTGTTGCAGATGGCTACTCAGGCACATTTGTGCTTGTAATTTTGTGCAGTGGAAAAAATTGTTAATTGTTAAAAATAAATGCAAACTGAATAAAAAACCATAAGGAAAAGACTATCAAGGCTTCAAGGCTTACAGATATTTAAACGATTAAAAATTATTAAAGCAAGTTCGAAATAAAACATATGCAATTGCACAAAAATTATGCTCACAAGCAAAATCCTTATGACCAGCTGCCTAATAAGGTCTTAGTCTTCCACATCCAGACACAAAACAGCTCTTAATCAAAAATGAAATTTATAAGACCGCTGAAGTTTGGTTGGTTGTTTTTGTTTAGTGGCATAGCAACACCTCTATGGCGTAACAGTTTTAGTGAAACAAGTCTTACTAATTAACTCATAGCTGGGTGGAGAAGAGATTAATTCATAGCTTTCCCAAGGGTCTTTGTGTAATTGAATATAATGAACTAAACAGGAAATGGAACTTGGCTCTTTGATTAACAATTCCAAGCCATTATCCATTATATTGCCTGTGCATCCAAACTTACAGCAAATGGCATTTGCAAGCAGTGTTCCATCCAGGTACTGACCAGGCTTGACGTTGCTTAACTTTGGTGATTATACAGGAATTGGGGTTTCAATATGATGTGACCATAAGCCAGACCTCTAAAACAAGCACTGCTAAAAAGGTACTTATTACAACTGAAAATGAGCACCCAAAAAGCATTTTGAAAATGATCTGATCTCAATTTCTGCCAATAACAATTTGTCTTTTACCAAAGTTACTCAAATTTTATTGCATATAGTCAACAACAAAATTATTTGTACACCCATCAATTTTGAATATTTTTATCCATTTGTCGGAATCTAATGCCCATATGATGCCAAGTTTTTTATGTTAATAAGCACAAAAAAAAGAAAAAAAAAAAAAAAAAAAAAAAAAAAAAGAATAAGGAATATAAAACTCAATGTTCAGAATAATAGGTTAAATACAATAAATTTGACAGTTGACATATAGAAAATAGGAAATGACAAAATTATTTGTACAGTATGAAAACTAGAAAAATTGAACAAATTTCCACAATATTAATAGTCAATGGCATGGCCTCTCACCTTCATAACTTGCTGCAATCCTTTTCTAAAGTTTTTGATGAGATTTGAATAAGTCTTTTCTGCAATTTTCTTCCATGGTTACAGATTCTAATTCCTTAGGTTTTTTGATGAATGATGATTTATTTGAATTTTCAACAGGATTCAGGACTCATTGAAGGCCATAGCAAAACTAATCTTTTTCTGAAGCCATGCAGTCACTGATTTAGACATATGTTTGTGATCATTATCTTGCTGGAAAGTAAATCATTGACCTAGACAAAGATTTTGTGATGATAGTTGTAGATTTTCCTTCAGAATTTTGATATAGTCTTCAGATTTCATTATTCCTCTTAATTGCCATTAATTGTCCACTCCCCCTTGAGCTAAAACAACCCCAAAACATCATCAAGTCACCTCCATGTTTTAATGTTGCTACTGGGTTCTTTGGGAAGAAAGACTCACCTTTCTTGCACCAAATCTTCTTTACATCATTATATCCAAAAAGCTCAATTTTTGTTTCATGACTCCATAGTACTTGCTCCCAAAAGCAATTTTCTTTGTCCAAGAACATTTTGGCAAAATTAAACAAAGTAACAACATGACAGTTTGTGTAGATGCGTCCAACGTGGTCAGTTTCATACAAACCCATTCTATATGTAAACAATGTTGTCATGTGCAAGTACTTAAGCTGATACCCATCGTATCCAAACTTTTGGCGATGTCTTTCAAAACAACATTTGGGTTTATATTAACCTTACGACAGTTTTTGTGCAGTGCTGTGACAATTTGGGTTTTCTTCCATGCCCAGGCAAATTCCCTGTTGTGCCAAACTGATTAAGCTTCTTTGCAACGAATTGTACCATAGATCTAGAGATAGCTAACTGGTTTGAAATAGAGCTGTAACTATTTCCAGACTTGTGGAAGTTAATAATTCTGTTTCAAGTCAATGTTAAGTTCCTTTGTCTTTCCCATCATATTTGTTAATGCAAGAATAAAAATGGTGACACTATGCACCACACAATGTTTTTTGCTGAAATTATCACAAATATTCTAAAATAGTCTGGAATGCTTCACCGATAAAATAATTATGTAAATTACTTATACTGACACAAATCAATCAATTTAAAATTATATTTTCTAGTGTGAGGATAGTTTTGTCTTTTCATATTTTGTATAATTCAGTCAAATTTGTTGTATTAAGTCGGTGCAAAAATAATGTCGTTTTTGACGTTAAAAAATACGTAAAAAACCGACATTATTTCTGCACCAACCTAATATATAACCTATTGTCCTGAAAATTGAGCAGCCCTGTCGGCTGGGGCTTTAGAATACGCCGACTGCACCTCTGTAGAGGAGTAAGACCCCCCCCCCCAATGAGGCGTCCTGGGTATGACGTTAAATTGCATCCAACAGCAAGGCCTCTGATCTGGAGGTTTTGAGGAGCGTGGAACCACCTCTTAATTGCTGGTGTTCCCAGGTCCACCTTGACCCGGGGTGGTAGCACCTGTTAGGGTCCCAGCTATGGGCAAATAGTGAACTCCTAGTTTTCCAGGTTTTGCTCACGTCCTGGGTATGGCGATAAACTGCATCCAACAGCAAGGTCTCAGATAATGTTTTCAGAAAAATAATGTTGCCAGCTCTAAGTTTTTGAAACAATAATGTTGCCAGCTATACATTTTTTATTCCATACAAAATAGGCATTTAAAATTCATATAAACTGTATTTGGCATTAAATAACCCACAGTGGTTGATATGCCATAAAACCCAAACAAACAAAACATGAAAATTGAGTTTTACATATTTTCTTTTTTTTTGTGCTTATTAACATATAAAAAACCTGGCATCATACGGACATTAGATTCAGAGAAATAGATAAAAATATTCAAAATTGATGGGTGTATGAATAATTTTGTCATTGACTGTAAATTATGGCATTCAACACACCAAAATGGAGTACTTGAGGTTGGTTAACCTGCTTATACACCTCTAACATGTGCAGTGGTCATCAGACAGTAGGTGTCATTGTTGCTGGTCATAATGTTTAGTCTCAGGCATATGTGTGTGCAATTATTTCAAATTTGTTCCATTTATAGTGTAAGAGTGCTCAATATTGGGGTTAGAGTATTTGTAGATATAAACACAATCTGATAATCACTTCAGGTGTGATACTGAAAGTCACTCTGCAGCATTGATTTTTGTGTCCATACAGTTTATATGCATACAAGGAATTGAATCCACTTGTAGATAAAGTTCTAAAAGGAATGTCTTAGTTGCAAGTGAGGAGTCTCTCCTTTACAAAACTGTAACAACAGCATTGGGGTTGTAATCTAAGATCTGTAACTATGATACTAAACAGTTTGAGCTAAGCTGGTTAACCATTACTACATAGTGAGCCTGATCGTGCTCGCTAGATGCCTCATTGTCCCAAACTAAGTTAAACTTAGCAAATGACAACATTATCAACTAAAAGCTTCATTTTACTAATAGTAAACTAATAAAAGCTATCTTACTAGGTTTAGCTTTGTCTTGTACAGCACCATGATAATAGAACATCCAATAAAGATTGAATTAGTCTACAAGTAGACACTCTCTCCACACAAAAGAGAAAGAAAAAAAAAAGGCTCATCAGAAATAATATCTAGTCCAATCTGATAACATGTGAAAATTGAAACAAACTGTAGTAGGCTTCATGAAAGATCAATACAGAATACTGTCAAATAGCCGATTGAAATATGGAAGATATATAATGATATAAAGGTATCCCAGGATGAAAATTTGTACTCTAACGAGAGATAATAACATCTAAATAAAACTCTGAACCCAAGAAGAAGCTGGATTCAGTTAAAACAGACAATAATGTTTTTTTTTTTTTCTATAATTTATTTTTACAATTTTTTTTTAATTTGATTGGTGGGGTGGGGTGAATCATTGCAGAGATTGCAGTTCCAGTTCAGTTAAAATCCAGAATTTTGAATTCTTATTTTCAAGAGACGTAAGCCCTCTCCGACTTGGTAGATTAGTATAACACAATCTTTCTATTTTAATGTACCATCTCTAATATAGCAGGGTGTGATTTGATGGATGAAGACCTGAAAATGTGGTTCTATAGAAGAAGGCTAAGACATCAATAGACAGGACATGTAAGCAACAAGAAAAAAATTTCAAGGAAAATAGTAATGAAAAAGACACTTGTACTTAGAAAGTTGAAATTTCTGGGCCACATAATGAGGGAAGGTGAATTAGGGAATTTAAAAGTTACAGGACATATTGAAAGGTAAAAGTGGAAAACTGCAAATAAACAAACAAGTTTATGTAAATGGATGGCAGATCAGAAACTGGAAGTGATAAAAGAGAAAAAATGTTGCTTAGAATTACAAAAGACAGGAAGTTGTGAAGAGCCATGATCACTTGCATCTAAAAGGACATGGCACATAGAATTCAAATAAAATTTGATAGCTATGTACAAGCAAGGAAAAAAAAAAAAAAAAAAAAAGACGTCCAATCTGTTGTCCTATTAACAAACTAAACCAACAATAGTCATTGTTCATTCATTTATGATTAGTGAATGTCAGCTTCTAGAGCAGGTCAGTCAAACAGATCCACCTCTTTTCCTATTCTTGCCTGGCTAAACTCCCAAGAAACATCAAGTAACCTTTCCACAGCAGAGATCAGATTTCACATGTAAATTTCCATCAACTTATGAGATTGTACAAAAAAAAAAAAAACAAAAAAAAAAACAGCATAACCAAGTCAAATATAATGAATCTTTGTTGCTCCAGTTTTCAGAGATCAATTAGGGACAAAAATTAATATCAGGGGGGAAAAATGCTGAATTTTACATATTTTTATATTGTTTATTAAAAAAAAAAAAAGTAATCAAAAGTTTTTTTTCTTCTTTCAGGTGATTTTTTATAAGTAGCCTGACCTCTAGAATTAAACATCAAATCTTCATGTTGCATGTAAACTAATTTATATTAAATAAATTTTTTCCAGTGAATTTGAATTTATCATAGGTCACATTCGATTTGTTAATAATAGCAAAACCCAGAAGTTTTTTTTTTTTTTTTTTTTTTTTAAGTATTCTGCCTTTTGAAATTAATCTTTTACTCACCAGTAGTTTAACATCGCCTGAAGAAACACATTTATGGTGTTAAGACATAATTGTAATTCTGTATTGATTTTTTTATAACGCTTTATTATCCTAAATAATATTTAGCTTTACTATGTATTGACTCCCCTTTTAAATGTTACATACAGTGGCATCATACTCAATTTGTTTATATATATATATATATATATATATATATATATATATATATACACACACACACATACTAGCAGCATTGCCCATGCTTGATTCAAAAATCGTATGACTCATACAGCAATCGCTATCACTTGACTTAAAATATTTTTGCCCTTCCTTGCCTTTAAATGAGTGCCCTTTGCTGTGCTGATGTTGCTACATGCCTTACTTCTTGCCTATCTCACACTGCAAATTTTTTCTAACCTCCATACTAAACATTAAATCTGTTACGAAAAAAGAACTAATCAAAATGAACACAAAACAATCAGCTTTAAAAAAGGACTCATAACTGGAAAAACCGAATGAAAAAAGAATGTTAACAACAAATACTTTTTCACACTCAACCCAGTTCTGTGGAATCAGAATCAACGTTGAGTTTAAGCAAGCGAATGAGCCAATTGGAGTAAAGTGCCATGCAGATTTAAATTTTTCCCACTTGTGACGAATGCAGCTATCGATTTTTTTTTTGCATGCTAGTTAACATTCGTGTCAGTCAGCTGTTGGCACTCACACTGGCCAGTACAAAATGGCTGCAAACTACATGAAAACTGCCGTAGAAGCATGAAAAAAAAAAAAAAAAAAAAAAAAAATCGATTATTTCCACTATCGATGGGAGTTGGGAAATACAAAGTCAATCTTAGCCTTCCTGCTAACTTGGAGCATGTGCATGTAAATTTTGGTGCAAATCCGTCAAAAATTGCGGCCGTGCGTTCGTTACACACACATCCTGCCTTATGTGTGTATATATATATATATATATATATATATATATATGAAAATTTCTCCGAATTAATCAGTAGAGAGACAATATTTATGAATAAAAATGACAATAGGAAAACTGGTAATTGCTGACACGTTTCGTCCAATGTGGACTTTATCAAAGCAAAATACGAAAATGAAATTAAATGAACAAAGTAACTAATAAAAACAAAAACAAAATGTACCTAGCAACTGGACTGTAGAGAAACACTATTTTCATATTTTTAACTGAAAAATAACGTCAAAATATGAAAATAGCGTTTCTCTACAGTCCAGTTGCTAGGTACATTCTGTTTTTGTTAGTTACTTTGTTCATTTAATTTCATTTTCGTATTTTGCTTTGATAAAGTCCACACTGGACGAAACGTGTCAGCAATTACCAGTTTTCCTATTGTCATTTTTATTCATATATATATATATATATATATATATATATATATATATATTGTATTTTCTGGTGAATTTTGTTTAGCAGCATATCAAGCTCTATGGGTTATTTAATGCTGAAATCTAAATATTTTGAACACAATTTTATGGCTTCAACTAAATATATTTTAAATGCAAGTGTATGACCTCAACTACAGATAAAATGTATTATTGGTGATTTTACTATCAATATGTATTGTTGGCAATTTTTTTTTTTATATATAAAAATGTATTGTTGGTATTTTTTATTGTAAAAAAATGTATTTTTATACTTTCATAGCATTTTGTTTTTTGTTAAGGTACTTACTATTTGCCTATAGCCGGGACCCTCACAGGTGCTGCCACTCTCGTCAGGGTGGAACTGAGAACAACAGCAATTATTAGGTGGTTCCATGCTCAAAGCCTCAAATCTACTGATCAGAAGCCTTGTTGTCAGATGTACTTTGTCATAGCCAGAACTATTCCTGTCTATTATTATTATTATAACCACTAAGCTATTAGGTTGGTGCAAAAATAATGACGTAATAATGTCGTTTTTTGACGTTAAAATCGACATTATTACGTCATTATTTTTGCACAAACCTAATATTACCATGGAAATAAGAGCGTGTACAGAAAAAAACAAATTTCCAGTGCTAATGAAAAAGTCTACATTGAATACAAAAGCACAGCTGTTGTGTACCCAATTCTGTAGGACAACATTTGGAAGAGAAATAGAACACAAAGGTCATTTGTAAATAGCTGCTATATAAAGTCATTAAATAATTAAATTTTAGAAGAGAGGAAAGATGTGATAGAAAAAGAAAATTAGGAAAGATTTGGTAGAAATAAAAAGCAAAGAACTATATATCTTTTTTTTACTAACATAGCTATCTTTTTGCCAAATTATAATGTTGACCGATTTAAATGAACACTATCCAGAACATAAACAGTTTTAAAACACCATAATCTTTTCATAACCTGCATACCATGTGCTTTGCAAGGGCTATATATGTTTTGAATTCGGAGATATCATTTGCTTAAACTGGCTGACAAGAAAGGCTGAAGAGCCCAGTCTGCTCTACTATTTAACCTGGGACTAACGTTTATTATCTATGGTAGATGACAGAAACTGAAGTCTATAAAGGATTTAGTTTTTCAAATTAGCAAGGTTAATAAAAATTAAAAAATGACATTCTTTTTATCAGTGGACAACCAAAATTCTGCAATAATGTCCAACTCCAAATCAACATGTTTTTTTGATGTTATTACTTTGTAAATAGTAAAAAAGAAACAGGTTAAAAACTTAAAAAGGAAAACTCTAACCAGATGTGTGAATTGTCATTCTGCGTGAGTGTAAAACAATAATAATGTAACAGATGACAAATGAGGAGATACGGGGGTGGAGAGAATTCATTTTTTTTTTTTATTTGTCTTTCATTTAATTTCAGGTTCTTTTTTTATAACATGGTTCAGGTCATTTTATAATAATTTTTTAAGAAAGCAAAATGAGAAATAAACAAAAAGTAGTTTCTTTCTGAATTTTGGGAATGAGATGTTATCACTTATATTCGGAAGATGTCCTCACCTTCTTTGTTGCTATTATTGTAATAATTGTACTATAGTCCGAATGTTTCAACTATTGTACCTTCCAACCTTCTCCAGGTGTCTGTCAACCCAGGTTACCATTTTATTTTAGGGAATTTAGAAACAGAAAGAGTAGTAACTGTAAGTAACTGAGTAGTACTAAAAGACTGAACATCAATAACGGAGAGCAGAACAAGAACAATTGATTATTGCTTTTTTTGTTGAGGGCTCAGTTCAAAATTCTGAAGGTTACCCAGATTGACAGACACCTAAAAAGCCAGAGGACACAATCGTCTATATTGTGAATTTTATTTTTGTTTAGTGTTGTGTTAAAAAAAGTAACAATAAGATGAAAGGAAGTGAATGAAAATGCCCTAAGATATGACAAACATTTTCATATCAACACTCAGTAAAATTAATGCATCTAGAAAAAAAAAAAAAAAAAAGAAGGTCTATAACAGGTAAATATTTTAGAACTGTGTACCATAGATTATTCAACTCAGAGTTAAGCCATGAATATTTCAGGACATGTTCTTACATTATGCAGGCATATGATCTTTATTTTTCAGATGATCTACTGAATTTGGATAACTTGGTTAAACTTTCTTTGAACAAGATAACACATGAATTTATAAAACAGATTTCAAGAAATGTTTTCAATCTTTTATTTGTACCCTTCTTTGATGAAGAAGGCCAATTAAAACTCAGTCTGTCTTGAAACAAAAGTTGGGTGACTTTACCAATCTGAAACAATTTATGACCAAAAATCCAATGAAAAACTTATATTTTCAAAACTACTGTAGTGAAAGAATATTTGTTTTTTGTTTTGCTTAAAAAAAACCAAATACCTGCACTCTATTCAAACAGGAAAAACTAATTAAAAAATAATGATTGTTGTAACTGGCATTGCCATTATATTTGAAACAATGACATCATTACTATCTCAAAATTATGCGTATATAGCGCTCCCCTACGTTGTGTCACATCCAGCTTTGGTGGGGAGGTCGGGTAAATTAAATACCTGACATGAAGTAATCTTGGCACCCACCCGCGGCTAAGGGTAGGGTTGCCTATAGATTTCATTTCAGGGTTTTTGTGACAATAAGAACATACATACAAGTTGAAAATTTGGTAAAGAAAAAAAAAAGAAGCTACTCTTTGCAAATATATGATTGTAAAACAGTAAAAAAAAAAAAAACAGTATTTATTAAACAAAGGAATTTTATTGAAATATTCGCTGTCATAAGATTGAAAGTAAATTCTTGATATTTTCTATTTAAACTCCTGATACCAAACCTCAAGTGTTGAACAAGCAAAAAAGAAAAGAAAAGAAATGAAAGAAGAAAAAAGCCATATGTCATAAAGGAAAGCCCTGTTCACTAAGAAGAAACTCGCAGTTACGTTTAAAAAACTAAAAAAAAGTTAGTTATCACAGAATAATCATTTTTAATGAAAATTTCATCAGTGCTGATTATTAAGTTTGAAATGTAACTTTATTTAAAAAAAACAAAAAAAAACACACACACAAAAAACAAAACAAAGGTGTTCGAACATGAGACTAAAAAAAAAAAGAAGAGGAAAACACGAAAAAAAAAAATTAAAAAATCATGTGATTATTATTACCAGACTTAAAAGAAATTGTAAAGATACAGATATGTAAATTTAAACCACACTTTTCCTAAGTTAATAATCAAATATGGAAAAATAGAAAGGACTGTTTATGTATGAAAATAAAAACAAAAGAAAAACAAACAATTAATTTAAAACAAAGTAAAAAAACTCAAAATGAATGTCTCCGTTTATGTTTTTAGTTTTAATTAGGAAGAGAACCTGCAACACGTTTTTTTTTACGTAAAAGAAGACCGAATAAAACAAAAGACGTGTAAAAATAGTTTTATTCCCAAGACTTTTTTTTTTTTAGAATAATGAATAAAGGCTTTTCTTTCAGGAAAAAAAAGAAAAGCAAATAATAAACTGGTTTCAAATTCAGTCGTTAGTCGACCTTTAAAGAGTGTTTTTTTAATCTTCAACAGAATGTTACAAAATAAGTCACTTACAATTCATAAGCACTTTTCTGTCATCATTTAAATTTTAAATTGAAAACTGAAGGGCTACTTAAAAAACAAGACAAACACATTCATGTTTCTGCTTTATCATTGTGAGAGCAGAATAAATAAATTTGGAATTTGACCTTTTTTATTATTATTGTTAGTTATCACATTCAAGTTGTTAAAAAATGTTTTATTAGCTTTTTAAATTGAAGTTGCAAAAAGAAAATTTGAGTGTTTATGAAGTTCATGACGGTCTCTTTTATGTCATTTACTTTGTAAATTTTTTTAAAATTTTAATTCACAACTATGTATAAAAATTAAATTTTAAAAATGAATTTACTTTTATTTATTTTTTTAGGTATCTCAAAAAAAAAAAAAAAAAAAAAAAAAAAATTTTTTTAAGTAGTTTAAATTAAAAATTATAGATAAAAAAAATTCCTTCTGGAAGGAGGTTAAATTATTGGATTCTATTTATTTTTTTACATACATAAAAACACTGAAAGTGGAATCTAAATTTTATGTCAAACCTAAAAATTATTTACATATTTTGTTTTAAAGAAATGCCTATTTTCAATTTGGTAACTCTCAGAAACAGTTGTCCCATTGCAATTGCTTTAAAATTCAGACAAGAAACAACAGAATCCGGTTTAAAACGGTAAACATTTTTTTTTTTTCATTGATTAAGTCTTCCATTCATTAGGTACGATTTGAAATAAGATTTTCTTTGAGTTTGAAGCACATTTAAAGCAGTATATTTTTTAAGAAAGCAATCAGCTGGTTTTTACCAAAACCATAAAATGTTGAAAATTTATAAATAAGTTAAAGAAGTCAACCAAATGTATTTTTAATAAATGATTTTTGTTACTTGTAGATTCAAATGTAACAAAAAGGTTTCCTATTTCTTTGATTATACTGCGAATTTTATTTTTAATTTATGGAATACAAAATAGCCTTTGCAGTTTTCGTAAGTACAGGAAATAGATGACAAAATCACTCAAACGTTAAGATTGAACGTTTTTTAAGAGACTTGATCAAAACGTAGAGATCAGCTGAGAAACTAAAACGAACTTTGTTTATGTCTTTTTTGATTAATTAAACGAAAAAGATCATTTTTTCCCCTTAAGGTAAGGAAAAGGTCATATCTACACTTAGAACTTTTTTGGTCCTTCTATGGCCAAAGTTCGAATGAATTAGACGAAGGGGAATAATTGCCATTTTCTACACAGAAATAATATTAAATTAAAAATCAGAAATGTGGGTGGTCAAAGTCTGACAATGGGCCACAGGTCTAAAAAAATATAACAAAAACGAAACAATAAAATAAAGTTATAACGTCTTTTTTACCTAGTTGGCGACCAGATCAGGGCTGGAACATCACCTCCATTTGCAAAATGAGATCCAGCACTTATTAAAAGTACTGAAAAAATAGAAACAGCCAGTATATTCATGTTTTTGTTCCCCCCGATGTCACAAGTGTTCAGACCAAACCTCAAAACTTTCAGTAGGCGTTGAGGAAGTCTTGTCTGCTAATGTATAAAACGAGATTTCGAATGAGACCAGGAAGTCATGTGACTGACGAGAATCTCGTGAGATTTGAGGTCATTGCGCAGACGCAGTTTTGGGCCCTTTTACTCTGAAGCCGCCATCATGGGTAAGCAATATTCTGAATATCTCTTCTAATTTTTAAATTAATTTTCATGTTTTTTATACGATTTACGTATTCTATATGCAACATAAGTATTTTTAATGCATTAACTTCATAGGATCATTATATTTTAAAGTTTTTTGAACTTTATTTTCAACAATTTCTTACGTAGATATGTTCCTTCCCGATGTGCTACGTTATTTCTTTTATCAGTAGTTAAGTAAAAGTTTCATATCGCTCTGGTTTGAAAAAAAATATTTAATATAAAGTCCTGTTTTTTTTTTTTGTTTTTTTTTTTCTTAAATCAAATTACTTGACATTAAAATTAATTCATACTTTCTTTTCTGTTAGTATTTCCGTTCCTTTTTTTTTTTTTTTTTTTTTTTTTTTTTTATAAATATGTCCGCCTGCTACTAACCACGTGTGCTCCACTTCAAAGCGAATTTGATTATGAAATTTTTATTAAAAATTTATTTTATATTCAAAATAAATATAAGTTTGACTTAACTGAGAACTCTTCTCGTGTTTTTGTATTTCGGAATAAGTAAATAATAAAAATATTGTACTGGACAATGATCGTTATTTGTGAAAACTGGGTTATGTTTTTTATTTTATTTTTTAAATCTCATGACTTTTTTTCTCTGGTGTTTAATTTAGAAATCTTAAAATTGCAGATTAGGACCCAGAAAGCAATTTTAAAAAGCATTTCTGGTGTTAAGAAAACCTGAATATTCCATTATAGCATTGAAAATATGCTGAAACCTACCGTTTAGGAGACCTCGACATTTTCTTTGTTGGGTCTTCGGCTACAGCCCGGCCGACATGTGGTCTTTCCTCTTAATAACATTAACAAGCATTTGACTTTAAAACTTTTTTTAATTAAAAAAAAAAAAAAAAAAAAAAAATGGTAATGAAAATTGGGTCCCGGATTCAATTTGGCCTCCTCAGTCAGGAATCTGGGAAAGCGCTCGGATTTTGTTTTTTATTATCCAGTAAATAAATGGTTAAACTTTCACGCAGTATTGGTTTCTTGGTCCTAATCCACAATTTTACCGAAAATTTACGTTTAAAAAAATCTGTTTAGGAGGCTTTAATTAAAATAACTTTTTCTGCTAATATATTTTATTGAATGTACGAAATAAATTAGTAAAAAATACTAAAGCAAGTGAAGCGGTTTTTTCTCCTCTTAATCCCATATTTTCTTTACTTAAATTCAGCTATGTGTAATACACGCTTAGGCGATCATATGTCTTTCGATACATGACTGACGAGGGAAATCCCACGAGTAGGTTTCCATTTCTTTTTGCGGCAGACCCGTCAGTTGCCATCCAAGGTTATAGAACCCGGTCTGTCCTGCTATTTTTACCTATAGCTGTGGGAGAATAGGATTCACCTTTCCCAGGGGTATTGGCACGTAAAGTGGATGTATTGGATTCGACTGGAACTCGACTCTCCGATTCCTTAATCCGAGCCTCTATCCATTATTACTCCACTGCAAAAATGGATCGAAATATTGAAATTTCTTTCAAGTTTAACTGGCAATATATATATATATAATATAGCGCTTTTATTTGATAAAATTAGCATATAAAGAAATTGTAATGAGGTCACATTTCTCTTTTCACAAAACCAGTGGAGTTCATCAGTTACATGAAAAGCATATATAGGATTAATCTAAAAAGGCTCTTTAAGTCATCTTTTAGTGGCTAAAATTTTCTTGGCTGTGTTAAGTGTTTGAATTTTTCTATCCTTGTATTAGGATAGCTTGCATGTAACAACCTACAATTCTTGTATCACAAAATAATAAGAAAAAAGGAGTACTCCTTAACAAAAAAACATCTCAAGTGATCTTTAGATATGATACACAAGAAGACCAATGGGTTGCCATATACTATGATTCCAATGGCCAAGTCATTGACATTACATCTCTAACCAGTGCAATAATAGTTCTAACTCCAACTAAAGCTAGAAACGATTATTTCTGATGGTCTTTGGTGGATTACATTGCACAGGTCAAGTCAACTTTGGCCAGTTTCAAGTGATTGTAGAATCTGGAATGTTCCAGAAATATTGGTCATAGAAGCAAGCCTATAAAAAAAAATTGGACAACAAATCACCATTAGAAGTGGAATAGGGCCACTCAAACTGCCCAGTAAGTTTTTTTTTTTTTTTTCCTTCCTCAGTTCAATATATGGTAGTTTTTACTCGCATTCAATTTTTTAAAATTCAAGACTTGAAGAGATTTTAAGGCTCCAATTTAAGCATTTGTTTAAAAAATTTGCTACTGATTCCTTTTAGTTTTTTGTCTAACAAGTTTCAAAGCTTTGTCAGTCCTTTTAGGAAAGTCAGAATTGCATAAATTTACGCAATTTAAAAAAAAAAAAAAATACATTTGAGAAAGTCTTGCTATTATAGACAAAATAACTTTTTTGTTGAATTCCTCCTTTCAAAAGTAAAGTTTAAGACTTTTACCTCCACTGGATACTTTTTTTTTTCTGCAAGTTCAAGAATTATTTTTATTTTTATTTTTTTTCCTGTCCTACTACTAAATTTTGCTTTCACCTGTACATTTGGAGCCCTTTTTTAATTTGTGTTATTCCTATTTTTCTCTTTCTTAATTGAACAGTGATATTTATTTATTTTTCTTCTTTCTTCCCAGGTAAGCCGAGAGGTTTAAGAACTGCTCGAAAGTTGAAAGATCATCGTCGTAAGCAAAGATGGCATGATAATGATTATAAAAAAGCAAATTTAGGAACTCGCTATAAGGCCAATCCTTTTGGTGGCTCTTCTCATGCAAAGGGAATTGTCTTGGAAAAAGTGTAAGATTTCATTTTTTCTTGCTTGGGGATGCTGCAATATTCAGGTTGTTAATTTCGGAAATAAATTTTACATTATTTTGAAGTCTTCACTGAAACCAAATATTTTTCATGATTATTTAATTTAAAATCTTCACTATCGATTTTTTTTTTTTTTTTTCTTAGAATAACCTAAATACTCATTTCAATCTCAATTATATGCAAAAATGATTGTTTTAAAATTTACTTTTATTTTATTTTTCCTCTAGTGGTGTTGAAGCCAAACAACCAAACTCTGCTATCAGAAAATGTGTGAGAGTTCAGCTGATCAAAAATGGCAAAAAAATCACAGCTTTTGTACCAAATGATGGTTGTTTAAATTTCATTGAGGTAAATCTTTTAAGTTTTTAGGGTTGTAAAATCTTCATCCGATGATGAATATTCTCTGTATGGCCTGATATTTCCACAGACTATGAAGGCATACACCGGTTCTTGAGACTGATGGATGAGATTTTTTTCTTAAGAAAATAGTATCCTTAATAAATCTTATTTATAAAAGCTTTTCTAATGTCAGTTTTATTGCATTTTTTTATTTTTGGATTCTGAGCAGATATTTAGGAAATGGGTAATTTAGAAAAAGAAATTGATTTAAATTCTCCATAGTCATGCTTTTAACTAATAAAAAAAAAAAAAAAAAATCTACATAAGATTCATCAAAATCTGACAATTATTTGATTTTTGCAAGAATTTACAAATCAATATTCTTTTCACTGGAATCTTAATTATTATGTGGACCACCAATGAAAAAAAAGAAATTTAAATGTGCTAGAAAGGATTAGGAAATTTAATAAATTTAATAAAGTCTTTATACTTTATAGCATTTTGATAAAGCAATGTTTTTATTAAGTTTGGGACCTTTTATCATGCTATTCTGTTTTGTTTTTTTTTTTTTTTTTTTTTCCAGCGACAAAGTGGGGGTACCTATTCTAAATGAAAGTGGATAACCTAATTTACTAGTGGTAATTTTAAGCATTTTTGGGAAGCTTATTTCTATATATAATTTATGGTGTTCAAAACGAGGGTGTGGTACTATTGCATATGTCTCCCTTTTAGAATAGAGCTTCGGTGGGTTTATCCTTGCTTATTGGCCTCATTAATTCCAACCTTACTTTCAGTCATTGGATAAAAAACAAAATGATACCAACTTGTCAAAATACTATTTCTAATGATCCATGGTTTACTGTCTGAAACTGCTTACCTGATGAAAACTTTGTGACGGGCGGACTTAAACTATTTTATATAGTCTGAAGAGTGTCACTTATCTGATGAGCATTTTTCATGAGATTTAATCATGTATTTAAATTGCTAGATACCATTTTAATATTGACTATCTAAATATATTTTTCTGGAAATAAATATATAGTTACCTTGGGAGCAACAGTAATTAATAATTTAATTCATTCATAAATAAGTCCTGAAAATGTCATTAAAAAATGTGATGTTTGTTTTGTTTTTTGTTTTTTTTTAGTTTCCCAAACTATTAACTTAAAAACAAAATGCTAAAAATTCCTGTACTAATCTTTAGCCAACCTGCTGGCAGAAGAAAAACAAGATCTTTAACCAAAATTTCAAATGGGCTAGAAAGAATTTATAAAAAAAAAAATAAAATAATAATTAATGGAATCAATACTTTGGTCTTTCCTCTTAATAACAGACATGATCCCCACTCTCAGGAAACTTTTGTGTGTACCTATGATTATTCCCTGAAATTTACAGGTTAATAAAATAATACGGTATGGTATTTGAACGTTGTTTAATTTCCTCTGCACATAAGTTTGGCACCATTATTTCTTGGTGACATGATGATCAAGTTTATCCGTTCTCTGAATCCTTTTGTGGATGACCTGGCACTGATCACCTAATAACTTTTGTTTTTATAGCTGGGAATGATTCATTAAAAAAATCAAATGCATTTTGAAATATTGCTTTATATTAATTGCAAAAAAAAAAAAAAATTACAATATTGTTCATTCATATCATATTCATAAAAGCAATTAAGTTTTTTTTTTTTTCTAATTAAATGCTGCATGATTTTTGCAAGAATTTCCAAATCAATGTTTTTCACTGCAAAAAGACAAAAAAATTTTGAATGTTCTGAAGCAAAAACTTTTAATCAAAATCCTTTCCTCTTAATAGTATTTCGATAAATACTTCATGGCATTTTTTTTTTTTTTTAATCACTTGCTCTCCTCTTTCTTTTTTTTTGGGGGGGGGGGGTAGTAACTTTATATTTCTTGATTCACCAACTGTTTTTAGGGAGTTTTTCTAATGATTCATGATTTTTACTGTCTAACTGCTGCTTACCTGATGAAAACTTTGTGACGGGCGGACTTAAACTATTTTATATAGTCTGAAGAGTGTCACTTATCTGATGAGCATTTTTCATGAGATTTAATCATGTATTTGAATTTCTAGATACCATTTTAATATTGACTATCTAAATATGTTTCTGGAAATAAATATATAGTTATCTTGGGAGCAACAGTAATTAATAATTTAATTCATTCATAAATAAGTCCTGAAAATGCCATTAAAAAATGTGATGTTTGTTTGTTGTTTTTTTTTTTTTTAGTTTCCCAAACTATTAACTTAAAAACAAAATGCTAAAAATTCCTGTACTAATCTTTAGCCAACCTGCTCGCAGAAGAAAAACAAGATCTTTAACCAAAATTTCAAATGAGCTAGAAAGAATTTATAATAATTAATGGAATCAATACTTTGGTCTTTCCTCTTAATAACAGACATGATTCCTGCTCTCAGGAAACTTTTGTGTGTACCTATGATTATTCCCTGAAATTTACAGGTTAATAATACGGTATGGTATTTGAACGTTGTTTAATTTCCTCTGCACATAAGTTTGGTGACATGATGATCAAGTTTATCCGTTCTCTGAATCTTTTTGTGGATGACCTGGCACTGATCACCTAATAACTTTTGTTTTTTATAGCTGGGAATGATTCATTAAAAAAATTAAATGCATTTTGAAATATTGCTTTGTATTAATTGCAAAAAAAAAAAAAATTACAATATTGTTCATTCATATATCATATTCATAAAAGCAATTAAGTTTTTTTTTTCTAATTAAATGCTGCATGATTTTTGCAAGAATTTCCAAATCAATGTTTTTCACTGCAAAAAGACAAAAATTTTGAATGTTCTGAAGCAAAAACTTTTAATCAAAATCCTTTCCTCTTAATAGTATTTCGATAAATACTTCATGGCATTTTTTTAATCACTTGCTCTCGTCTCTCTTTTTGGGGGGGGGGGGTTAGTGACTTAATATTTCTCGATTCACCAACTGTTTTTAGGGAGTTTATTTCTAATGATTCATGATTTTTACTGTCTAACTGCTGCTTACCTGATGACAACTTTGTGACGGGCGGACTTATACTATTTTATATAGTCTGAAGAGTGTCACTTCTCTGATAAGCATGTATTCGTAATATTTAAGTTCACAGTGGGTGTTGGACTCAAACTATGCTTCTGGTCTAGTATTATAATTGCATAGCATGATCTGAGTATTCTTAAAACTTAATTGCTGAGGTGGATTACAGTTAGTATTTTCTGCATTAACATTTCCATGGTATGTATGACTAAATATTGCTTTATGAAATTTATAGTTTAGTAATATTCTCATATTTATAAACAAATGTGTGGAATTTGAACATTGTTTAATTCTTTGTAAATCATTTCTTTTCTTGGTGATATGATGATCAAGTTTATCCGTTCTCTGAACATTTTTTTTTGTGGACAACTTGGCACTGATCACTTAAGCTTAACATTTATTTTTATAGTTGGGAACAAGTCTTTAGAAAATCATTGTCCCAATGCATTTGCATTTCTAAATGTCACTTTGTAAGGAGTGCCAAACATTCGATAAAAAAAAAAAAAAGCATAAAGTATTTGTTTATTGGAAATATTAAATCTATTAACTTGAAATGAAAGCTAAAAGACTTACAGATTTTTTAAAATGTATGTTTGGGAAAGTTTTATTTGAATGTTTTTGTCGAAATTCTCTTCTAATGATCCATGGTTTACCGTCTGAAACTACTGCTTACCTGATGAAAACTTTGTGACGGGCGGACTTACTATTTTATAGTCTGAAGAATGTCACTTATCTGATGAGTATTTTCATGCGATTTAATAAGATATTTGTATTTCTAGATATCACTTAGTACTGACTAAATTTTTCTCCCTCTCTCTGGGGGGGGGAGCAATGATTTAGTAATTCTTGCAAAAATTAAATAATTATTGGGTTCTAATGAACTTTTCAGAACTACATGCATGCATGTCTGTTTTTCTCTCTCTCTCATATATATGTACACATACACAGATTCCTTCCCCACTTAATTTCATGAAATTTAAAAAGATTAAAATTTCAATCTCTTCATATGTATTAGTTAAGGATTTGAATCCTCTTGTTCCTTCCAAGAGGCAACACCATCTGAAAATCTACAATGGATCATGAAAAAAAAATGCAATACATCTATATTATTTAATTAGGGAAGCTTTTAACTGCTTTTATAAATGCAATATTAAGGATATTTTTAAGATTTTTTTTTTTTTTTTTTTTTTTTGTGTGTACCCATTTTAAATTAAATATTTGTCTCAAGATTTTTAAAACTGAAGCTTAACTTGTTTGCAAAACTTTAACAAATCTGGTTAACAATATAGTATAATTTGTAAATCTGTCATTACTTAAGGTCTTAATTTTTATCCCTTTCTGCAAATGACAAGATTCGTCAAGGCCTGATGATATTTATCTGATTTCCACTGTTTTATTCAGATGTAGGTGGGTGTAAGAGTGACAATTCTACTGATGATTATTTCTTTAACTAACTTTCTGCTCTCTCATCACAGGAAAATGACGAAGTCTTGGTTGCTGGATTTGGTCGTAAAGGTCATGCTGTAGGTGACATTCCTGGCGTTCGATTCAAGATTGTGAAAGTAGCCAATGTTTCTTTATTGGCTCTCTTCAAGGGCAAGAAAGAAAGACCAAGGTCATAAACAGATGTATAACAAATCACAATAAAGGGGGAAAATGGCTGACATGTTTGACTCTTCTCTTTCAGTTTTCATGAATTTTTGCTTGGTTTTAATCTAGTTAAAACTTAAATTTAATGCCAAAAGACACTTTTGAGTTATGGTTTTTTTTTTTTTTTTTTTTTTGTGGACCACTCAGCAAGAGTTTCAGATGTTGGACCACTCAGCAAGAGTTTCAGATGTTCAAAAGTATTGAGTGGAAATATTTCACGTCACTGTGGGTCATTTGCCATCTAAAGTGAAGTTGACAAACATCTGATATGATATAGCAAACTACTTTTGTTCTATTGATAATTTACCCAGTGTTTGCTCATTTCTGGTGCAGAGAGACTTTGAAACCTCGTTTGTTGAGTGGTTCACTACCATAAGCATTTTTCTGCAACATCTTCACGAATCTGTTAAGACTTTTTTTTTTACATCAAGGTAGGTAAGGGGGTTGATTTGCTGAGGTAACCTAATGCCTTTGGAATGAATCTTGTACTTGCATTGTCCAATTACCAGATAGCTTTGTATTAAAAAAAAAAAAAAATCATTCCAATTAACTTCATAAATCATTATGAATGGATTCTTGCTTAAACGGGAGCTTTTCTTAGCTCCTCCCAAGTGTGTGTAAACAAACTTTTTTTTTTTTAATGTTTGCCAGTTTAACCCAAACCTCCCCTATTTTATTGGGGGCAAGCATTTTTTTTTATTTTTTTTTAAATTGGAAATATTCTATTTAAAATAGATGAATAATTAGCAATTTATTGAAAGATCTTTGATTTCAAATAGTTTAGGGAAAAAAGTTTACTCAATTTCCCAATTGCACTTTGGTTGAAAATAATTAAAGTAAGCCTTTAATGTACATAGAAAAATATTGACCAAAATAGAAAAGTTTAGAATACTTTTCTCAAATACATGTAGAGTTTAACTTTTGCTATATTCTGTCTAAGTAGGCATGCAGATAAAGATGCCTATATTGTAATACACCAGGGAACATTCCTTGCTTTGATATTTAGAAAGGAGATGGACACAGGTGTAAGCTCAACTGCTCTGAGGAAGTCCTTAAAGGGCAATTTACATTGACTGTGTAATGGTTAGCAAGTTTATCTTTGTGTCTGAGTAATGAGTTTGATGCTTTTGGCCTTGTGACACATTGGAGCTACATTGAGGGGGGAGCTTCTTTTCATTCCTCAATTGAATGCAAGAAAACAAGGACTATACTTCTTTTTAATAGTAAGACAAGCTTTGCCAGAATTCTTTTTAAAAAAAAAACTCGTATATAAATAGACAAAAGATTTAATTTGAAGGTAAGATATCAAAAAATTATTCAAACAAAAAGCAAACTAGATTGACAGTAAATTCTAAAAATAAAATAGACATTGAAAATCATGACATGGATCAAAGAGGTAGGTTTGAGAAAGAACTCATTTTTAACTAAAAAAAATTGTAGAAATTCCTTTTGTTTTTCATGAAAGATGGAATAATAATAATAATGACAGTAGAAAAAACAAAAGCAAGCTACATAATGTAAAATCTGCAACAATTAAAACTAATTGCAGCAGCTCATGACCAACTTCAGTAAAAGTTTTAAATGGGAGGAAAATGACTAATGGTTCCATTATAAAATGAAAATATCAGTTTGAAAAGTAAATGAAGTTAAACCATTTCAGAGATGATTAATAAAATTAAAGAAACTCAATGCAACATCTTCCAAAACAATCTTTTTTTTTTATTGGAGACAATTTTGTATCGGAAAGCATTTTTTTTTTTTTTTTTTTTCACTTCATCTTCTAATTTGACATTTAATATAATTTAACTTCTTTTCCTCTCCTTGTATGCATTAATATAGGCTCAAATCTAGTAACAAATGACATCTCCATTAAAGCAGGTTGATTGGTAAAATAATTTTGAATTTTAGTTTATTTTGCTGTGTAGATTTTTTTTAAAAAATGTAAAAATCTTGCCTTACTTAATGAAGTTTTTGCTAAAAGTTTATTTTCTACTTTTTAAAAAGGATTTAAATAGTACAGAAAGAGGGAGAAACAAAATTTCTTCTAACAGCGAATGCAGAATATTCTATGCTGTTCACTCAATAGACAGGAATGCCATTTAACACATGCTTTTGTGACATAACTTGCAAAGACTAAACAGCAGACGTTTTCAAACTGGACTAAAAAATGTTACTGTTCAAATTTTGCCTTTAAGTTATAAGACAAATTCATGTAAACTTTATTTCTCAACAAAACAGCTTTGGATTTGTACATTCATTTTCAGATTTCTCCCCAATGTCTGAAAAGGTCTTCAAATGTAAGTAAAATTTAAGTGAAAGTGGCTTTTTTTGCAAAATGACAGAAAATAGATAATTTTAAATGGAGAAAGAGCCCCCCACCCCCCCATTTTACTTTTCTAGGGGGTGATAGAAGTGGATCAAAAACGAGGTTGATTTGGGCAGACATAAACCTCCACATTTATAAGTATTTTTTTTTGGGGGGGGGGTACTTCTGTAGAAAATTGTTTTCTTCAGTATTTTAATTCCCATCAGAAAATAAAAGCAATAAAATTGATTTTGTCAAACAACCCGTCTATTGATGAGAAGGGGGGGGGAAATCTCTATATCCGATTCGACCTGCATTTTGTTTTTATGAGAAGGTTTTATTTACAGCACTTGAGATTTCAAAATGATCATTTGTTCACATTACTGATCAAGAACCAAACTGCTTAACTTATTTCAAAAATGATTTTATTCTTCTTGGACTAATCCTCATTGGGTTAATTTGTCGTTAGTCCAATTAGTAATTGAATTGATAGAGAAGGTGGGGGAAAGAAAAAGTTGATTTTTTTTTTTTTTTTTTTTTAAAAAAACATAATACATGCAAATGTAAGGGGGTGGGGAAATGAAGTTTTGGGTTGAAAAATAAGCCCCATAGATGCTGTTATATATTTTACAGTTTTTCTTCCTTACCAAGAATTTTCAGCTTGTTAAAAGTTTCTATTTTATTTGGAATTGGCCAGGTGTGGTGGGGAGATAAGTAGTAAAGAATAAAACATTGTATTTTATAAAACCAGAGCATAAATTTTAGATACATTTTTTTTTTTTTTTTTCTTATTTATTTTAAATGATTTAAAACGGGGGGGGGGGAATCAGGTAGGGGAGGGGGAATCAATACTCTTCATTATATTGAAAAAAAAAAAAAATTAAAAAATATATTTTTAAATTGTTGGTTTTTACCATTCATTAAAATGGTTACCTCGGTGCGACAAGCATGAATAGAGCCATTTTTTTCATATTGTTACTTATATACATACATATACATATATATATATTAAACAAGTTACGTACATTTTGCATAGATCCATAAAATGTACACAAGTGTGCATGTGTGGATTACACACATACACACAATATGTATGTATGTATCTAAGTATTCAGGTCCTGCTGTTTTGTTTTTCCCCTTTCCAATATGATTTTTTTTTTTTTTTTTGTCCAATGTTAAATTGTCCCTCAGCAAAAAAGAACTAATTGCTGATCATGTCAAAAAAAATATCAGAAAAATCATTTGCATCTCATAATGGCTGGCAGTTTTTTTGTTGCATATTTATTCTTCCTATGTCAGCTAAGAATTACCACTCAGCATCACCGGTTCCTTTGTGAAATACCGAATCTTTTCCATTCAGATTCATGATGCCATCCTTCAGCTGGAATTTCCATTTATTCTTGTTTCGGTGGATCTGGAGGAGAAACAAAAAATTTTATTTTAGAGAATTAAAATAAATACACCTCAAACTTATCCAGTGTTACGTTAAATATGTAGATAGTGTTAAAGAATATGCAAGCTAGATAATAATGGGAAAAGGATCATTTTACCAAATGTAAGTCTTGAGCCTACCATACTGATTTGAAACAAATCCAGATGTGCAAACAGTCTGAATTTTGTATGTATGATAATGTGACAGTGATGGATTGATTGTATCCAAATTATGATCTAATATTGAAAAAGGTGTAGAAAAGCAGGAGCAGTAGACTAAGATTTTGATAAAATTTTACTTTGTGTCCACGTATGAGAAACTAAAATCCCTCAACTTTTAGCTCCCTTAAACTTTTAGTTCAAGAGTTATGGCTTGATATGTGGTGTTAGTTTTTGCTGATTTCAAAATAGCACAATTTGGCGCTTCATAACTTTGCATTCTATGAAGATATCAAGTTGATATTTGGTAAATTCTACAAAATGTAATGTATGAAGAAAACAGTCTTTTATTTTTATGGTGAATAGTCATAGGCTGCTAAAATGGGGAAAATTGTTATATTGTGGTTTTTGGTGTGCGCTATATCACCCATAGAAGCTAAACCATTAGTGATCGAGTAAGAAAAACGTTTATAATCATCTGATGACTTATCTTGTGAAAATGTTGAGGTATATGTTTTAAAAGTGTTACAGGATTCCTAGTTGACAAAAATTTGCACCACCCCTCAAGAAAAAAAAATCAAACTGTAGGCCTTTTTCAAAAGCTTGGCAAGTAGTATAGACTCTCAGGCAAGAAATCTTTTTTATCCAGATGTAAAACATGGCTACTTGAAATTCCCTACTAATATTAAAAAAATATGAAAATTTATAGCATATTAAATAAATATGTGTCATAAATAAGATGAAAAATTCCTATTTAATGAGCAAAGGATGGAATAGTAATTTCTTTTTTAAAAAAGAAAACAGAGCCTGAGAGGATACAGGAACCAAAGCTTGAATTCTTTCAAAATCAAAACCGATTGAGGCTGCATATTAGAAAAGAAAGAACCTATTAAATTCACTCTATCATAGATTCTGAAAGTTAAATAGGTTTGAATTTTAAAGCAAAATCTTTCTCTGGGTCTATCAGTTTCATCTATATTAAGTTAGCATCAAATAAGGGTTTTTACTTATGAGTCAAAGATAAAAGCAATGTATCTATAATGAAGCAAACTATAAATCCTGAATTCAACTGTCTATGCCACTTGACAAGCTTTCAAAAAAAGTCAATAACTCCTGAACTAAGGGTTTAAGAAACCTAAAATTTTTGGAATTATATTTTCTTATAGGTGGGTACAACTTATTAAAATTTCATCAAATATAAGATGATATCATATATATATATATATATATATATATATATATATATATTTTTTTTTTATATATATATATATATATATTGTGCGTCCCAACAATTTTTCCTCCTACTTCATAAAAACACTGATATACACAACCATATATAAATCCAAAATTTAAAAATTAATCAGTTGGTCTGACGATCGCAAATAGCGTGAAACCCAGGGTCACAAAGTCACATAAACTCAACTAAATATATATATATATATATATCTATATGTGTGTGTGTGTATTTGGTATATTAAAAATACATTAAGGTGTTCTCACCACCTGATGAGAATATTTGATTTGCCATCCAGAGCTTGTAAAAGAGCTACTGGAGAGAAAGACAGCTTTTAAACAACTCATAACAAATTCTTGAGAAGTTTCACATTGTATGAATTAGATGCAGATTGAATTTCAACTGCTTTATTCCTTCACCTAATTGTTTTGTTTGTTGCAAATCCTACATTGTACTTTATACTTCAGCTCCTTGTACAAGGTTTCATATTCTTACTCATTTCTGGTCCTCCGCCAAGCACTCAAGTTAACATTACATTCTCTCCATCTAATGGTGCATCAATGTCTTCATTTCCATCAAACCAATTCCAATGACCTTTAGAGATGCCATAAACAGATAATTTGAACTCTTCCCAAGAGTCATTGTATCAAATGTCATCCATTCTCTTCCTCAGCTCATCTTTCAGATGAGCCACATTCAATTTCTTTGGAATGGTTAATTCCTTTGTTCTTACTTTAGGTTTTACAAAATAAATTTCAGCTCTACACAAACAAGATGACAGTCTAGCATTAGTGTTCCTCACATAATGAAGACACTGCATGCATATTGAACATCACATCTACAAACAAGGAAATAATCAATTATATGGCATTGCTTGAACCTGGATTTATCCACTTTGATTTTTATCTATTCTTTTCTTTAAACAAGTCCAACTCCTAACACATTTGTGGTTTCAAAAGACCAGCACTATTGCACTTTGCAAACTCTGTGTTCCACTTCCATCCCATGTCTGGTAATCCTTGCCAACTTGAGTTTTGATATCACCAAGTATGAAAACTTTACCAGTACAAGGAATCATTAAGACATGTTTGTTTAGGGAGATATAAAAGATTTATTTTCTCTTTGGAAGAACTCAGGGTCACTGACATTAGGCAATCAGTAACTCTGCATGGAAATTCTTTCATCTTCACCGCAAACACAATACCAGCTTACAAGTGTAGCAAAGATGTAGCAAGCAGATTGTTCTGTGAAGTGACCCTCCCTAGAGATCCTTGTTTCAGACATGTTGTATTACTGAAGCACTGATCTTTGTCCAGGTTGTGTTGTACTTCAACCAATATTCAAAGGCTTAAGCTGTGTCACAGTATCGGGCTACAGTACCCTGCAACTCCTGCTAGGCCAGACCTTTTCATTATTCATTCCAGAGTCTTTATTGTTGTGGGTCTGGGAGATTTTGTAAGTCTTCATGATAAAAGAAATCAAATGTATGAAGCTTTTTTTTAAGTGCGGAAAGGCTTGTCATGGAGTTAATTGCACTCTCTGAACTTTGAATACATTTCTCCAAGAGCTGATCAACAACATTAGATGTAAAAGAAGATACAGGTATTGTATAAGAGTTTTCTTCACCTCAAGAGATATCTTAATGAAAACAAAGTGTTTCTCATTCCCAGTAAATTACAATGTTCCTTGAATCCATTGCCAAGTCAGCTGCTAAGAAAATTGGTTCACTGTGCTGTGCTAGACAATTTTTCTATCCAGAATCTATCTATAAATCTACCATTTGTTCATGCTTAGAATATGGCTGCCGCATATGGTCTGGTGCTCCTGCTATAGATTTAGAGATCCTTGATAAAATACAAAGAAGAATCAGGAATATTATAAGTCCTGATCTGGCAATCAGCTTCAGTCACTTTCTCCTTGACCCCCTATGCCTTTTCTATAAATACTTTCATGGTAATTGTTTAGATGGACTCTTCACTATGGTACCTAGACTTATGAATTTAAGCACAGTACTAGACTGGTGACAAGGTCTCACCAATTTATGGTTGAGTTGTCTAGATGTAACTGTAAGGTCTATGCTAAGAGTTTCTTTTCTTTTCTTGCTTGGGGAACTCTCTTCCGGTTCCAAGCTTACCAGTTAACTTTAATCTTAAAAAATTTAAATGTAATGTCAATTGCTATCTATTGTCCTGATTACTCTTCTTTTGTTCCTTAGCAATGTTTTTGTTTTCCAATTATTCCACACCCAATAAGCTATTGTGTCTTAGTGGCTTTACTTCCTTGAATGGGATGAACTTGATTAAAAATAAAAATACCAACCTAGGTATTTCTACATCCCTACACAATTATATATGATAGAACATCACACATTTGTGTGTGTACAAGTTGGCCATTGAAAGCCTGATTTGAGAGACAGGTTTAATCACTGATCACCTGACAGTTATTTTCAAGCTCAAAAAAAAAAAATAACCCAACAAATGAGAGTAAATAAATGACTGTAAAATAGATAGTCAAAGATGGTAACAAACATTAAATAAGAACAGAAAACCAACTCTGGATGATGAGTCCCTGAAGGCAGTGACAGGAGGAGGAGGAGAACTGTCAAAACTTGTGGTGAGCTTTGCAGGTTTCTGAAGAAACAGTTGGACTTCACGTGCAGCACACAGGGAAAGCATACAAGTTGAGCAAGGAGGTGCCCCACACACTGTTGGAAGCCAACAAACAATGACAAGTTTCTCCTTGCTTTCTCGGCACTGAAACTTACACATATTTGATTGAGTGCTCACCAGTGATGAGAAGTGGGTCCTGTCTGATACTCCCAAGTGTGCCATACATTGTTGTCACCATGAGACCCTGTGCCTCACGACACAAGACCACCTCTACACCCATGAAAGATCATGCTCTATATCTGATGGACTAATTGACAAGTGGTGCACTATGAGTTGCTATCAATGAGTCACTGCGGACATATACTCACATTTGCAACAGGCACTGAAACAGGAGCCAGCATTGGTTAATTTCAAGGGTGTACTATCCCTCCATGACAATGCCAGGCCTAATGTGGCATGGATGGCCAGGGATACCATAAAGTGACTTGGCTGGGAGGGGAGACACTGTACAATAACAAATTCCCTTGCTGACACTTACTCAGACAATTTGTTCAACATCCACAGGGCCTACCTGTGATTTACACTGCAACTATGCAAAGTGAACCTTAGTAACAACTTCTAGTAGAGAGAGCATGATCAAAAGTTTGAACGATGTCAGTATGCTCAAATTCTCAGTCACGATGACTTGTGACTTCATACTAGGACAACCATCAAAGGTTTTCAAACAGTTCTGTCTATCCAATTTTACTCACAAAGTTTGGATCAACCCAAGGTGCATTTTTCAGTTACTTTCCAAGTCGATAAGTCAACTCTGGGTTGAAAAGCAAACTATTCTAACCACTATCACATGGCCATATATATATTATTTTAAGACATTTTTATGTTTATACATTCTTTTTATAGATGCAAATATTTAAGTAAATGCTCTGTTTTATAATAAACAGTATTTACCAGCCTGAATATCCGAGAAAAGCCGGTAAATGTTGTTTAATACTGTTTATTAATAACAGAGCATTTACTTAAATATTTGTATCTATAAAAAGAATGTATAAACATAAAAATGTTTTAAAATAATTGTTGGACTTTGTCCATTTCATAATATATATATATATATATATATATATATATATATTATGAGATGGATTAAATCCGACATATTTTAATTTATTTTGCATGAATGTTATTTTAGATGGATACTCATATTTGTGTAAATGCTCTGTCTATTTAATTAAACAGTATTTTTAACTTCATTTAATTACATTTACCGGCCCGAATATTTGAGAAATTTTGTCAGAAAACATGCATCCTCTGGCAGGATTTGAACCTGCATCCCCTATGGGGAACCGTCATTAGATCTGACATGCTTAACCAATTTAACCATGTAGGGACTTCCGGATAAACAAAGCCTAAATAGTGCCTTTGAACTCACATTCTCTGCTAATTCTCAAAACATCCATATCTACTGTGTTTTGTACCCTAACATAAACAAAGACATTTTTATTTTATGAAATGAATTAAATATGTTCAACCGAATGGAGGATGCATATTTCCTGACAAGATTTCTAAAATATTCAGGCGTGTAAATGTAATTAAATGAAGAAAAAAAAAACAGTTTAATTAAATAATAGAGCATTTACTCGAATATGAGTATCCATCCAAAATAACGTCTAAGCAAAACAAATTAAAATATATTGGATTTAATCCATTTCATAAAATAAAAATGCTTTTGTTTATGTTAGGGTACAAAACAGAAGATATAGACGTTTCAAGAATTCGCAAAGAATGTGAGTTCAATAGTGCTATATGGGCTTTGTTTAACCGGAAGTCCTATGTGGTCAAATTGGTTAAGCACATCAGATCTAATGATGGTTCGAATCCTGCCAGAGAACACTTATTTTCTGACAAGATTTCTCAAATATTCAGGTGTGTAAATGTAATTAAAAGAAGGAAGAAAAAATAATGTTTAATTAAATAAACAGAGCATTTACTCGAATATGAGTAGCCATCTAAAATAACATCTAAGCAAATCAAATTTACCTTTCTGTACATTATATGTAAAAGAGATGTGGCTAAATTTCACTATTTCAGTTACATAGAGCTTACTTGTAGTATAATATTGATAGAGTATTCTGGTGCAGTTTTTAATGAGACATTAATTAAGCATTAATGGTCACATAAAGAAGTGATATTTAAATTTTCTTACTTTTTCATACTGGCAAACAACAACATTGTCTGTGTCAAATAATTCAGACACGTCTTCTTCACTGACATCATCACCTGAATTCAATGGTTCCTAAAGAGAAAGAAAAATATTTGTCAAACATTTGATAAAAATCTATTTTTTATTAATTTTATTTATTCTTGTACTTGAACATTAACCTATTCAGATTCATATTGAATTTATCTTATGATAATCAAATGATGCAGGTTTATTCTGAAAGACGTTTGGCAGTGTGAACTAGAAATACCCGAGGTAGATTAACACTTTCTCAATAATAAAAATAAAAAAAAAAACGGTTTGTGAAGAAGGCTAGTTTTATTCAATACATCTAGAGAAAGCTTAAAAATTAATTTAAAGAATTTAATTTTATTCAATAAATATTTTGAATCATTAAATCTAAACATAAAAATAAGTGAAAACAATAAACCAGAGTCATATTTGAAAACACCTCCTTTCACAAGGAACTAACAGACACAGTGGGAAGCCACTAGGATGCAAGGGGTTACAGAAGATTTCGAGCAAGATCAGGTAGGAGTGATAGAGGAAAGGATGAGGAGAAGGATAGTGGATAGATCAAGGCAACTGGAGATGTCGATTGACAGTACATTTGAACTGTTGGAGATTATAGCTCTCAGGGAAACTGGAATAGGGAAGGGAGTTCCACAGGCGAGATGTGCGAGATATGAAGCTATTGAAGTAGAAGAGGTGGCTACATTTAAGTTTCAACAGTGAAAGTGTGTGAGTGGGATGCCAGCCTCAGAGGACACTTGAATTCACAAAGTCTGGGAACCAGCGAAAGCAGCTCATTGAGCAATTACCATGAAAGTATTTGTAAAAAAGACAGAGAGAGGCGACGGCACATCTGTGAGAGAGCAACTGTAGACAAGATGCCAGAACAGGGCCAATTATATTGCATATCTGCCTCTGGAGCTTATCAAGAACCCCAAGACAAAAAGAAGGGGCAGCAGACCATATATGGCAGCAATACTCCATGCAAGGGTGAATTGTTGATTTGTAGATCTGAAGGATCGATTCCGGGGAGAAAAATTTCCTGGCGCAGCACAGGGAGCCAACTTTCCTTGTGGTGGACGAAGCAATTGACTCAATGTATTTTTGTGTGTGTTTAGCTAAAGAATTAATTCAACAAAACAAAAATGAGATCAATTTATATATACTATTCAACAAATTTAGCATTGTTTCTTAAGTAAATGAAAATTCATTAAATCTATGACTCAAAGCATCAAATTGATTGCTAAGAATGAGTCGTATTCAAAATACGAATATTTGAGTGATATGATCTCAGGGAACAATCTTCTAGGGCTTTTTCAATAAAATTAAGAAAACTGGAGGAGGCAATTCAACACCTTAGTGGCCAGGAGCAAAAGGTGTCAATTTTCAATGCTAATATAAAGAATTTGTTAAACAAAAAGGAAGAGTATTCACTAGATGTTTGTTGAACTTTGGTGCAAAGCTATAATTGTTTCTCAAAAGACGATACTCGTTAGAGATAATAATCCTTAAGTGAGTTTTGTATTAAAGCTGTTAATGTCTTCCAGTTGGAATTAAAGAACAAAACTGTGTTGTTTTATATTAAAGGCAAAGTACATTGTTATTAAAAAAAGTTTTTCCCTTTATCTGATTTCTCCACTTATTCTACATTCTACTAAAACACACACACATTATATCTTAAAAAGATATAACCATACTGCCGTTTCACGATTCAGATCTTCAGGCTGAATTGGTTATATAACCAAACTAACATGAATAGCCAAGCAGTGAAAATGTGGTACCTTGTTAAGGTTTTTATATTTTTTTTTAAGATAATATTTACAAATATTGTTCTACAAACTAGGAATTGAGCACTTCCTAAAATCTACTGGAATTGGTTGATTTTGTGAAATTTTATATAGTTATATATTAGATAGATCATTCCATCTCAAATCAACCAATGGCCACAGGTAATCCCCCCAGAAAAATTTACAAGTATTATTTGATCAAAAATTGATGAATCCTAAATATTAGATCTGTCTATATCTTTTAATAGTTTTAAAATCAGTGCATCTTGAAATTTCACTACATTTTTTGTGTTTTAACAAATTTCTGACATTCATAGCACCAAGAATATTGCATATACAACACCTTGGAGCATTAATTCTTAACTGTTTTTCAAGGATTTGTCCAACTTAGCACATAAATTTTGTCGATTTTTTTTAATATCCCGTGCAAAGAAATACTAACATAGGAAATTGAAAGAGATTACCGTCAAACAAAACAGAAAATTAAAGAAAGATTAACAGAATACGGCTATGATAAGATAACAAAATCTCTTACCTCTTCGACGCCACCTGATTCAACTTCTTCCTCATTTGCTACATCATCTTCTTCATCTTCATTATCATCATTGTCATAGTCATCATCTTCCTCGGAACTTGTATCCTCAGGACCATCTAGTTGAATTATACCTGCAGGCTAAGGAGAAAAAAAAAGGCATTGAGGAATTAACTACTTTGCATTGTAAATTTTAAAAACCCTTTTGATATTTCAACTTTATTTACATATTTGGACTAATATTCTGGTCTTTGTTGTTATTGTCCTGGTTTCAGCCATTGTGTCCCATGGTCTTCTTCAAGTGCCTGTCCAAACATAAATTATAGAACATTTTTCAAATTATTAAGTTTTTGTTTGTAGGCATGGAAATGCTTACTTTACCTGGGTTTTTAATTGACTTTCAATATTTACCTGCTACATTTCACACACTTTTCTGCTTTTCTTTCTCCGCTGAGAGAATTGAAAGTCAGGCCAATAAGAATTGGCCAAGAAGAGAAAAACACCTGCAGTCCATCATGTCTGCACTCTTTTACATAAGCCATTTGCTATGCAATATTATCTTCACCTCTTCAAACAATTGCTACTTTATGCATTGTATTAGAGAAGAATATGCTTATCTACAATAAATTCTTACTTTTCTTTAAATTAAATGTTCCAAGCATCCAGCTAGTAATTTCATTTGTTCATTAGACTTTAAAGGCAAAGTTTTTATTTTCAAATTCATTTTTCTCCAATATAAAGGAAAATTCACATAATATTCCCCTTTATATTCAAAAAGAATAAACAATTTTCCATTAATTTATTGATAAATAACAACAAAGCTTAACTTGTAATCCTGAACAGGAATTTCTAATGAACAGTTATCCTAGTCTGGCTTGAATTATTCCAACATAGCCAAATATTATTTTCAAGCTATTTTTGAAAGATGGCAGAAGATAATAGGACAAAATATTAAATTTGTTAGTTACATAGTTGCGAGCTCAGCATTATAACCAGGTGCTCTGTAGCTTGGGGGTATTCAAAAAGCTCCTACCCATTCTCACATGTGGCAAATTGTTCCCTGCATGTGTATGATCTGCGCTGCTCCACTTCAGTGAGACTTAGGCACCAAGTGTCAGTCTTGCAGTGGTTCTGCTACAACAACCACTTGAAGTTTCGCTGGAACTGCAGCACTGAGTCTCAGTATGACCCCCCCTTCCATCTGAGTTGGTATTGAGGATATAATATCAGTGCTGCACACTCATTGTCTTAGATGGTCTGGTCACATCCAACAAACTTTATCATGCATCAAGACTGAGTTCAGGGTTCCTGGTCACAGAGGTCGATGTAGACCTAGAAAGACATGGAAGGACTGCATTGGGATTGAGGTGCAGGAGTTCTGCATTGCCCATATTAACCTGCTTCACAGGGATGCTTGGAAAGTAGGAGTGAGAGCTAGCTAACTGCAGCCTACAACAGTCACTGGGAAATCCGCAGCTGTATAATCAAAGCCCCAAATCTTGACATAGCATCAAAAAGCTTGTCACTGGTTGATAGAATTACCATCTGAATTTATAACCGACTCTTCAACATTCAGCCATATTATTTAAATACTAGCAGCCACACCCAATTGATCGATCAGAAAAACGCTCAATTAGAATGGAGCAAAAACAGCATCAAGTTTAGATGTAACAGAGTATCTTCTTCAATTACTTTAAAGTACATTCATTAAAAAAACATTTTGAATTAATGCAGTTACTGATATAAGAAAAGTAGTCTGTATTTATTCAATTGATGTTTGGTTAAAATCAGTTGGATGGATCTTGAGTGAAAAGGTGACAGACATTTCTCTGTTTTATATATATATATATATATATATATATATATATATATATATATATATATATATATCTCAAGAGAGAGAGATGGTCCAATGCCTAGAGCTCTATCATATGCCTGGGATCAAATTTATCCTTTTTATTAAACATTTAAAGATGTTTTCTTAAATTCAATTGACCTGGTCCTTCTGGTTTATTTTTTTTTTTATTGTAATTTAATTTTCAGACCATTTTCATTATCATTTCAATAATAGAGGCAAGCTGTTGTTTGTAGGTATTAAGATGCTTTTTAATGGCACTGCTATTAAACGACTTGTCATCCTTCAGGAAATTGTTCATATTGTATATCCAATATTGATAGGTCTGTTGATATTTGCAATTATGAAGTTGGCACTTTAATTTTCTATATTATTGTGATTTTTATACATTTTCTGGGGTCAGTAGATGAAATATTTTGTTTAATGATGTGTTGCTTGATGAATTCATCCTGTTTATAATTTGTTGTGCATCTGATTGCAGTAAAAGATATCAATGTTTTGTTGTACTGTATTTTTAGTTTTGGTGTCATTTAGATTCTGTAGAAATAATTTTATTTGGTTATCAATAATGTAGTTGAGAAAATTATTGTTAACTAAAGTTTATTTTATATGTTTGAGTTCATTAAAGAGTATCTTCTTGGAAGAGGCACTTAGATGTACTCTATTTAAGAAGTAATTGCTGCTATTTTATATCTTTGTGGGTATTTACTATTATAGTTTAGGGGACAGGCATTCTTATTAGTGGTTTTTTTTATACAAGTTAGCATTGGAGTTGAGTTATATGTAAACATATAGGAATGGTATTTAGTTACTAACACTAAGTTCATACAAAAATTTTAGTGTAATTTCCAAAAGTCGATTTTAGGTTTGTAAATTCATTATTTTTTGCTAGTATAAGAACGTCATCAACATATCCTTTGGAAATATTTAATGAATTGGCCAAAAGCGCATGGGACAACAATAATTATTACAGACAGTTTCTGCACTCTCTTAGTTCTTCAAAAAAGAAAACTGTAAGAACATTAGAAAAACTTATAAAATTTTCCTTATTTGTCATATTCAATGATATGTGAGTGCATGTATAAAATGGCCAGTTAATCATTTTCTAAACATACGAGTCTGCTAGGACAGTTAGCCAATCCCTGTTGCAGACACCTGCTTAGGAATAATTGTTTGTTCAACAACCACAGAGCTCACTATGTTGAGCAGATGTTAGTTACAGTTTCTTGGAGAGAGTGCATAATCTGACATGATCACCAGTTGAAAAAATACCAGTATATTCAAATTTTCAGCCATGATGACTTGGGACTTCATGCTAGAACAACCATCAACAAGCACTTTCATCTAAGCCAATTTCACTCACAAGGCTTGCATTAACCCATTGTGTTGATTTTCCAGGCATTTCCAATGGTGCTGCATGCTATGCTGTAATTATCTCCCATGTTTGATAAATATCAAGAAGTCAAATTGACCAGGGTGAGATTTGAACCCAAGTCTCATGACTGGAAAGTGAGCATTCAAACCACTCAGTTACACACATTTATAAATTCATCCAAGCAAGGTGATAATGCCACTAAGATGCAAGTGGCTACTGGTAGTGAAAGAGAAAAAGAAGAATTTAGAAGGAACTGGAAGTCCAAACCTGAACAGGAAACAAGGGATAAAGCTCTACTCCAGTTCAAAATATACATATGAATGATAGATAACTATTTTTAAAATAGTAGCAAGACATATGAATTATGATTTTTGAAAAAAAACTTTTATACCTTATCTAAGTCGATGGGTGGGTGGGTGTGTGTGTGTGTGTATATATATATATGAAAAAAAAAAAAAAAAAAAGACAACAGGAAAACTCATTTTAGCTGACACATTTTGTCCTATGATGAACTTTATCAAGGCAAATGTAATTGTTTTTAATTATTTTTTTGCAACAAGTATTTATAAGCAAATGTAAGAATGTTTTTATATCTACTGTGAAACATTACATACCAATTATTTGCAAATTTTGGCTTAGGAGCCCAGGCAGAAGGGTTAAAATTGTTCAGGTACAAAAAGGCTCAAAAGGTTAACAATTTTATATATATATATATATATATATGTGTGTCTGTGTGTATATGTATATAAAATCTGTGCACACATGTATATTTAATGAAATTTCACCTACCTGGCTATACTTGGGCCACACATGAAATCAATGCAAGTGTGTGATCATGAGTTATCAACTTGGCACTTTTTTACAGGTGCATATAGATCTTTTTACAAACTGAAGGAGTTTAATTCTTGTTAAAATATACTTTTTTTTAACATTCACAAGATTAACCTATTAATAATACAAGATATGGGAACACTTAATTTCAGAGGAAAGTAGAACTGATTTTAATTTCAGTGTCAAAATTAAAAATATACTGTTATTACAGATAAATTTTTGCTATTGTTATTATATGTAGACTGCCTGGTGCACATTCTGTTGCTGACAAAGTAAGACACAAAAATTTATACAAAGTGAGAAAGATTGACTTACTGCAGAAGTGTTAACTGTTTGATGTGCCACTTGAGTAGTAATCGGAACGGTATTATCAACTGAAGCAGTAGTGTGAACTTGATTATGAACAAGTGTGTTGGCATTGGGAATCGTGATTGTTGCTGTAGCAACCTGTGAGGATGACTGAGCAGCTTGGTGTGGAATGTTGGACACAGTAATAAAATGACCGTTACCTGTTGGGAAGAAGAAAACAGAAAAGTGGGGCGGGGGAGAGATTAGAGTTAAGAAATATTTAAGTCAAGCAAACTTTGATGAAAAAAAAAAAGGTTATTTTGGAATTTATCTTTATTAGCAAAAAGGCAAATGCTTATTTTGTAAAATATCTCAGCATTTATCAAAAGCTACTTTTTGAAAATTTGTTGAAGAAAAAAAATGACCAATAGCTTTTGGACGCAACGTCCAAAAGCTATTGGTCATTTTTTTTCTTCAACAAATTTTCAAATTTTTAGTTACCTCATCTTGAGAACCAAAAGTGATCACTTACAATCAAGTAATTATCATTATTGTTATTTTCTACTAATATTTGTGGGTAGGCCTGCAAATTTCTACTCGTTATTTTGGCAACGATTCCATACAAATCTCTTTCACTAAAACCAATTTCCCACTGAAGTATTGGTCCTGAAAATGAGTCTTCAGAAAATAGAAATTGAATTGAGAAAAAAATATATGCATAATTCTAATAGAAAAATATAGAGATTGTTTTTATTTTCTGTTTATATGAAGATATTGATTATAAGTGTGATTCTTGATGTTTAAATTTTGAAAAGAACATAAACAGCTAAAAGCCTTCCAAATGAAACAGCACAACACTCCATTTTTTTTTTGTTTGGCAACATCTGATGAGAATAAAATGAGTGAGTTAAACTAGTAAATTAAGCAAATCTTTCCTATAATAATAATAAATCAACAGTTGGATATTACTTATGTTGTGACTAACAGTATTTAAACAGATTCTCACCTGTAAAATTTGTCTAACTGAATGACTTAGTTTTTCATATATTCAATTTTTTAAACTGTTCTAATTCCCTGAAAGAAAAAACCCATGAGTGAATGTTTGCCATTACATTTTGTTCAGAAAACGATTCTTCTATAATTCATTACAGAAATAGCTAAATCAATATTGGAGTTACAAATAGTTGTAATAATAACAAAAGATTGGATTCAGAATTAAATATATAACACTTGAGATGATGAACCAACAAACAGTATCCAATTTTCAAAAGTATTTATGCTTTACAACTGTAAATAAAAAAAGGCAACATAAGATTATCTCCCTTGTTTTGCTAGAAAAGTGTACAGTACACAAAAAATGTTATGATGCGCATCAAAGAGCTCAGTTGAAAAAATTTTTTTTTTTAACTAATGTTCACAGGAGCCACTCAAAATATAGGATTATGTGGGAACATAATAGCATAGGAAAAGAACAAGCGTTAGGAGTATAGAGCTGAAGCAGAATTTAGAAGGAACTGGAAACACAATCCTAAACAGGAAATAAGAGATACTCCTGTTAAAAAACAGGGGAGGAGTGTGAACCGGACGATAGGTGAACCTATCTTTGCTTTTCTTGTTACTTGCCTGCTGGTTGAAGGGTGAGACCAGTTGCCAGTTGCTGTTGAAATAAACCAGAGCTGAGAGCCACAGCAGCTGTTTGAGCGGGGCTACTCTGAAAGGCAAAAGAAACAGAATTTAGCATAAATAAGGAAAAAAAAAAAAGATTAAACCTCAAAAGGACAACAGACAAACTGACATAGAAGATGACTTAAAAGATAAAAAGAAAAACCTCATAATATGGAAAAGTAAACAAAGTTAGCTATATATGATTTTGATCTAAATAATAAAGATTTATTTTACATAAGTGTCCCCTGAAAAAGCATGCCCATCAAATCCTTTACTTTCTGCAATGCTGACTGTGGCATCCCACAAAAAAACAAAAAGGCTTCAAAGACACCAAGTCTCCAGATATTAATTTAATAGGAAACTTGTGTTCAACAGGTGAGTATAAGAATGTGAAAGCAAATTTAAGCAGGGTTCTCTGGAAAGCAATAAAAACTGCTGCATGTTGAAAACAAAACAGTAGCTAAATTTTTAAAAAATATCAATGAATGAAAGACTAATGATTTTTTTTAATCATTTCAACCCAAGCAAGGCAATAAAGCCACCAAGACACAAGAGTGTTAGAGAATATGAGAAAAAGAAACAAAAAAAAAAAAACACTATTATGGAGAAAGAACAATAAAATAACAAGAAATAAGAAGACAGAAGATAACAACTAACATTGCATTTAAATCTCTGAAAATGAAAGTTAACTGGAGAGCAAGGAGCTGAAAAAGAAAAAACTATTAGCATAGAATTTATGGTTACATCTACATTCATCCAGATTAATGTTACTGCTCATATAAATAAATATAAGTTGAAAATTTTACCAATATTGATTGGTTAATATCAATTTTATTATGAAAACAATGACTTCAATAATATGCCTTATTTCTTGGCATATTTATATTATTTACACTTGTCACAAGTCATCTTTTACAATATGGCATTATTACATTGTTCAAAAATAAATTTTTGTAGGAAGAAAAAAGTATTGTAAAGTTCCGAAATCATTTATACAAAACAAAGTTGTAATGAGTTATCTACCTTGATTCTCAGTTTCATCCCGCCATTGTAATTGACCTTGACCTTCATGCCAAATCATGCCAAATAGATATTTTTTCCCACTCCCAGAAACAAAAATAAAAAGGTGACTGAGAGATGATTTCATGAACGGCCAATTTGGATATTTTTGTTTAAATTGCTTTCTTTAAGCAGAAAAGAACGTCATGAATTACTGACAACTAGAAATAGGATATTTATTTATTATAGCTGTAAATTTATGAAATCTCTTAGACTCTAAAGGTTTTTAAAAAGGAGAAAATATATTGATATTCAGAATTCTTACAATTCAGACAGCATACATATTCATGTGTAAATGCTACAAGTGATTTAGAATAATAATAGCAGCACAGAAAAATCTTTTTACTAATACTTTAAGAAATGGATTGAGTCCGACAATTATTTTAACATATTTTCTGTTTATACATTATTTTTATAGATATAATTTATTTAAGTAAATGCTCTTTTTTTTTTAATTAAACAATATTAATTACATTTACTGAGCTTTTATTATTAAGTATTCCACATTGTGATAATAGAACATCTTCCAATCATAATTATCACAAAGTGGGATACTTAATAACAAAAGTGATAAAAACAAACAAAATAAAATTGGCTAGACTATATAACCAAACACACACACACACATATATATATATATATATATATATATATATATATAGAGAGAGAGAGAGAGAGAGAGAGAGGAGAAAGTTAAGTTAAAAACTTCAATGGCCTCTCCACCCACTTCAGGTGAATGTGTAGTTACATCAACGTAAACATCAATTTAGTCTGATGAAGTCCTAAAACATGAAATGTGTCACACAAAATTTTCCTACTCTTAATTTTCCTTATCTTTTATATATATATATATATATATATATATATATAAAATTAAAGGAAAATTAATGACTAGAGTGGGGAAAATCTTTATACACATACACAAGATGTAACAGCAAAATTGTACAAATCGTTTTGCAGTAATTGTCTATCCCACAAAATATTTAATATCTAAAAAAAAAAAAAAAAAAATAAAACACTAATTGAGTATCTTTTTCCCAGGTTTTCAGATAAGACTTTTAGCCATCTTGACTCCATTTGTCATAAGAATCACTGAAAAACCCTTTTAGTTATTTGGCTACAAAAAGAACAGGTTAAAATCATTTTGTGTAAGACCAACTAAGCAATGGTGAGAGGAAAAAGAGGCCTTCAGTAATGATACCAACATTCATACTCTGGCTTCCATCTTCAAAGTCAATTCAAGAACCATCAAGAGAATGGTGAATACGTTTAAAAAAGAAGGAACAGTAAAGAGGAAAATGTATCGAGGTCACAACAGTAAAATGGATCATCATTTCAACTTCGAACTAAAAAGATCAATTAGAAAAGATCCAACTCAATCCATAAGATGTTTAGCATGTGAGAGAGGAGCTTCAGTAATGACAGTCCAAAGAGCAGTGAAAAAAAAAAAAACAAAAAACAAAAAAAAAAAACAAACTTGAAAATGAAAATTGTATGTGAAACCTGTGAGGCACCTTGTTACTCCAGGACAGAGGGTTAGAAAGTTAGAGAGAGTAATGATCATTTTGAATAAGTTGGTTTGGTTTGGTTTGGTTTGTATCAACCCCAATGGGTCATTTAATGCCAACAACTTTTTTTTTTTTTCCTGGTAATATTTTTGTTTTTTTCCTCAAAAATGTATAGCTGGTAACATTATTTTTTCAAAAACGCATAGCTGGTAATATTAAATTTTTCTTCAAAAACTTATTTCTGGTAATTTTTTACAAAGTATTTCTGGAATTAATACACTCTTATACTGCTTTTTTCCCTCAGTTTCGGGGTTAACTATTTGCTCATAGCTGGGACCCTAACAGGTGCTACCACCCTGGTTCAGGGCGGACCTGGGAACACCAGCAGTTAAGAGGTGGTTCCATGCTCCTCAAAGCCTCCTGATCAGAGGCCTTGCTGTTGGGCGTAGTTTAACGTCTTACTCTGGATGCGGAATAAGTTGGAAATTTATCCTGAAATTATATATATATATATATATATATATATATATATATATATATATATATATATATATGAACTTTATTTCAATCCTTCATGAGCTTCCAATCCTTAGCTATGATTAATTAATGACGAACATGTCATTTTTGCTTATGATTTATTTCATCATGATTATTCTCTTAAGCTTGGAGAGTAATTATATATTCTTATTGCTCAAAGTAGAGTCCAATAGTGTTATAAAAACTCAGGGAATTCCAGTAAGATATCTTTAATCATTTCTAAAATACAACGGTTCAAACTTAATCTAACAAATGGACAATCTTGCTTTTACACCTGGTGTGTGTGTGTGTATATATATATATATATATATATATATATATATATATATATATATATACACACACACACACACACACATATATATATATATATAATCATTAGAGTTAATGACACTTTATCCTCTTTAAACTAACTCTTCTCATGATATATTGGGTTATAATAATAATAAAAAAGAAAGTGCAAATAGATTATAGTGAAATAAGTAACAAGATGGCAGCTGGTTGGACAAAGTCATTAGCAGATATTTTTTGTGAGCTACAAAGCTTTATTTTTATCACTTTGTTGGTTAGCAACTAATTGATAAAAAAGATACAAAATGATTCCGTGAGCGAGTGTGCTCTATCTTCCAAATCAGTTGGAACTTAGACAATTCATAAATATCACAACTCTGCTTGGAAAATGGATAAATAAAAAACAGGGGGAGGAGAGACAAGAAAGAAAGAAGAAAAAGGAGAGTGAATTGGGAGAGGAAAATAGAGAGAAATGATTGATTTGTGTTTTTTTTTTGTTTTTTTTTTTAGTTTAATCAACCCATTGTGGGTTATTTAAAGCTGAAAAATATTTTGGATTGTAGGAAGAAAGAAAGGGTTAAGACAGAGGAGAAAAAGTAAGGAAGAAGAGGACAATTAACACATACATGCACACGTCTGTGCATGTATGTGCACATGAAGAAGATGAGACAAAGTAAAAAATTTTATTAAAACTTGTTTCACCAGAGAAGCATATATTTTCTTTGGCTTCTTCAGTTTAAACAAAAGAAGACAAAACTGTGTATTTAAGAAAATGTGTTGGGATCTCTGAGGATAAGTGAGTATCATAAATCAAATTAATTACCATAGCTTATCCTAACTTGGAGAGTGTCTACTTGTTTGTTTTATCTATATCTGTATTAGAGCCATTTGATCTTGTAAGATTTTAAATCAAGGATTTTTTTTTTT
>OZ010599.1:6218955-6251455 GCA_963932145.1 Acanthosepion lycidas | reverse complement strand
ACCTACCTAGGTTTCACCTAAACGTATCGTCAGGGAAAGCCCGGCTCACGAGGCAAAGAGAAATGCATATTTATAGGCGATAGCTAAAATTATACCACGTGACCAAAGAACCACAAACACAAACATCTAAGTGGGTGGGGGGGTAAGTATTTATTCAACAAAAATGGGGAGGGAGGGGAAAAAAAAAACAAAAAAAACCACAAACATTAAGGTGGAATGATTAAGTGGGAAAACGTCTAATTTAGTAGCCAAGATTTTTTGTCTACATACGTTAAGCATTTCAGTTTTGGAGTTTAATAGCTGGTTAGGTTGATCATATAAAGCTATGGCTAATTTCTCCTCTACACATTATTTACAAAAGTTATGACCTGCTTTATATTTGGGGCATTTTTTTAATATTTCCCATTTACGGATGGGGTCTATATTATCTTTCTTGTTTGGTTTCCCATACATAGGTAGATAGCGTGGTACTATTTTTTTGTTTTTAAAACTACTTGTGTGGTTATAATATCTTTTTTTAAATTTATCCTGAGTAGCACCTATGTATGTTTTAGGGTTAGTATCCTCGCTATTTTTGTAAATTTTCACTTGATAAACCACGCATTCTTGCTGACATTTTCCCTGTAATAGATGTTTTTGTTTCTACAATTACAAGTAGGAGGATTACTGCGTGGATTATTCCTAGTTTTTTTCTTATTAAATCCATTTATTATAGTCCCTACGTTCGGCATGCAACAATAACTAAGTTTTACATTGTTTTTGTTGAATATTTTATGTAACTCAGTTTTTTTTTTTGAAATGTTGCTCTAATAAATCAAAAAATATCTTGCCAATTTTTGTTTTTACCGCTAAATTAAAAGGAGGATTGAATCACAAAATCTTTCTTTTGCCTATTATTACGTTTATTCTGAGTACTGTTGTGGTTATTTATATTATTAATTATTATTGAGGCATATTTTATGTATGCAGATATGTGGGGAACATAATGGTTAACCCTAGCCTTGAACAAGTTAAGATTGTAGCGCTTGGGGAAGCATCCTCTTGGAAGTTGGTTCTACAAAGAACCAATTTGTGTGAAGAAGCTGTTTTAGTGGAACTTACAGTCTCACCAATGGAATACAAAGAGCATGGGTGTCGTTCACTACATGGTATGGTGGATCTTATCTATGAAGGTAAGAACTGGTGAAACTAAGGAATGTATTGGGTTGGTGCAAAAATAATGACGTAATAATGTTGTTTTTTGACGTTAAAAAATACGTCAAAAAACGACATTATTCAGTCATTATTTTTGCACCAACCTAATAGTTTGTCTGAACACTTTCTATGGAAATAGTGATAGCAAGATGCTTGCAATGTTTTGTCTTTGAGAAAGGATTTGTAGGGTGGAAAATAATTTGTCACCCACAAGGATGCAGACATGCTTTTGGACTATTGAGACTGGAAAATGAAGGCTGAGCAGCTCTTGCCCATATATGGCAGCAGTATGCCATTTTTGGCCTGATCTGACTCGTATAAAGGTAGAGGATAACATGAGGGGGTCAGATACTTGCTGGAGCAGTCCGGGGAACCAACCATTTTTCCAGCCTCTTCAGTGATAGATCATATGTACGAATTCCATTTGAAGTACAAGGCCTCCCTCAGGGATCATCCATTAATAGTGATTGGTGATAGTTATGTGTCTAATCAGCAATGAGGGAATATCACTAGCTTGGTTTTTAAGTCATTTAATGTGACCAGCTAGCACCCCACCCCTAGCTTGGTCAGAGGAAAGATCAGCTGCCAATCTCTGGTCACCTAGTGTTTTGGAGGTACACACACACACATATATATACCGTTGTATCATCAGTATAGATATTCACAAATGATCAGAGTAAATTAATAGATTTGAACATATCTAAAATAGTCTATCTCAGTTGCAACCACAAAACATTTAGTTGGTAACTTATGTAAAATGAAAAGAAACTTCTTTTATTGTATTATTGGGCATAAAGAACTCTATACTCTCCTATTTTCACATTCTTTTATAAATGACACTAAAGGGGTCAGCAAATGAAAGAGAAGTAGAAACACTGTGGATGGCAAATATTGGCCTAATGATAGCTTCTATACTCAAAACCAACTCGCAAGTATCTTTCTATAGAAAAGGAAAGATAGGTTTTATAAAACTCATGCATTGAATAAATACCAGTTTTAAACAAACTTTGTTAGGAATTAATGTCATATCAAATCCTTTATGGATTAACAAGTCTTGTTTTACTTATCTGCTATAATAGATATCAAGTCAAAATTTACCAAAGTTTAAAATCAGAAAGTAGAAAATATATTAAAAGCTCTTTCTTTCACCCCAAATTTGGATTTTTTTCTCAATGTTAATTTTATCATGTTTGTTTAATAGGTAATGGCTTTGATATGAAAGATGTAACCACAATATTTAGAGGTATATAAAATTCTATTTTTAAAACTTATTAAATTTAAGGCTTATACAATATTTACAAAAGGCAAAAACAGATACAATCAATATTAAATAGACGTAAACCATAAACAATTTGATGGCATGAAACATTAAAAATAAATTTGCCCTAAACTTCATTGATTTTATGATTTATTCACATTTACATTTCAAGAACACAATTTTGTCTAAACAGAGTTTAACTACTAAGGCAAAAAAAAGTCAGGTGCATCAGTGCAAAAGAAAAGAAAATTATTTTAACTTAATACATTCTCCTTTTTAATTCACTTTATTTCATGCTGAACTTGGTTCCTCATCCTATTATCTTTTTCATTTCTTTTTATATTCTTCCATCTCAATGTGTTAAAGATTATCTGTATAATGATACTTTCCAAAAGTAAAAGTTTCTCACATTTTTGAAAAGGGTCTCTTCCACTGAAACCTTTTTCAACTCCAAATTTAATTTAGGTTTTGTGGAATTGACTTGATAAGTCTGATATTTCACTCAAAAGGCTGATGACACTCATTCCTAAAATACTTACTAGGTCTATTTTTATTTCAGTTCTTTGTCTGAGGTTTAACCAGAAGTTCTCAAAATTTGTATGATGGTCACCACAAAGAAATTCTTTCCTTCATAAAAAATAAATCACTGATCACCAAACTAGTTTACATTTTAAGTTTAAAGTGATTTTATATATTTGTGCTGGTGAGACAGAAAAGTACTAGGAAGAGGAAAAAAGTCAAACAATTATGTCCTGACCCCCAAAAGAAAAGGCATTGAGCAAAATTTCATGAGAAAATTAGCTCAGGGGTGGGTGTTGTAATGGAATATCCTACACTCCCTATTGCCTATGTGGACTGACTATATCAGTAGCTATATATACTAAGCACAGGATATACCTGGGGGGCTTGCTTCAGGAATTACTAGCCTGCCACTAGATTCCCTGTCATTCAGTAGTGTATTCTCTTTTACAATAAACTTTTCATCTACACACATGTTGCTGCCTCTTCACTTGAGTACCACTTTTGTCTGTTTGTAACCTCTTTAAGGATACAACATTATATATATATATATATGATAGAGAGGGAGATTGTTTGAAAGGCTCATATATTAATAAAAAATAAGAAAATGGATGTAACACAAATGTTTAAAAACTGGAAAATACATTTTCCAGTTAATCTATTTTCAATAGTTAAGGAATTAATGTATACAAGTTCTCAGCCTGATCAAAAACATTAATTTTTTTTTTACACCCAATAAATATCCAGATTTAATATTTTAAAGCAATTAGATTAAAAAAAAAACAAAAAAACAAAAGCATCTTCAGTTATTTACCTGTTTTAATTCCTGTAATACTTGCTCATCAACACCTTCATCTAAAAAGGCTTCACGTACACTGCTTATTACATCCTCGACAACTGCTCGGTAAAGTTTGGGCTGCAAATAAAAATAGAAAAATATATAAAAGAAACATTGTTTTAATTAAAAAAAAAAAAAAAAAAAAAAGAAGAAGCAAACCAAAAAGAAATATCATTGAAGAATTTCCTCATCCCTTTAGCTTTGGTGTTTTTGTTAATAGAAAAACAATGACTGGGAGTTAGAAATAAATACTGTATATAAATTGAAAGATTAATCTAAATAATGGACCATCTCTTTTCAGTTGAGCTTTGTCAGCACTGATCAATTATGAACATTACTTATGAAACATTTAAAAAAAAAATATCAAAGATTGAACGCATTCAAAATTTCCAAATATTTTAATTGCTGCATAATCAGAAGATTTTCTAAGAATATTGTCATTAGGAAAATAAGTCATTAATAAGCCTTACTATTAATGAAAGGTTTTTTTCATACAATCAACAGATCATTATTTTAAACAGATCTTTTGAAGTTTTACATGCAACTAAAAGATGATCTCATAATTTTTGCAGTATTTCACTAATTTTTGACATTAAAAATAAACTATTTCATAGCTGAGGAGGAAAAAGATCTTAAGTAAAAGCGTTCAGTTTTATATATATATATATATTACATTCTGTGTTAGATTTCATTCACAATCAGAACAAAACCCTTCTGTAACAGATGGCAAATATTTTTTTTCAGTAGCTTTTCCATTTAGTAAACCTCAACTGTGAGATGAAAAAAAAAGTTAGGAAAAAGGCAGGACAAAGAAAGCAATGAACTTGCTACACGTTAAAGCATTAAAAATTTGGGGCGATAAAGGAAATATTAATGATAAAGAAAAGAAAAAAAAGAAATTAACTTTCTACAAATTGTTATCAAATATGAACACTTTATATAATCAAGGTGACCTACTGTGGCTAAGTTAGTTCAAGAAGACCCTTAATTATCTAAGGGAGTTCCAAGGGTTTTAAACTGACTTTGTTCAAACTATCATAATTCAATTTTTTCAAAAATAAAATAACTATCCTATTTTTTTTTTTATGTCCCCAGTTACAATCATTTATATTTTCTCTCAGTCAGCTTATCTCCAAAGCTAACCAAGAAAGTTCTTTTCTCATCCATCCCTATTAAAACAATTTAACTTTCTTTTTTTCTTATTTATTTTATAAGCTGATTAGTTTTTCCCAATTAAAAAAAGAAAATAAAAATTACACATGGATGTAAATCTGCTAAAATAATAAAAAAAAGAAAAAAACCTGTTAAAACTATCTGACCATTATGTAAAAATTTATAAAATTCACTAATTTTGCCTTACTGCATTCAATTACTTTGTAACTTATGTAAATGTAAAAAGTCTTAGTTGACAATAATATAAGTGACAGATGGCTATGAAAATTTACACTTGATTATTTACAGTTAATTTGTTTAAACAATGTACTGACTTTTGTTTTTGTCACATGGCAATAATTGTAAGTAAAATGATGCACTAAAATAACTAACCAAGTTCTTTGAATATTGGTACCCATAAAATTGCATTTGTCATTCTAAACAAACCAATTAATGCATTTCCTTTTGAAACTTATTTTTGAAAATAGTCAAAACTGATATTACAATTTTTTGTGTTTTTTGTTTTATAAACAGGGCCCAATAATTCTAAAATTCATTGACCTATAGTTCTATATATGTGCATATATGTAAGCAACAGTTAAAATAATTTAGAAAAATCAAAACAAGTTTTTCATTTTTTCTCAGGCAGTCACTAACAGGATTTTAATAAATAAAATACGGATAATATTTTGAAAAAAATATGTCTCAATATAATAATTCTTCAGCTCTTATTCTCAGTGGACAATCAAGGTCAGAAATAGGAGGTTGTAAAACAAAACCCAGGGAAAGAAGATGAAAAAAAATATCTGGGTTGGGTTGAAGGTAAGGAGTAGATATTGGAAGCAACGTCTCATCAGTGAAAAAGCAGGATTAATGAAAAAATTGCATTCTACCAATTCATTCAACCGATGAAACCAAAACACAGAATGTAAAAATTTGAAATGTAACTCCACATTATTTCACTTTCAAAAGTTTCTGGTTAAACTAAATAGTGAAATAGTTAAATTTATAAAGGTTCTCCTACGTGTTCCTTATTTAATCAGTCTACAGACAACAAATTAGTATGGAAATTTAGGGAGAATAAGAGAACACAAAATAAATCAATCAAATATATGTACATTGAGAAAGAAATACCTTTGAAGTCAGAGCTACCATTCCAAGAGTGATTGAGGAAAAGGATTAGAAAAGTGTGTGTGTGATTTATAGTAAATGTTAATATAATTTTTGATTCTTTGGCATTCATTGCACCTATGTTCTGCAAGTTTCTTTTTCAAACTTGGATATTTTGCAAAATACTAAAAGTGGTTAACACCTAAACTTAGATTTAAAAATAGGATTTCCTCACTAAGAAAAACATTTCAAACTGGTCATCTCTGTAGAAGTGTGTGGACAACAGTTAAAATATTATAGAAGGTTGAAGAGATTATTGTTCAAAATTCCTATTCTCAATCATTTTCTTTTGAAAACAGAATATTGGGGTGGGGGAGAATATCTTAAAATTTTATATTACACAAACAAACTAATGTTCTATATCAAAGTTATGAGTATATATATATTTATATATTTATTTATTTGTATTTTCATTGCTAATTTTATCTCACATTATAAATTTTTATTGTTATCACTTGCTAAAATAAATGCCGCCAAAGATGATCTGACATCATTTTTTACACAGATATCTCAGAAATTTGTTAGATAAACAGATTTAAATCACAGATATAAAAATTCAGACAACCATTTGAGATTTTTTTTTTAAATTTAGTATGTATATTTGAAACAAATTGTGGTAAGTGGAGGGACAATTGGAATGAAACATATTTTATCTATTTGTAATACAATGGAAACTATGCATCTTTTGCAAACATTGGATAACATCAAGACAAAATAGTTGAAATATGTGTAAAAAAAAAAAAAAAAAAATTAATAGCATTCATATCGGGCAAGAAAAAGAAAGAAAATAGCCAGAATTGATAAAGAGAGATTAAAATATATTGGCCTAGATAGAATTTTGATACTTAATAACTGTCAATATAAACTGCTTTGTATACAGATGTTTGCATTTTTTATGTATAGAAAAATGAAAACAAGCATGGGGAGGGGGAACAAAATAAACAAAACATTGCTTCTTAGGACATTTATCATTTGAGAAACACAAAAAAATCCATAACTTTCCTATTATATATATATTATATATATATATATATATGTAAAAATTCAATGATAATTTAATACTGTTCAGGTGTGGTTAGATTTCAGGTGACAGGTGAGACACACTGGTAGCATTATAACAACCACAATTAAGACAAAAAAGAATTTGTCAATTGGCAAAGTTGCCACATGCCCTGTCATAAAAATTTCAGTCCTTTATTCCCAGCTTAAAGGCCACTAACTCACCAGTGTTCACTTGTCTTTGCCACCAATTAACATGGATAATGTTCACCATTAAAGATTGAAAAGAAATCTAGCGAATTTATAATCTCAAGTCTTATAATCCACACATTTGATCGACCAGCCAATAAGTATTACTGTATTTTATTGTGCATAATACAATAAATTCTTGACAGAATTTAAATGCAAAATGGTGGGAGGTATCATATTATATTTAAGTACACATTTTTAGAAATTTTTACTCAGCTTAAAAAAAACCTTATTTAAAACAGCAAGGTTACAAATCCACTCAGCCCAAGCAAGCAAGTGTTGATAACAATTGTTTACAAAAGTTATTTGATATGTTGGCAATATTTGTTCTTTGGGAATCAGTGTAATTAAATGTATTTTGTCTCAAATTCAACAAAATTGATTAAAAGTCAAAAAAAATTAATATACAAGATCTGTCATGTTTTGTTAACATTAATGTTACAACAAAGGCCTAACTATTGTATAAATTATGTACTTTTTTAGAAGCTTTTTTCCATTTGAAAAATGGGTTGATTATTCACCCAACCTCCTCACCAAGGCAGAATGTGACACAAGGTCAATTTTTAACATCAGGTGTCCATACATGTATATCTATACAGGCCAAGGACACAAACTGCCCAGTTTCTGTGACCACTGTCATCGATATTACACCATTCCAACTATTAATACAATGAAGATGTTAGAGTTAGAATCCTGGAACTGACCATTCAAAGTTCAAATTTTCTGTCTTGAGTGCAATTGAGCCAGAAGCACATTTTTAAGAGTGTATATGTGAAGATACTAGCTCCAAACAAGTAAAAATCATTATAAATGCAATGGCATTAAGTAATAAAAGAAAGCTAATACTAATGAAATAATTAATTAGGAGATAAGACCAGCTTAACCCTTTCATCACATTCCATCCTAAAAACAGTGCAAAAATAACACATGAAGGCAACTTTGACCATTCATATAGATTTCAATTCTACAGTTAAGTCATTGAAACTTATTAATGTTTCATAGTATGTTAGAAATTAAGCTAAATTTTTTTTCATAGGAGTACATCAGTAAAACTCTTATTTTACCATTTAAGTACAATCGGAAGCAAAATTTGATAGCAAGGTAAAAAAAAAAAAAAAAAAAAAAAAAACACCTGAAAAAGGCTGGAGTGTACAACGGCTGGAACGTTGTAATAAATATAGCAACAAAGATGAGGACAATAGTTCAAATAATGTAAATAGTGAACAAAAAACGCCTTTTTAAACTTACTGTAAAAAAGTATATGGTGGAGGTACAAGCCTCAAACTTTGAATCTTTACACATTTTGGGATGAGGAATTCAGCAAAACTTATTTTGTTTATAATATTAAAACTCTTTCTCATAAATGTATTAGATTTTTTTTAAATTTTGTAAATTTATACAATTTTTGACTTTCCCAAAAAGGCATAACTCTTGTTAGACAAAGGGAACCAAGGATCAATTTTTTCAACAAATGCTTATTGTAAAGCCTTAAAATTCAATTAAAAAAAAACAAAAAAACAACAAAACTGAAATGAGTAAAACTACATTTATTGGAACTGATGAAAAAGACTTTCTGGGCACATTGAACGGCCAAACTCCACTTCCTCTCCTAATGGTGATTTGCAATCTGAATTTCTTTATAGGCTTCTATAACCAATATTTCTGGAACATTCCATATTGTACCATCAGTTGAAACTGGCATTACACCTAAGTCCCATCTTAAGACAAAAGTTGACTTGTGCAATGTCACCCACCAAAGGCCATTGGAAACAATCGTTTCTACCCTTAGTTGGAGCTAGAAACTTGATTATTATACTGGTTGGAGATGTAATGTCAATAACTTTGCCAATGTAGAAACTGGAATCATAGTATATGGCAACCTATTGGCCTTCTATGTAAAGATCACTTGATATGGTTACTTTTTCTCCACAGAGTTAGTTACTGGGTCTTCAAGTTCCTATTATGTAATTTCAATGGCACTGAGTTCATTAGCTACAAACAAAAAGCATCATGGGAAGAATCTTAAAAAGCTCTTCAGTCATATTCTTTAGTTGCTAAAATTTTCTTGGCTGTGTTAAGTGTTTGTTGAACTTGCTTCATCAATCTTGACTGTTTCATCCTTGTATCAAGATAGAGTTTGCAGAACCATGCAAAAACCTGCAAGTAAAAACGTACAATTCTTGTATCACAAAAAAAAAAAAAAAAAAGAAAAAATAAGAGTACTCCTTAAAGATTTAGTGGAAATAATTTTTTTTTTTGTCCTCTAAATATGTGAGGTCTTCCCCTATTTAAGAGCTTCCTTCATGGTCCTTAAAACCATAAAGGTTACAGAAATTGAGCTATAAAATAGATGAGACCTCACCAGAACTGCACTCAGATTACTGGGTGTTACTAACATATCATTAAACCCCCATCCTGCACTGATTTCTACATTTTTTTCATCACAGTGTTTTTAACTGCATCAGCTTTTGTACATTGCAAGAACTTTGGGTTTTTCTTTGGCCTGTCTCTTTTTTCACTTACAAGAAAACAATTTCTCAGGATGTTTAGTTGATTGTACACTGAACAGAAGATTTTTAAATATTCATCATAAGTACATATAAATTTAAAAACCTAAAGTAATCTCCAGGTATGGAAAGCACTATAAAAATATTTAAAAAAAAAAAAAAAAAGCCCATAATATCAGGAAAAGCAGAAATAATTATTTTTTCCTTTTTTTTTTTTTAAGAAAAAATAAATGTCATAAATTTTTATAAGTTTAGGATTTCATTTTATAAAGAAAAAAATACAACAATTGAAAATTTACATAAAAATAAAGTCACATTCTTTTTTTGAATGGCAATGTTTGCTGCCGAGGTGTTAAAATGTACTGCTAATTAAAATTTAGAAATATACTCAAAAGTAAAAAAATTACCATGAAATAAAACCTACTTTCAAAGTTAAAAAAAAGTAATATTGACTAATTAGCAAAAATTAATTATTCAAAATAAATTTGGTAGAAATGTAAAAAATATTTTCTGATGCTAAAAAAAGTAAAAAATATTTTCCAAGAAATATCCATTTAAAATAGAAAAGGTTTAATTTTAGAACTTATATCTAATTTTAATGACCCACAATAGTAGTTCAAATGAAAAATGTATCCTTTTATTATTTTCTTTTTTATAAAATGTATTGAGTTTAATCAAAAATAACTTAAATAAATATTCAATTTAAATCTGTGAAATTAGGAGCTAATCCAAAATTAGTTAATTAGTAAACATAAAATATTAATATATGTTTTTAAAATTACAATATTTTATGTAAAATGCAAGATTTATAAAAATAAATTAATATACATAAACACAATTTAAAATTGCAATACTTTATCTCATTTATTTTATGTACAGAAATTTTCCTTCTTTTATCTATTGACAAATATGAGATTTATATATGTACATTTAAAAATTACATTATTTTACATACACAAAGTTTCTTCTTTTATTTTTTTTTGTATGGACAAGTACGAGCAAGTAAAATTTAATTATAATATATGTTTCTAGTTTATTTTTTATGCCTATTTACTTACACAATAAGTAATTTACTTTATACAGCTTTAGAATAAACATAAAAAAATTTAAAAACTTACCTACAAACTGTGAAATGTCCAGTAATGAAAGAAGTTGATCAGGGTGGCCAGCAAATTCAAATTTCAAAAACACCTCCTTTTATATTTGCTCTCGCTTTGAGTTGGTTGAACATACTGATATGAAAGCAACTGATTATTAAAGATGAAATAATGCTTTATAAGGTTTAATTTTCAATTTTTTTTAAGTGTATTTCTCTGGTATTTCATCCACTGAAGTTTTCAACTTAGAAATCTTTTCTTAAAAATAACCTCAAATTTGATTTTTTAATCACACCAAATTGACGAGTGTCCTCTTTTCTTTAAGATAGGACTATTTTGATATGAATAGAAACACACATGAAGTGCAACAAATTTTAAAGCATAAACAAAAAAATTTTCTGATTTTAATTTGTGGAAAAAGAAGCGCCAATCACTGAAACATGACCTCATTTAAAGAGACCTGGAATAAAAACTAATTATCATACAATAGAAAGAACTGTATCTTTATAAAGAGAAAACATTAAATTTTCTTTGTATAGTAATTTTATCAAAATAACTTGTTGAACTTGAAGGAAATTTCACTATGTTGACTCATTTTTCCACCATAAACTAGCCCAATTTGGGATACCTATAAGAATCTAAAATTTAGTTATTTGGTCAGATTTTGAGAAAAACTTTTCAGCACAGTCTTATATTTCAATAGGTGTAAAAAGCAATATATTTGTATTGGACACAAAGGAACACAAAAATTATCCATTTTTAAATTGTAGACAATTGTCACGAGTTTTGAGTCAATAACATATCAGTTCTCTCTATTGAGAGTCTTAATTTTAAAAAGAAAAATGTTTCATCTGATTTACTATTTTGTTTTTAATCATTTCATCCCAAACAAGGCAATAAAGCCATTAGGATGCAAGAGGGTTACAAAGTGTGAGAGGATGCAAGAGGGTTACAAAGTGTGAGAGGATGCAAGAGGGTTACAAAGTGTGAGAGGATGCAAGAGGGTTACAAAGTGTGAGAGGATGCAAGAGGGTTACAAAGTGTGAGAGGATGCAAGAGGGTTACAAAGTGTGAGAGGATGCAAGAGGGTTACAAAGTGTGAGAGGATGCAAGAGGGTTACAAAGTGTGAGAGGATGCAAGAGGGTTACAAAGTGTGAGAGGATGCAAGAGGGTTACAAAGTGTGAGTGGATGCAAGAGGGTTACAAAGTGTGAGAGGATGCAAGAGGGTTACAAAGTGTGAGAGGATGCAAGAGGGTTACAAAGTGTGAGAGGATGCAAGAGGGTTACAAAGTGTGAGAGGATGCAAGAAAAAGAAAACATTATTAAGGAGAGAGAACAATAAAAGAAAAGGTTTTAAGAAAATAGATGATAACGAGTGACATTGCATTTAAATTTTTGAAGATCAAAGCAAGAAGAGAATTCAACAAGTGAAAAGTGCAAGAGAAGAAACTGTTAGAATAGAACTTATGGTTACATTTGAACATTTCAAGTGTAAATGATGAGACCTTGACATCAACCTAGTAGTATGCTTAAATTCAAAATCTATGTTACAAAGAGGAATGCTCATCAGAACAATTGCTATGAAAATATTTATAGAAAAGTCACAGGGAAGCTACATTATTGAGCTGGGAAGATGACTGGAGCAGAGATGCCAAGTCAGGATAAATAATATTGCAGATTCTTTGTATTTTATCAAGAATCTCTAAAAACTTAGAAGCACCAGGCCAGATGATGCGTCAGCAATAGATGGATGAATGGTAGACTTATAAATGTGCAAGATTTTATGGAGAAAAATCATCTAGCACAACACAGTGAATGAATTTTCCTAGCAGGAAACCAAGCAATTGATTCAATTATTAAAAAAATATTTGAATTTATTACATTTTCTTTTTATCACTGGAGAGAGGAATTTATGAAACAATAGCAGAAAGCTTTGTATTTGAACTGATACTCATTATGGTAGATCTTATGAATTCAAATTTTTTTTCTACCTATATAATAATTATTATTATTGGAAATTAACTTTATTTAGGGGCAGGACATTGACTAGAAGATCAAACAAAAATATCTGAACCCTAAACTCTTTTACATTAAATGTGAGATTTCTTGCTGGATAAGATGTGGAATGTAAGAGAAGATGAGACAAGTGAAACGAACCAGCACTAACTACACCAAAAATCAATTTTCATCCAAAGAAGGTGACACTGCATTTATAGTGAGATTGAAAGAAGTCCTTCTAGAGAACTTCAAGTAAGTACTGCTCCAAATTAAACCAGTTGAAGGCAGCAATCAATGAAAAGCATTTGAAATTGTTAAGAGAAACAGTGTTATATTCCATCAGGCTAATGCTAGACCACATGTTGTACATTTCTGTGGGGGCCAGACAAAAATTCTTACAACTTAGTTCAGAAGCTTTCACTCATTTGTCATAGTCACCAGATATTGTACCTTCAGATTGCTATTTGTTCTGGTCTTCTATAGAACCTTCTTATTGGAAAAAATAAAAATAAAATTTAAAAAGCCACATATTCTGACATTTGCTTAATGCTCTGTGGAAGAGAGAGAAGACTTGCACATATCACAAGACACAATCTATTACCATGATCTAAGAGCTAAATAATTTCTCTGTTTTCAGGCTTAGAAGATAAAATTTAGATAAACGAATTAAGTATGAACAGCTTTAAAGCTTTTCCTTTGCAGAAAGCAACAATGAAAAAGAAAACTGCCAGTATGGTTAGAGAAGACAATATCCTTGGCAGGAGATGGCAGGATATCGGCTTCTCCAACCATCTCCCACCAAGCACTGAAATCATCTCCAAGTAACACCAGGCAGCTTGAAAAATTGATGATGGTTAAGTGTGGACAAAGTCAACAAGGCTCAAATTATTGACCTGTGCTAATGGAGGGAGTGTTGATACCGAGAATAGAGATTAGTATTCAAAATAATAAGGTTGACATAGAAATAACAAAGAAAGACTGATCAGCTGACCTCATCTATTAACGTAAAGTTATCACTGATTATTATACAAAAAAAAGGGGGGGAGCAATAATTATAAGAATAACTAATCAAGCTGACTACAATGATTAAAAATAGTTATAATAACAGTAGGACTCATTGAAGAAAAAAAAAAAAAGAAAACAACAAAAACAATATTTACATGATTTACAGTTGTACTAATATTCACATCTTTGTTGCTATCATCACAATGTTTCGACTACTGTACTCTTTGGCTTTCTTCAGGTTTCTGTCAATTTGGGTAATCTTCAGGGAATTTTGAGCTGAACGCTTTATTCAATCGATTTATTGGAGTAGATTCTCATTCCACTGTCCATGTTCCAGGATATCTTTTTAGTACTGCTCAACTAGTGTTTGCCCTGCTTGTGTTGCTCAGTCCAGGCATTACACAAACCAACGTATTTAATCTTCTATCCTGTGGGACAATCCTGAAGTTAGAAATTGGAACCTGAAACCTCATGTACTAATTATCTCTGCTACTACTACTAAGCTTGACTTCCTTCATCACCACTTTTTTTCATATTTCATTCTTTTCATACTAATAATGAGTAAGTAAATGATTTTATAGTACATCAAGGATTCCATTCAGTTCAATTATGTGCCATGCGGGATACATGCTTAAGTGATCATGTATCTTTCAATATATAACTAGCGATGCAGATTTTTTCCCCACAGTAGGTTGCCATTTCTTTCTGCAGTAGACCAGTTGCTATCCAAGGCTACAGAACCTAGTCTGTCCTGCTATTTACCCATAGTTGGGGGGAGAATAAGAGGATTCATACCTTTCCCAAAGGTATTAGCACATAAGTGAATGTAATGGATTCAACTGGATTTTAAACTCGACTCTCCAATTCTTTAATCAGCGCCACTATCCATTACTCCACCATGCCCCCACCTCCGTTAGTTACCAAAAATACTTTCTCTTTTTTGTTATTAAATAGTATGAGGAACATTTCCTTTTAGCTTCATTACAAAAAGACTGATTTTGATTTTATTGTTACAGTTGTAATATCAGTGTGGATAATATAAAAAAAAAAAAAAAAAAAAAAAAAAAAAAATGGTCAAACTTGGGACATTTTTGTTTATTGATTCAAGAACTTTCATTTGAGGCAGAGTGACCATCTTGCCCAAGATTTTACTAGTGTATGAATAATATTTTGTTGCTAAAAGGAATGAAGTAGTTATACTAAATAAATCAAAAAAGTGAGCATGAGGATATAGAAGAGTTGAGAAAACTATAATAGAAAAAGAAACCAAATGAAATGCTTAATTAGAACATATTAAAAAAAATACTTATTAAGGTTTTGAGATCGAAACTGGTGAGTGTTGAAACCTGTATTTCTAATCTAAAAGGGCATATACACAACACAATTTTTGGATAAACAGATGAGCAAAAATTATCTGAATATTTTCCTATTCCCCCCAAATATATATGTTTCTCATCAATAAAGAAACACATTTATGGGTTCATCTTGCAGTCAGAGCTAGCCAGTGTTTGTCAAGAGAATCTTCTTTGAAAAAAAAAATTCTATGTAGCAATTCCAGTGTACAAAGAATATATAAACAGAAAGGTCCACACCCAAAGTGATTGGTAAAGAAACGTTCTGGCTTGTCAGTAAAGCCCATCTTGTTCCCTGGCCACTTACAGAGTTATCTTCCAACACAGTCAGAAGAATTAAAAAGGAAGAAACTGATTTAAAAAGAAAGAATGGAGACAAAACAAGCATCTACTATTATTAGACTAATCATTCATAGTAAAAGAGCTGAAAGGAAAAAGAGTCCTTGTGGGAGACTAGTGTTTGTACCAGCTACAAACATAACAGAAAGACATAATAATTTCCAGTAATAAACCGTTATTTATTACCAGAATGGTCTTGTGATTCGACTTCATTTTCAGATAAAAATTTTATCACGGGCCAGTTGGATATCCAAGTAAACAAAAGACCAGTTGCAACATGGCAGAGGACAGATGACAGCGTGGATAGTTTCAACATAGTGAGAACAGATTACAGCTGGTGTGATAACCTTTACAACTCATTCCTCTAAGAATCAGTGAGGGCTTGCCACAGATAAATGTAACTCTAGTGACGGTACAGTCAGTGAAGAAGAGAGTTTCTGAATCCTTGAGGCTTATCCTGCAGCCAGGTTTTTACATCAGTAGATTATGCATTTTGCTTTTTCAAGAATAGATAAATTAAATGCAAATAAAGATTTGTATAGTTTATAGAGATGGCAATATCTAAAGACTGAATGAGTTGAGGATTTCTTGTTGAATGAGATGTGGTATGTAAGAAAGAGATTATGAGACAAATAAGTGAACCAGCACTAACTACACCAAAAGTCAATTTTCATCCAAAGGTGATGCTGCATTTATAGTGAGATTGAAAGGAGTCCTTCCAGAGAACTTCAAGCAAGTACTGCTCCAAATTAAACCAGTTGAAGGCAGCAATCAATGAAAAGCATTTGAAATTGTTAAGAGAGACAGTGTTATATTCCATCAGGCTAATGCTAGACCACATGTTGTACATTTCTGTGGGGGCCAGACAAAAATTCTTACAACTTAGTTCAGAAGCTTTCACTCATTTGTCATAGTCACCAGATATTGTACCTTCAGATTGCTATTTGTTCTGGTTTCTAGAATTATCTTAATGAAAAAAACATTATTCTTTTGCAACCTAAATCCATTCTTTACTGGGAAAAGATAAAACCCTCCTGAGAAAATAGAATCAGGAAATTGACTGAAAAACAAAGAAAACGAAATGGTAATGTTACATTAAAGATAAAATTAAGTGTTTTATTTTAATTTTGTAAATTAAATGAAGATTTTGGTTATCAATAGACTGTATTTAATTAACATTAATTTGGTGTATGGATTAATTATAACAAATTTAGTATGGGAGATAAGGAAATTGAACCTAGAATAGGCTGCACCAGAGGTAGTTTCACCCTACACCACAAAATATCCAAAACATTAACCTGAAAACTCGAGACATATTCTTAAATAACCTCATCAGATTGTGACTTTCATATGGATGTCATGCCTGGTTCCAATCCCATTCAGAAGTATGTAAACTGTCAGCTGTATACAACCGCTTTCACAGATCAATGGTTAAAAATGGCTTTGAGTGAGTGAATCATCTGGTTCTTAGAGAAATCCTATTTTGAACATCATGGACTGGTGCTACAGAATCACAAAGAACTGTACCAAATAAAAGAAATGAGATCACTTGAAGACTTCCAACAGCAGTAACAGCTAAAATGAATAACCCAAAATTTGAAGAGAAAATAATGATAATTGAAATGTCGTTCCACACTACTTCAAATAAAAGGTTAAGAAGGAAACCCACATCAATAATGGAAAGAGTGATAACAGCTACGGGACTTAAAACTATTTTCTTAAAAAATTGTTTTAAGATTTTATAAATTTCAACCATCAGAAAGTACTGGCTATGTGGTCAATGAATGCCAAATGTTTCCTTATAAGGAAATGGCTAATATTACCATTAATAAATCAATTAACTATTATGTAATAACAAATAGACATTGCCCAAAATTTAATTTATAATCACTCGCTAAGAATGAAATGGAACTAAACAAATTCCTTGATAATTACCCCACCATGCATTTTTTCTTTCACTGTGGTCCAAATATATTCAGATTTTCATACCTACATATAACCTCTGTAAAGAATATTGATTGGGAAATATAGATTAGCATGTAAAACAAATCATTAAAGATTTTCCTGGGGGCATAAAATTTAATCATTGCTATTCAAACAAATATACTTTTTTTTTTAAATGAGAGGAAAATGGACAGAAAGAAAGAAGAAAGAAAAGGCATGATCACCATTAATAGCAATTCAAAAAAGGTGAGAAGAGAGGAAAAAAAAAAAAAAAAAAGAAAACAAGAAAAAGCCACCTGGTTCTTGTTCTTCTCTCTTCAGAGCTCAACCAAGCTGTGCATCATGACTAAAATAGTCATGATGGGCTTAAATTTCCACATTGAGTATAAGAAATACACAAATATTAATATACTAACAGATGTATATTTGTCATAAGCTGATCATATTAGGATCCAATAACAAGTTTTTTTGTTTACACAGATAAAAATGATAAATAAAACTTTCAAGTGAAAGTCTGAAGTTTTGGCGACTATATTTATGAAATCTGTGTAGCCTTCTTTGTCTAAACAAAGAATAGCTGTTGGATATTAAAGTGGTCTGTTCATAATATATATATATATATATATATATATATATATATATATATATATATATATATATATATATATATATATTATTAATATATGTATGTTGCTTATCTTCAGTGTGGAAATTTGTTTCTCTACTTTTAATCATGGTGAACAGCTGTTTTATTTCCCTGCTCAAGCTCTGAAGAGGAATGAAAACTTGTTTTTTTCCCCCCCTTTTCTTGATTGAATTACCATTTATGGTGATTATACCTTTTCTTTTATCCTGTCCATTCCCCCTTCATTTTAATAAACATGTCTGCTTTAATAGGCATAATTAAAAACAGATTAAACTAATTTGCCTCAAATTGTAACCAAATAGCATTTTAAATCAGGTCCAAATTTTCTTTATATACCTGAGAAACTGATTTAATAGCTACACTGATACAATTGAAAATATGATCTCAAAAACTTCTTAATATATTTTTAATATTTTATAGACTTCACAAAAAAAAATAGGAAAAAAAAAGAGATATCCTAATATTGTATTTGTGAAGTAGTGGAGAATAAGTTTATGGATTAGGGAGCCAAAAAGAAATTTAACTAATAAACAGTCACAAAGGTTGATGTATTTAATAGGGGTCAGCTGACTGTCACAAGTAACTTGAGATTGTCAAAAAAATTAAAAAAAGCCGAAGGAGGTAGCAGGTATGAGTGTCTTTGCATTTGCAAATGAATTAAATCAGTAATTAGGAAAATTCCTTATAAAAAAAAAAGGAAAAAAAAAAAAAAAAAAAAGATGTTTCACCACTTCATAGAATTTTTGCCTGTTACTGAACACATGCTGCTCAAAACTGCTAGACAGTAACAATTAAAATAAATTGCAAGTAGTCTCTCATTTCATCTCTCTACAAAGGGCAATAAAGGTAATCGGTACAGGCTATACATTTTGTGGTATTTAACACCAAATAAAAGTGAAAAAATGACCACTTTGAATTTCAGCAAGAAGTAGAGACAGTCCAACTTTGATATACTAATAAAAATGAATGTTGCAATGCAACCAACTTAGTGTACTATGGAACAACAACAGTGATCACTAAATGCCCTTTCAAGCCACAGACCCAACCACATAAGTTTATAACAATGTCACAATATCATTGAAGAATAATAATGCTCAGTTTTCCTTAATTAACCAGCCCCTGCTAAAAGTACTTAGGCACCTCAGCATGGCATAATGGTTAGCAAGCTAGACTAGTTGACACTACTGAGTAGTGAGTTTGATTCTTACTGGGTGCCATATACTTACAGATTTGTGTTAAAACTAATCTTAGTAAATCACAACCTTGATAAATGTACTAATTTCCAATTTATTTTAATTTCCTTAATTTAAGAAATTCTAGAATTCATGAACTGCACAGTGTTTGACTGAACTGCAATTAGCATAAAACTTGGGCTTCAAAACTCAAATATAGCAACATCAAGTTAAAATAAACAAGAGAAAGAAAACAAAAAGAACCTACATAGTGACCCCAGAGGTAAGAAACAAAAAAAGAGAAAAAAATGGCATGAAGACAATGCTTGTACTGCTGAAGCATCCAGGATTGTGAGAAGTGTTTACTCAGCACTGCAGTGTTATAATATTATGACTGGCCTGTGTTGTTCAGCCTTGGGCAAGTCAGCCAAAAGATAAGTGTACCGCACCTGTAGAATTACACACAGGTAGCATTTCACAACAGGAGATTCTACATTCTCAAAAAAAACTTTCTTCTCGACCTAGCCTGATTCTAATTTGAGCATAGTTACTCGTTTTAGAGAAAAGGAAATTGGCCTCACTTATAGTTTGCTGAATGGGGCTAATTTTTTTTTTTTTATCAATTCTATTGTTAATAACATGACAAAAATGCATAAGTATAATAATGTTACAATAGAAGTATTATAGTGTTACACATTGAAAAGTTTTTGTTTAATGCAGTACTCTTTATTATAGGCCAAGTTATTTGAATTAGTGTCTTAAATTAGTCTATAATAAAAATAATTCTTCATCTCAGAAATTCAGACAGAAAAAATTGTTTTTACATTCTACAGTTATTTCAAAATGATTTAAAATTATTCGAGATCAAAAAATTTGAAATATTGATATTTATTTTATCTTATTAGTGTTGAATTCTCCTCTTGAGAAATTTTGTATTTGAAAAAGCTTTAGATCAAAGGAATTGTGACCTAAAGTGGCAGTTTAAAAACAGAATTCTTAGACAACAGTCATTTCCTCAATTGTCATTAAATGGAAAAGTGAGAGCCAACAAAGGCTGAGAAGGCTAAAGGTCCAAAGTTGAAGGTAATTATAAACACATATTTTCTTGTGAAAGTCTTTGTGTAGCCTGATCCCTTTTCCCCAGAAAAAAAAAAAAAACAAATGGTACACTGCAGCCAAAGTGGGGAATTCAGCAGAGAAATGAGAATAGAGGTAGGAAACTTTCTAGGGGTTAGAGAACTACAGACAGACTAGATATTTTGTCAATAATTGCCCTATATCCTAGTTTCAATTTCCCTTTAAGATTCTCAAACAAATAATACTAGAGGCATATTACATTATATTGAATTAACAATAACAAAAAAAAAAAAAAAAATGTGATGAAATTTGTTTTATTTATCTTTTCCCCAATTCTAACTAGAGAAAACCACATTGGCTTGATTTATGCAACTCATGAGCCAATGACTGTTGTCTTTTTCAATTTTCTAACTCTCCAACAGTGTTTCCTGTTAAATATCTACAACTCATCATAGAGAAAGCTATCTGAGCTCTTCTCCTCCCAAACATCTCCCATTTATAGCTTTGCTACTCATATCTGAATTTAGCGAGTGAGATGATTTCTTTTTCTTTATTAATTCTTTTCCATATTTGACTGGTATGTTATAAAAGCAATTCTCTATCAAACTCATAGTGTTAAAGTATGAATAAATTAAATTTGTTTATGAAATTACACACATGAAGATAGTTTCTAGATCAAGTGTTAAAAGCACAATGTTCAATATTACAAGAATTCATTAGTAGAATCACAGTAGCATAGGTTCATCAGGTAGATTACAAGTTATTTTGGTAACAAATCACAAAAAGTATGGCAAAAAGTCAAAAATTGTAAATGGGAGATGTTTTCTTCATTATCCTAAGATTAATCTAGCTCGTCACATTTACTGACCAAAATAATTTTCGTTGTTCTTTTCATCAGAACAGTACATTTATTCTGAAATCTTTCATACTACAATCACCAAAAAATCATATTCTTACTTAGAAAAGAAAAGAAAAAAAAAAAAAAAAAGAAAAAAGAAAAGCTTAACCCATATTCAGAATTGCATGTGCAGAATAAAAATCAAATGATTCATACACAAATCAAAATTTTGTTAAAACGAAAGAGCTCTCTTTTAATCATATATGAGAGAACCCCTTTTTGCTTTCCATCAGTGTGGATGATTCTATCCAGGAAAGCAACTCATCTTGGGCTAACATTTTCCACTGACATGATGTGGAAAGATTATACTGAATCAATTGTTAAGAAAAGTGGGGGTCATTGTCATGCTAAACATTTTTTTTCTTGAAGAATCTATGCTACTCATTTATAAGTCTACTATTTGTCCATATATTAAATATTGCTGCCACATCTGGTCTGATACTCTTGATATATATTTAGAGATTTTTGATAAAATCTAAAGAAGAATCTGCAATGCTATTGGTCCAGAATTGGCATCTCAGCATTAGTTCCTTTTCCACTGCCCTAGCATAGCTTCCTTGTGTCTCTTCTATAAATATTTTCATGGTAATTGTTATGATGAGCTTTCCTCGAGAGTACCTAGACTTTATGAATTTAAATGTAGTATTAGATTGGTGGCAAGGTTTCATGATTTTACCGTTGAAATTAAGTCCTATCCTAACAATTTCTTCTCTCATACTTCTCAATTGTGGAACTCTCTATTCCAGCTTCTTGCTTTCCAGTCAACTCTGATCTTCAGAATTTAAATGCAATGTCAATCATTATCTTCTTTCTTAATTCCTGTTCTTTTATCATTCTCTTTCCTTAATGTTTTTTTTTCTCATATTCTCTCAATCAGTAATCCCTTGCATCTTAGTGGCTTTATTGCCTTGCTTGGAGTGAAACGATTGGAAAAAAAAAACAAAAACATTTTGAACATTAAATAATAGAAAATAATTTAAATTAATTTAAATACAGAATGAGAAGTAAAAATAAACAATAGGAAATGCTTTTCATTCATATTCAAAGAGACATCCTCTTCCTTAAAAAATATTGTTAAAAACAAAATCATCTATGCCAATTTATAAATAATTTAGCAAATATATAAATATAATGTATTAATATTTGTATTATAATAATTCATGATAATAATACATTAAATAGTCATAATAAATTGTGCCATTAGGAATGCTATCATACTATACGAAACTTATATGGATATAAAAGAATACAGGGGTAGGGTCCAACCCTTCATTATTGAAGTACATTGGGTGCTACAGATTTATATATGAAGAGAGTACAACTGTTGATAAGCTTTGTCAGATGTTGAATGTTAAAGAATTTATGACACAATAGCGCCCTCACTCCACGAGATTTGGTTAAGGACACATATGAAGTAGTCTGTAAATGATTTTGCCTGGACTTTTAGAGCTGACTGTTTTTATAGAAACCAACAATAAAATAAAGATGTGTAAAGAAACCAGCTGATTTCTACAAATTGGAAAAAAGGAAATACAGTAAATAAGTAAAAACTTTTAGGATTATGTGCCACTCAGTTGGAAGGTAGGGTCATGATCCTACATACTAGAGTCAACAAAAAGAAGCTGACCACTGACAGGTGACATGATGCACATCATGATGTAGAAATGAGTAAAGGGATGGTAAGAGAGGGTGACAAGAATGACCACATTAAGGAGACATTAGCCAAGATATAGGGGCAGTCAGAGTTTTTACTAAGAAGGAAGATCTGGTCCATTAGTCTTGTAAGAGAAAACAGAAGTAGCAGCGCAGCATCCTAAGTGTCACCTACCAACCATGCCAGGTGAATACAAGAATAAAGAATGCAGTATATTGAAAGAGTAGTGGTGTTTTTTTTTTTCCTCCCCATAGTGTTATTTCACTTTTTGTTCCTTTGTGAACACACACCAAGCCTTTCCCAGTTTGTGTTAGAGAAACACACACACATATATATATATATATATATATATATATATATTGATGCATGTTTCATTAAATAATATAGACAAGTGTTGTCAATTTATTTTATGTAAATTCTTTTCATATCATCTGATAAGCTTAATAACATTATCATTAAATGAAGAAAGAAAATCACAATATTGATACATTTTTTAATCCTATCTAAGCTTTTGGCTTACATAAGCCATTACCAAAAATGACAATTACATTACAATATATTAAGCAATACACGGACAAATCAGTGATGATAGTCTGTTTCTGTTTATGTGGAAGACTTCCAAGCCAACGACAAACTTGTGCATATAAGATGCTTGAAGCAAAAATTGCACTGCAGCTTATGATGTTACGCATAACCACGCGAGAGTGAAAACAAGAAGTATTAAGTATGGGAAGCCATTGGTATAAACCAATGGCTTCTGTTACCAATTATAGGCATTATAAATAAATATATATATATATATATATATATATATATATATATATATATATATATATATATATATATATATGTGTGTGTGTATGCATGCATATACATACTCTTAAGTGTCTAATAGAAGTTGCGGAATGTTAAATTTTTAGGAAAATTTATAAGCCCCTCAGAGTTTAACAAGACCAATTCATTTTGCACTTTTTGATATTTTAAATAATTTTCTGACCCTTTCCACCTTTATTACATATAGAGAGAAATTTTGCCTCTCCCCTCCAAATATTAAGACCCTTTCATTTCGATTAGGCACATAAGAAAATGTATTGTTTAAAATTTGATATGTTTATCAGAGAAATGATCAGTATTGGGGATAGAACATATGTAGATATAAACAGTGTGGATATAGAAATCAACACTGCATGGTGACTGGAAGTATCAAATGTTAAGCTTGATGGTGTGATGATTGATTAAATTATTTATTTTATTTTAATTATGTTATTTAGACTAGTAATATTAATAATAGATCTCAATCTTTTGAAACACGAGGGAGGTGCTCCTGGACAAACGTATGGGCTTCTGTCATTTCCAAAATGAAATTCATGTGAATGGCCTCGTCAAACTCGCTTTGACTACTCTTCAAGAGTACGCTTGGCCTTGACATCAATCTCTGCCACCAGGAGGGGGAGAAAAGGAATAAAGAGAGAGGATAATGATGATACCGATGCCTACTACTAGTAGGTAATAATATTTTGAATTTTTATAAGAAATACAATTAAAAAATAAATAATTGTTAGAATGTATTGTTTAGAATAATATTGTAGTGACAAAATAGTAAATAAGCAGACTGCTTTTACTACTTTTCGCACATGTATATCGTTTATGGTGTCTATGTAAAACCTGTTACTTTTCAGATATTTTATTGTTAGAAACATCAGAGAAAAAAAATAGCTGATGATAATTTTATTGACTTATTACTGAAAGGTCAATTAATGACAACACTGAGAATGTGTGTGTGTCAATTAAAGCAATCGAGACAACAAAACCCTGAGGAATATAGTGAACACTAGTTGTTAAAGAACCAAAAGAGTAAGTTGCAAATTGCTTTATAAAATCCTGTTGGGTATATTACACTGCCACTCTCTACAAAAAAAAAAAAAAAAAAAAAAAAAAAAAATCAATCAATGACTAAAAATTCTCAACTAAATAAGTTTAAATTATTGTATTTAAAAATCTAAATATGTAAAAATCATTGCGGTTAAATTTACCATATATACTTTAGTATAGTGCAAGTTTTTATGATCAGTTTCAAAAAATAGAGGGTTGCACTATACACAGGTAATTTTTGGGAACAGGCAAAAAATCATGCATTTTCTGTGACTGGTTGCACTATACACAGGTAAATTTTTTTCAATAGGGGGTTAAAATTTGTGCAAAAATATTCACAGGTTGTGCTATACATGAAGTTGGCTTATACATAAGCATATACGGCAATGACCCTATTTGTGTAACATGGTAGCTTTCTTAAGACTAACATCCTTATCTAAGCTATATTTCAGCAGCTGGCTAATCACAGAAATATCTTAAGAGCATATGATGAAAAATCATGCATTAACATTAAGCTTGAGAGTTTGAAAATCTTGCCAGCATTTATACTAGATCAGTGAGGCTCAATGCTTGTTCACCAACGAAAAATATTTTAAGATACTGCAAGAGTTGATTCTTGAAATTTGGTGATTTGGTTATGCTCGTCTTGCAATAATGAACCAATAGACTGTTTAAAATTAATCAATAATACTCTTTAAAATTAAATATGGATTTTTACATCTTATTTAATTTTAGAATATGTTTTGTCAAATGTGAGTATGATTACTATCAATCTATTTTAATCTTAATTAAGTTAGACGAGTTAATATAATTATTCTATTATAATTGAGCTTGTCTCGCTCTTCATTAGTTATGCCTTACTAATACCTAATAAATAATGGGCTTAAGAATTAAGATTTATAAAAATATTAAAATAGGAAAACCGTGAAATTTTCATGGGTTAAAACTAGTGTAAATAATTAACAGAATCTGAATCCATGCAGTCTGAAATGTGTAAGTAATGATCCCGAGGAAAAACAAGAGTTATGTCCCTTATGTGGCATTCAGATTAACAAAAGACACTTTCTATTATGAATAAAGTTTGATAGACTGACAATGGATAACACTTTTTCCAAGTGCAAATTAAGTACTATTGAAATAATGAAAATATTTCTGATTTTTTAATCAATTAACAATACCTCCATAAACACTAGTGCTAAATATGGTATCCTATTTGAGAATATAAGGTAGATGGCAGGTAAAAACAAAATATTTTTACATTATCTTTTTTAGTTAACATGAAAGTAAGAGTGTTCTCGGCTAACAAAGTCCGAAACTATTAGAATGCATACATCATACGCTTTTATTGATGAAATCATATGTATGTAGAGGGAGAGGACGAAATACAAAGATTGGTCAAAATTATACATCAAAAGAAACACTGAAGATGCTGGGATGCTTAACTTTAGATTTAAATTTTAAATTCCTGACATCTGAGATTTCTAGATGCATAACCTAGTCAGCCTCAATGTTAAACTTATGTCCAGGATGATACAAGATGCCCCCTTTTTTTTTTTTTTTTTTTTTTTTTTTTACAAAACTTCTATTACAATGTGAACTATTTAAAAACAACGACAACAATAAAAACAAAAATGCCAGAAAGCAGAGGTTAGGCTAGGTTGTGCATCTAACCACATTAAATGCCAGAAATTTAAAATTTCAACTTAAACATCCATATTAAATGGAATTTTATTATTAATATAATGCTTTGTCATGGGTGTCTTTAAGGGCCCAGTATTGTCAAGCACACCTTTTTTGCTTGAAGCAATAGGCTCCTTTACCACGTTCCCATTGTTCCACATGACATCAAGCACCGTTTTGTCACACAGGTGAACCATTTCTGTTTTTTTAGTTTTTTTTATTAATTGTGATATTTATGGTTATTTTGATCCTGGCTGAATGAGTTACCCTCCCCACCTATGACTTGCTTGAGAGTATAAGAGTTCCTATTTTCACATACTACAGTTACTAACTGCCTGATGATTTTGTGAAAATATATGAAACTGGCAGTTGTGGTCAGTCACTGCCCACTGGAAATATATAATTATTTATTTAAAAATTATAACATAAACAAGTTATAAAATCACTACAAAAATAGCCATTTTGCTTCAACACCTCTGGTGTCTTATCAAGTGATGATGTTGAATGTAGAATAAAGGGTTTTAAAAGGTTCAAATTAATTAACCACCCCTCGGAAGGGGAAACGTTGTTACATAAGCTGGAATGACCAATCAAAACACAAGTATAGGTGAATTCAAAAAACTTGACAACGAAGTAAGGTTATAATAGCTATTAAGTGCTTTAAAGTTGGGGTTATACTAAAATAGAATTTATTCTAACCAATAAGTATTAAAATATGTGATAAAATTTGATATTAAATTAAAAGTAAAAAATTACCCATTTTAAAATCTAAATTTAATCTCTATTAAGTTTAAAATTATAAAATTACTGAGGAGAAAAGAAAAAAATACATGTTATTCAATTTATTTTGTTTTTATTGAAATTACGTTGGAATAGACGTTAACATCGACTGCTCTTAACTTCATGACAACATGGATACATTTAAATTCCGTGTGTAGGGATGAGATGATGATATCTTGCAAAAGATAATACATACACACTCAGATTATAATACACAAGCACCTAGACATATTTAGATATATACACACACACAAAAGAAAGTGACAAGACAGGAAACATCTCTACGACCCTTTACAAAAAAAACCCCCAAAAAACAAAAAAAAAAACCCAGAATTAAATGTGCATGCATTTCCTATACACACAGACACCGATAAATACATGTAGACACATCCACATACATTGACCTAGAAAATCTGATACTACAACCAAGAAATATTCAAGATCGAAAGTGTTATTAAATGAATTCTAACCACTTATTAAAATATAACTTATACGGGCAAATATACATAGATAAAAATGGTCTAATAGAACAGAGAAACAAACAATAGGCAAAGAAAGGACATTAAAACAGATATATACATATAAAAATAACATAATCTAATATATAAAAAAACGAAAATTCCAAACAAATATATATAAAAAATATATATATTTTTTTCATATAAGTCTATATATGCATTATTGTACATTAGGTGAAAGAAAATAAGAACTACCTACAGATATGTGTACAGTGTACACACATTCATTACTACAGACAGACGCACAGAGAAGCCTACCTTTAGATAAATATATACACACATATATAGACATACACACATACACATATATATCTATTTATATACTTACATAAATATATGTATGTATACATATACATATATAAACTAAACATACAAACATACATATATACAAACACACACATATATATATATATAAAAAAAAAACAAACATAGATTTAAACATACACCTATATATACATATATACACACATACACATCCATCCATCCATATATATATATATATACACACACATACACACACACATAAAAATAGGTATATACATACATAAACCTACACATATTCTAACAATATTATCTTATTGACGACACACACACACACACACACACACACACCACTATTTAATGTCTTCTTTGACATTAAATTTTATTTTTAAAGATAATAGCCTAAAGCTAATTTGTATACTCTATATCTCTAGAGAAAATATTGAATTGTATTTTCTTTTAATAATCAGTATTAAAAGAAAATACAATCCAATATTTTCCCTGGAGATATGTTTCAAAGTCAGTAAATTTAAGGATTAATTAACTGGATTTTCTAAACATGATTAATTTTTGCGTAAAACAATGAAAATAATGTTTATTTGTACATGGTAACCTGTGATGTCATAGGTCACAACTTGAATTTTCTAATTAGACTGCTCTCTTAAAAGGCCATACAAAAAAAATAAAGAAATATGGAACATCAACAGTGTAATCAAGAAATTGGTATTTATGTTTAAAAATAAATTATCTTCAATTTTAAATGATACCTTTGAGTTTAATACATCGCTTATATTTTTCTTACCTCTCTGATTTCATAAAATATTTAACTGTACATAATGTGGTCTTTTTTTCATTATTCTGAATTTAAAATTTATTGAATATATCATGAGTATTCAATCAAAGCCAGTAGTTTAGAATTATTTCTTTTTTGAACATCTATATAAAAAAATAATCTAACAATTTCTAAAATGAGAAAAAAAAATATTTTAAAAATGATTTATACTCAAAAAAATGTCATTAAACTACATTTTCCGATTCTTCAAATAGGTCTTTAATAAAGGTTACTCTTGTTATGAACAGCAAAGGGATGAATTTCAAAAATGCATGTACATGTGTGTGTATGTAAAATGGCAGTGTCCTTTGCTTCGTAAAGCACAAAAGATCCCATACATTGTTTTTTGTTAAGAATGCAGGTCTGATACATTTTTCATATTTTACATATATTATCCCAAAATGTTTTTTTCCCTATTTATTAAAAACTAATCACAGATATTTTTACAAAATTTTCAAATGTATGCAATAATTTCAAATATTTTCTTTCAAGTGTTATTTTTGCTTTTAGTTATGAGGGGGGAGGGGTATCAAAGTTTTTAAAAAGTAAAAATTTATTTTTTGCATACTTAATGTGAACAGAAGACAGTTAACGGCATAGAGGCTTCTTAATCTTAAAAAAATAAAATCTAAATGTAAACATTTTATCATTTCATATATAATTGTGGTAGTAAAGACAATTATTTGTGTTCTTCATAGTAAAGCTGTATTTAAATAACATTTATTGCAAATTTAAAAGGAGAATTTGTCTCATTTTTGTTTTCTTTCTTTTATATTAAAAACTCATTTTGTAAAAAAAAAAAAAAAAAAGTTTGAAATTTTCAAAGGATAATTGTGGTAGCTGTGTAACATTACTGGAATATCTGGCTCACAATGGCAACAAAAGTATATTCCCAACATTAAAACATTATCATTATGACAAACACTTGAGTATATTTAGAAATATAGGTCTATTATATGAGATTGTTTGCAAAGTAATACTGAATTTTTAAAAGGAAATAAAAATGGATGCAAATGTAATTCAGTTAAATGTTATTAGCAATTACAGTAATGGTAATATTAGCTGTTTCCTCATAAGGAAACATTCCAAATTCATTGACAGAGCAGCTAGTGCTATTTTGGATGAAACTTGTAAAATCTTTTAAAAACAATGTCCTTGTGCTCAAAACAAATGATCACTTGAAGCTTGAGCAAATATAGCAGATGTTAAAAATTCCCAGCCTAATGACTATTTTCTCTTGGGTTTGTTTTGCTAGTTGGAAGTGTTGCAGGAAAGTGATGGTTGCTGTTTTGAAACAAGGGAGTTTTACTATTAGAGTATATTGTGACACTATATGACACTGGTAAATGAAAAGAAAGGGTTAAAATTAAAATATAACTTTGATCAAGATAAAAGGGGTTAAAGAATGGAATGATAGATAAACTAAGAGAAGAAGCGAAATTGCTTTTATTTTTGAAAGTCTTTTTTTTTTTTTAGCAGAGACAGCTTGAAGAAAGTGACATTGTTTCAGGGAAAGATATTACCACAGAAGCCATCTGGAAAAGCTGGGATGATTGATTGATTAATGGCACTGCCTTAAAGTAGAATTTACAAAAACATCTCCTAAAGACCAGCAAGAAAAGAAGGTTACTTGAGGAGATAATATTTGGTTAATTTGGTTAACAAAAGCGGAAGTTGAGAAACTGATTTATTGCACCTATCAAAAAGTGGAAATTGTAAACAAATCAAGAAATAGAATTTCTTTATGTAAAGACCCAGCCCAGGGTTTATAAGTGCGACTGAGTTGACAAGATATGGAGATAGCTGCTGGAGGAAAGAGCTGGTAAATTTCTGATTATATAAACAACACCAGGCTAGGAAATATTTGTTGACAAAAATTAAAACAATTAATGACCAGAAGCTAAGCCACATCACATGGTTTAAAAATTGGATTTGTTAAAATGACAACCAAGATGAAAGGCTTAAATGACATACCGAGAGAGAGAGAGGAATTGTGTACACCCATGGAAGGAGGTGTGAGGTATAAATAAGGGAAATGGGCAGGCCAGTACCTGTAGGAAGAAGGAATCTCTCAAATTTGGAAAGATAATTAATTTTCCAAAGCCAGACAACAAGAAACCCCCAGGCCCTAAACACTGTCAGCCCCCATGCCAGTCTTAGGTAAAAGTCAATATAAGCAGAACACTGAAGCAACAAAATCAGTTGCAGTTAGAAGAGAAGATGATGAAAGAAAACTTCCAACTTAAGCCTTGTCCCAGACTTAATTAAAATGAGCAAAATGTCACAATAAAATTCAAAGTGGGAAGGATTCATTTTTCTGTACAAAGAACTATATAAACGACATTGAAAACTGCCCCAAAGAATTTGCCGTCTTCTTTTATTTTGTCTGCAAAGAACATTATTTTTTTTATTTTTCCTTTGTAACACAGTTTTGCCATGATTCAAACCAGTGCTGCAATTGCTGACGACAACTCGGTCTTTGTCAGCTCTGAGATCAAAAAGTACAACATAGTGGAGCAGGGTGCAGACAGGCGACCACTTCAATGACAAACGGCAGTATTGACCAGCATAGTAATTGACCCAGGACCAACTGGCAAGAAGTGTCATCATATAACTAATGGCATGACCACATCAATTCTGACTTCTATATGCAAACATTATCAAAACCCAGAGTAAGGTATCTTTGAGCTTAGCCATACTTAAAGATGAACTTTTGCAACATAAGATGCCTCCCATTAGCTTAAAGACCAGATCTGCAATCAAAGAACATGGCTGGACAAACTTGCTTTATTAACCCGTACAGTCCTGACTTAGCACCCGCAGCCTTTCATATAACTGGGCCAATAAAGCAGACACTCAGATAACAGTGGTTCTACAATGATGATTTATTGATTTATTTCTTTTTTTTTTTTTAATTTATTTATATATTTGGCTTATCCAACAAAACTTAGGTGCTGCAAAAAGATTTTATTTTAAAAAGTGTGTTGTCAATGCAAAAAGCTCTATTTTATATCATCAATCAAATCAAATCAAAAAAATTATCAATGTGTATTTATATATTTCCTGTCCCATCTGTAGTGGAAATGGAAATAAATCAACTTAAGGTAGTAAATTTCTAAGCGATTATTTCCTTTAGTCATTTTAATAATCTATAGAAGAGCCATTCTGTGCCAAATCAACAAGGGTTTGACCATCATTGACATAGATTTTTTAAAATTTGGTACACTTATAGATCTTCATGATAGAAACTGAAAAGTACCTATTTTGCATTTCTTTTTTTCAATCCTCCATCAAACTGCTACAAGTTGAGCAGTCACCCAAGTAGCAGTTAGAGGTTTACTTTATTGAATGTAGCAGAAACTATACAATTGGTGGTAGTCTGTTAAATGATATTGTTCATCTTGAGTTAGTGTACCAAGATGAGCCCCCTACAATCATCATTCGTATTTTGATGTATTGTACAAACACAGATGCAGTGTGTTCCAAC
>OZ010599.1:6006455-6213955 GCA_963932145.1 Acanthosepion lycidas | reverse complement strand
GAATGAATTTTTTTTTTCTTTTCTTTTATTACAAACATTCCAATTATTAGTCAGAGGTAATGATTATTTTCTGTATAAGATTAGTAGATACATTCTTACTGGCTGAAAACCAATGTACTCTATAGGCCAAAAGTTTGGACCCACCTCTGGATTTCAAAGAATAACCTAAAAATTGAAGATTGTATCCCTTTTTGAAAACTAATTTATGAGCTCACTTTGGTCCAGAGGGACTTTCTCTCCTTGAATGGTTTCATCATATATTCAATAATGGTAATAAGAATAAAATTAACTCATTACTGCATAAAGTTTCCTTAAAATTTTTATTCTTTATGGCAATCCTGAGGCTAGCTGATTTTAAATTGTAGGTAACCTCCTCTCTAAAAATTGGATACTATGCACTAATTGGTTAAATAGTTTCAGATTCCTAGCTTAGTAAGAGTTAATTAAACCAAAGAAGGTTACTAATTATTAAATTCAGAGTGGCCTCAAACCTTTGGCCTATAGTGTAACTTACTAAGCTTGAAGTTGAAGATGTGGATATTAAAAATATTTTACAAGCACTGTCATTTGAAAAATAAATAAATAAAAGATTAGCATGAAAAATGTAAACTTCCTGAATTTGATTAAACATATGGCTTTAAGTTAAATGTAAAAGTTTAATGGTAAAATCTCTGACTTCTTAGTTACCAGACTAATGCTTTACTACATCACCAGATGCAAAAGATAAATAAATTTCAGTTAATACATTAATACAGATTTGTTTCAGAAGACAGTGCAATAAGGCCACATGTGATTTCTGAATGTAATTCCTTAGACAAAGGGAAAGGTCATTCCAGACAAAATTTAAAATTCTTTGTGGGGGGTTAGTCATCGAAGAAATGAATATAATTCTTAAAAATAAAAAAGAAACACAATGTGGATCTGCACAATTAAAAATTAGTTGTGGACCACAAGAGTAAATTACTGAGTATGAGTGAGATAGAAACTTATATATATATATATATATATATATATATATATATATATATATAGAGAGAGAGAGAGAGAGAGAGAGAGTGAGTGATGACAAGAAAACTTTTACTATGGAGAATCAAGAAGGATTAATTAGACAGTGGAATATTGGTTGAATATAGTCAGGGGCTACCACAAAGCTGAATGTTTTGTATGCAATCAAACACCAAATTTATTGTGATGACCACCAAAAAAAAAAATTAATATTCTTATTAAATCCATGTGAAAATACCAATTTCTAAAGAGTTAAAAGAAATGATTGAGAATAGCAAATGTGTCAGAAAAATTGTTATCTTCAGTCCTTCTGCACACATTGTGCTTAATAAATATATTTTCAACAATGGGGATTGAACTGTAAGCTTTGTAGTTTCCATTCCATATTCTAATCCCTGAACTAACACTTGTGACTTGGACAGAGATTGCTGAAACCTCCTGATGAGTGGACCAAATGATTACAAAATGGTTCATCTACAAAACTCTGGAATCGGGGTGCTGGATTTAATATCATTCAGCTGTGACAATTCTTTTTATCTTAGATTTATTTATATAGATACAACCATTAACACACTTCTATCACACTCACACAAGAGGAAATAAGCGGTGACAAAACAAGAAACCATTTCCATGGTGTCAACAAAACCAGGAATTATATGCACTAAATTCCTGCAAGATAATGACTGGTGACTTATAAGAACAGAATATCAAAAGAAAATATCACTAATATTTAAGAAGTCAAAAGCAAAAAATGTCAGCCTATGATAAATGATACATTTAAAAAGTAAAAAATCTGCTAGAGAAGCAAATCCATAAAAACAAATTGCATGTGTCTTAATACACTGAGTGCATACAGGTCTCAATATACAAAGTTCAAGACTTTAGAGTAATAAATACTTTCACATAGAAATTCTTTACATAAGCTAATCATACTACTTGTATATTTTAACCTTTTTCAGACCAAAATTATTTCTAAACTTAAACTCAAAATTTAATTAAAATTTTTTGAGCTATCTACACAAGTAAACCCCACTATATCTATTCTGGTAGGATCATACAGAGATTATATAACAGATGCATTTTTACTTAAAAATATCTGTTTTGGGTCATTTCTGCGGCAGTCAAATGCAATAAAATATTCATATCTAGTTGAGTTGGCCAGTCTGTAAGGCTAATGCCCAACTGATATTAACATATTAAAATGAATAATTAAAAAGAAAACTATCATTGTCGAGTACCAGTGTCTGAAGACTGAAAGAATTATTATTATTATAATATACAAAGTGATAAAAGTGAAAGGGGGGGGGGTCTTATATGATAGGTGTTGAAAAGTTCTTAGCCAGATACACATCTCATAATCTAACCAAATAGATTTTTAAAAATCTTTTCTTGTCTAGGCTGAGAACTTTTCAGCACCACTTTGTTGTGTTTCTGTACTGTACTTTTAATGCAAAAAGTTTTTGATTTAACCTGTTTCTACGCAACATTTATTCTAGGATAAAAAAAAATAAATAAAAAAATTAAATTATTGTACCAATATGTGGGCAAAAATCATGACTGTGTCCTGAACAAGACATAAAATTCAAGATTAGAATAATTACAGCATAGAATAGAATAATAATTACAGCATAAAATAAAATATGAACTCTGAAAAGATGAAGCCTTAATTACATAAATTCTAACAGATAAAAATGTCCAGTATACATACCATCTGAAAGGCATTTTTTGATTATGAATCCCAAAGCAAGTTATGTCTGTCTACTGCTGTTTTGCAACCCCCACCCCCAGTTGGGTGAAAGACTAATCTTGTAAAGTAAATCAGAAAGAATAAAGTGCCATGACTAAAAAGAAGCTCAATAATTTTATAACAAAAATTACTAACATCCTTTTTCCCCAACCCAATTTATGAATAATATTTGTCTTAAACATTTCTTGAAAAGATTGCAATGAAAACAAATATCATATGACAATGAGAGCAGACAGATGAATTTTTGACAGTAAATCAATGATGGAAATATAAAAAAATTACTAATCTAACTTAATATTCCAAAGAACTACAAGGTTAGAGGAAAAAAAAAAAAATGTAAAAAAATCAAAGCTGTTTCTGGTGATAAATAAAGCTTGCAAATGCATTATTTACACTATTTACATGTGGACCATTGTCCTTATCTTTGTTGATGTCATCAAAATATTTCAGCCATTGTGCCCTCCAGCCTTCGTCAGGTGTATATTGGTCCAGATAACCCATAAGGAATCCTGAAGTGAACCCTTTATTTAATCTACAGGGGTAAATTGCCCATGTTTAGAGAGTTCCTACTTTTAGTATTGCACGCTTATTGCTTGCACATTTTCACTGAATCCCAGTATACACTGCCCAGCCCAGGGATTGAACTCACTTTATTATATTTGTAAATGCATATATCTCTATAACACACAAGTATATCAATTATCGGCATCGTAATGACTATAACTAAAACAAAAAAAAATAAGAAAGAAAGAAGCATTTATTTTAACAATAAATTTTTTTTCTCATGATTTTAAAAATGCTGAAGATGATTTATTTCCAGTAAATGACAATTTTTAATTTTTCCCCCAAATGGGCCAGCACAGACAGGCAACAATGCAGCAGTGAGTGTTAACTCCCTCTTTAAAGTTGCTCAGCTATTAATATAAGATTTTGGTGAATATTTTCAGATTTGCTGGCTAGAAAAAATTTTTTTTTTTTTTTTTTTTTTAAGAAAAAAAATTCTCTCTCAGTTAACTCTCAGAAAAACAATTTTTTTTTTTTCTAGCCAGCAGTCTGAAAATACTAACCAAAATCTTCAGGAACATTCCCAAGCAAGCCAGTCTGAGGAAACCTTGTAACCTAAAAGTTTGATTCAAATGACTTAACATAGCTTTCTCATAGACTTCTGTAAAAGGCAAATTTATGTGATGCTATCCTGCTAAATGTCTCAAATAACCTCATTCACTCCAGAACTGGAAGGTCTTCTTGAACTGACAAAAATATTTCTCCTAACCACATCTTGCAGTAGCAAATTTTTTAAGCTTTTCTTTCCTACAGATAAGTAGGTGTAGTTTTAAACTTTGACCAAACTAAATGTAATAAACTGATTTCGAGCCAATAAAAAATAATAATTAAAATAAACTTGTTCTAACTTGGTCTGTCATATTCACTTTTGCATAAATGTCCACGAGAAAGGCATGAATTCCTCTCTCCTCCAACTATGGGTTAAATAGCAGGGCAGACATTGCACTAGTTTTGGGTGGCAACCAATCTAAATAATTGTGGAGAAGGTAATGAGAAACTAATCCTCTACCTTTCCCAAGGAATTTACAGGTAATAAAAAAAGGAATCTATGGAGAGTCATGATTACTTTCATCCCAAAATGACATGACATCCCCCCCCCACATCAGTGCCATTAAACTTCCCTGTAGAGTATAGAGTCAGTCTCACCATCCTAGGTGTTGTTGCTATGATTTCTATAGTAAGTTTATGGGGTGGAGTTGCCAGCCCCACACCCAACCAGTTTTAAATTCAGAGTTGTTGCAAACTACGGCTAGAGAACCTAGTTCACTCTGCAATTTAACTTAGAGAATGGTATTTTAGAAAGAATAACTAATTATGATCCTAATACAATTTTTTTCTTAACTTCTAACAAAGACAGGAAAGAAAAATAAAGTTATTCTCTTTCAGAATGTTTCATATTTATAAAATCCCTAATCATAAGATGATATAAATATTGTCACTATTGAAGCTATGCAAAGTATTATAAAAATGTCCATATTAAAATATTTGTTGATGGTTAATCATATATTCATTTGATTCTTTCAAAAGAGCAAAGGGCAAACACAGTACACAAAGTTTGAGATGTTTATTGTTAATCAGCCCAACATGACTGATTTAATTAACCCTTTTCAAACCGAAGAGCCTACTTTCTGGATGCTACAATTAGTGGTTGGAGAAGATTTCTGGAATGCATAGATGTATATGTATATAATTTTTGAGATTTTAAAAATTAGTAATATTAACAGACCAAAAGTTCTGTATAGAATCCTTATTATTTGATAGGAATGGGTAAAAGTAAATGTATTTTGATGGTATGACAACTCCTATAGAATAAACATCTGAATAACATGTAAAAAAAACTTTTGAGTAAACAAAGTGATATAGAAAAGTAGCAAAGATGATTTAAAGATCTTTTGAAGGAAATGTGACAGAATTTAATGTCTCAGGAACAGTTTTCATGAGGATATGTACAAAAAGATTAAAAAGTAAATACAAATAGGACCATCAAATCAAAATGATAATGTGAAAAATAGTGCAAAAGATTTAAAAAAAAAAAAAAAAAAAAAAAAAAATCGGCATTTTAAAAGTATATATAAATATATATAAATATATATGAAACAAAAAGGGAAGGAACAGCAAGACCAAGAGAAAAAAAAAAATACTCCCCAAAAGATGATGGCCCAAAAATAAAAAAATTAAAAAAATGCAATAACAAAAAAGGGCTAGTCTTCAGTGTACATATATGTTTTTATCCTCAATTGATTCTGAAGAGTGAGGAGCAGTAATCAGTTGTTTCTTTTTTGTTGCTATATTTTTTGATCCACCACTTTACAGCAAGTAATTTTTTTTCTTATCCTTGCCCTTTCTCCTCATTTGTTTGATATATTTTTTTGTGTGTGTGTATATATATATATATATATATATATATATATATATATATATAATGATTGGTATATACGAAATAAATTCCAATAACCAAAAATTACTATTCTTAATTGTGTATGTGAATTTTTTTTTTTTTTTTTTTAATTTTTATAGAGGGCCATGGTGATGTTTCCTGTCTTGTCACTTTTTTTTTGTGTGTATATATCTAAATATGTCTGGATGCTTATGTATTATAATCCGAGTGTGTTTGTATTGTTTTACGCGAGAGGTTAGCACCCCACTCACACACTTGGAATTAAAATGTATACATTTTGTCGGGAAGACCAGCTGATATTAGCGTCTATTCTAATGTAATTTCAATGAAGAAATAAATTGAATAACATGTATTTTTTCTTTTCTGCTCAGTAATTTTATAATTTTAAACTTAATAGAGATTAAATTTAGATTTTAAAATTGGTAATTTTTTACTTTTAATATCAAATTTTATCATATAATTTAATATTTATTGGTTAGAATAAATTCTATTTTAATATAACCCCAACTTTAAAGCTCTTAATAGCTATTATAACCTTACTTCATTGTCAAGTTTTTTGAATTCTCCCATGCTTGTGTTTTGATTGGTCATTCTAGCTTATGTAAAAGCGTTTTCCCCTTACGAATGATTGTTAATTAATTTGAAACTTTTAAAACCATTTATTTTACATTCAACATCATCACTTGATAAGACACCAGAGGTGTTGAAACAAAATGGCTATTTTTGTAGTGATTTTATAACATATTTATGTTATAATTTTTAAATAAATTATATATATAAATAAATATATATATTATATATATATATATATATAAATAAATATATATAAATATATATATATAAATATATATATAAAAATAAATATATATATATATAAATAAATATATATATATATAAATAAATATATATATATAAAAATAAATATATATAAATATATAAATATATATAAATATATAAATAAATATAAATAAATATATATAAATATATAAATAAATATATATAAATATATAAATAAATATATATAAATATATAAATAAATATATATACATACATACATACATACATATACACACACACACACACACACACACACTCTTTTAAAATGTACATTTTTAAGGCCCTAATGAAAAATTAAGTGCAAATAAAAACAAACAGCAAATGAAAAAGAAAATATTGTAATATCTGTAGCATAATCCCAAGAAAATGTGCATTTTTTTACTTGATATTGGCAAAGAAGAAAAAAAAAAAAAAGAAAAAAAATAGTTCTTCATTTAATAAAAAAACACGATTCTGCTTATGGTAAATATAGTTACAGGAAAACCATAAAAAACTCAAAATAAATACAAAAAAATTTTTGTTGTATCATTCCAAAATCTGAAGATACAACTTTTAACCTGAAAAATAACAGAGTTCTGCCATGAACAACAAAAACAAAAATTAAATATTTAATTTTAGCTGCATTATTGTTGTTTCAGCTTTGTCAAAAGCGATTATTTAGAATCTTCAGCATTCTATCATCAGTCCTAATAAAATTAAATTTCTAAATTAAATTTTAAATTTTCTAGAGTTTAAGCTCACACAAATGAGGTAAAAAAAAAAAAAAAAACAAAAAAAAAAAAAACAACAACATTTAACAGGAAGGATTTGCAAGCAATTAAGTTATTAAAATTGATTTGTACTGATCATCATCAAGAAATCACTTGGCTCAAATTCTCTAAGACATTGCAGCAGGAGTAAGGGGAGGGGCATATTCTTATAGCAATTTCTCTGATATTTGAAGAAGAAAAAAATGGTGCCTTGTTAAAGAGTTTTATTTGCATCTCTCTCTTGTTTAGAAATATTTTATTATAACAACTAACAAGACTAATATCCTCACCTTTGCTGTTATAGTCTTAATATTTCAGCAGTGATACTCTTCAGTGATCTTCAAGCGTTTATTATGGGCAGTAATTTTCCAGGAATATAAAACAAACTCTTTCACAGGGTTTAAATGTTTTCATTCCATTGTCCAAGCAAGGAGATCTCTCATATCGGTTAATTTTTTCTAATTATCTTTATGATGTTAATTTTGCTTTTTCTTTTGAACTGGGGTATATGACTAACTGCCCAAACCAGGGATTGAACTCATGATGACCAAGTAACTAGATGCACTTAACCATTGCTTTAATATTTGCAAGTTAGTTAGGCAGTGAAAAAAAAAAAACAAGAAAAATGTCACAAAGACAAAATTAAATTTGATTGAATTTAAAATTGATTTGAATTATTGTCTAGTATTATGGAATGAGAACAATTCTTTTTAATTTAAGAGTATTTTCACATAAATGCAGTTCACTAATATTTACTGTGTTTTATGAAGCACATATGCATACACAAAGCAAAGAAAAGATTTCAAATCCTTTTAGAAGAAACTGCCAAATATATAAAAGTTGGCCAAGTATTCCATCACTTGGAGTTAGATCCACAAATCAGTGACAGAGTTTCTGATCTTCAGCCCTATTCAACTATTTTAGAGCAGTCAGTCAAACCTGCAGAGACTCCCAGTGGAATGTAGGTTCACACTCTCACTATGCTACGTGATGAGACTGTGATTTCAATAGCAAGTAGGTATTTGATGGAGTCGTATTGCTAGCCCTATAACCAACTGGCTTTGAATTCAGAATTGTCTTTCTCCAAAACTGGTTGCCAACCAAGGCAAGAGAGCTCAATCTGACATGCTATTTAAACCCATAGCTAAAGAGAAGAAATGGAGCCATACTTTTTCCAAGGTTATTTGTGCATAAGTGGAACAAAAATTAAATTGATTGGAATTTGGACCCAGTTTGCCAATTCCACTTTCCATGCTAATAACCACTATGCTACACACATCCCTGACTAGTTGAGCACAAAGTCAATAAACAGAATAACTTTGGCTCAACAGGTCAATAGACTTTAAAGATAAATAATTTCAATATAAAACCAATAAATTTATCTACTCAACAATATTGTGCTCAGTTCCTTACAATGTTTACAATTTATGATGTCTTTAATTTATTAAGTATGGATTTTCCAAAATGGGAAAATGTTTGGTAAGATGTTTAAATCATCTTCCAATTTGAGAAATATATTATAAAAAGGCCTCAATATATCTACAGGTCAAATTTTATGAAACTGAAACATTAGTCTTTATGCGTTTTATAAATGTACAATTGCATACAAAGTATTTGATATCTTTATTTTCCTTATTTTTTTCCAATTTGATGACATTTATCACTTCAGTTAGTTAAACAGTTTAATATGTGAATTGATGGTAAGAGAGAATTAATATTATCAATTATTTCCATATCTATCAATACTTTATTATAATGACTTTATTATAAATATTAGAGCTCTTAATTTCTACAGACTTCAATAAAGTTTCTGCATTTTATAACTGGCATTATTTACCATTTCTGAAGAACCATTTTAAATTTGATTACTTCTGTTTATGACCAACAATTTTCAATTCATGCCACAAATGTCTGATTGGATTTAGATCAGGCAACTGAAATGACAATTCCATTACCCTAACCTTATTTTGAAGCAAGTTTGGGGTTGGTCCTCCACTTTTTTTTTTTGTTAAGAAAATGAATCACTTATCAAAATCTAAGCTGGCTAGCACAAGATTTAAAAAAAAAAAAAAAATACAGATACTTTAACAAATCCATTTCCCCTTAAATCTGATGCATTTCTTGCTATAGTAAAACAAAAAAAAAAAGTGTCCAAACATATTTCATTATTGGTATTGTATTTTTTTTTATTTTTATTTTTATTTTTTTTATTTCTCCATATATAATGGTGCTGGTTATGTCTTCAAAGTTCAATTTTTGTTTTTTCTTGCTAAATAACAAGATACGGACATTTACCAAGTTTAGTCTAACATAATGTCATGGGTATGGCCAGTGAGGAATGAAATCACTATGGTAGCACTGATCTGCAAAACCAGATTGCTTGATATGACATCAATGCAAGGCACTCAACAAACATGCATATATTAACCAATGTAAATATCCAAGGTCAACTGCTGGAAAAAAGATGATTTACTTTGATTTTTTTTTTATGTTACATTCATTGATTGATTGATTCATTCATTTTTACAGCTTATCAACCCATTGCAGGTTATTTAAAACCAGAAAATATCTTTTTTTTTAAATTGTAGGAATTTTTTTTTGGTAATGATTTATTGATACATTACTAATTAATCCATAGTGAGGAGGAAGAGAAGGTGGATTTATACTTTTCCCAAAAGTATTTATGCATGAATACAACAAACCCCATGGGAATTGGAACTCAGCTCTCCAATTAACAATTCTGAGCCATTATCCATTACACCACCTGCACATCCAAGCTTACAGCATCTTGTATTCCCAAAGAGTCATCCATCTAGGTACTGACCAGGCTCAATGTTGCTTAACTTTGGTGATCATATTGGAACTAATGTTTCAACATAAGGCCATAAGCCCTTCGTTATTTAGTGTAAAAAGCCTCACCTACACAGCACCAGATTTTATAGCTTGATACCTCCAATTTGATGTACTCTATCAAGTTGAACTGTTGCTAAAGAAATTATTTGGTAATGTTACATAATGAACATCAGATTTTACAAGTACCAGATTTACGTCACCGGGATGGTAAAAAAAAATAGCTACACAGGGACAACGTAAACCAAAATTTTAAAACCATATGATTGTTAATATTATGAAAACTATTGCTCTTAAAAATAACAACAAGAATCTATTTCACCTCGTCTTATCAATCATCTTGACAATGTTCTTATTAGCAGACTATAATGGTAGACAGACACAATCTATCCAGTCCATAAATGAAATCTATGCAATAACACCAACTACCTGCTATATTCATTCTTAATCATGACAAATGCATATTAATGCAATGTTTTACATACTGTTTTAGATACTGAAAGAAGTGTGTGTATTTATGTATATATACTGTTGGAGTTTAAAATGGATTCACATGCAATGGCAGTGGGATAGACTTTAACATCAAGTGACTAAAATGACCATACAGTTCCAAGGTGTTTTAACATGTGTGCACCAAAATTAAAATAGATTTTGTTGATAGTGGGTTGCCATCTTTTGAGGTGAAGAGCCTCAAAATTTTTTAATCCATTTTTGCAGTTGGATTGGTAGAGTACTATTGACCATAATGTGACAGTAATTACAAGGGATTTGTGTTAAATGATTACATATGGTAATTTGCTCAGAGAGGTGACAGGACAGTTTTCTCAAGAGAAATGTTCTGATCTGACCAGTATATGCTGATATTTTTTCTCTTTATCAACAGAGTCTCCTAAGGACAAAAAAAGAATTGGTATATGACAGTATTTTGCAAAATGTTTTTTGCTCATAACAACAAACTTGAGGATTTTTTGTAACTTGTGATGAATCTTGGGTGATTTTTACTATCTGCAAGCATTATATATCTATGGATTATAATTTTAAGCAATTTTTTTTCATCTTTCATTCAATTGGGGTTCGATTTGGTTACAGTAAAATAAGTTAAATGGTATTTTTACTGTGGTTTAAATTGGATTTATTATTTATGTTTCTCTGATTAATTGCCTGTAAAAATAATTTTATTTGTTCATTGAGGGTGTGATTAGGAAAGCTATTATGAAATGTTCCAATATATATATATATATATATATATATATATATATATATATATATATATATATAAGCACATACATAGGAACCCCTTGATTAATATGCCTTCTATTACTGTGCTAAAATTTTTATATGCCAAAATTCGATTAGTGCACAAATACTTGATTAGTGCAGTAAAACATTCTTCAGTTTAACTATAGTAATTGAAAATTGATTTTTTTATAGTTACTGATGAATTAATTAAAAATTTTCTAAAATTTAAAAAATGGAAAATGAGTAACTATTTTGTTTGTCAAGTATTACATTATCTATGTAATTTTGTTAAAAAAAAAAAATGGACAGTTAAAAATAGATAAATTTTATAATACATTTTATCCTTTCATCAGACTAAGTCATAAACTTTGCTCAATGAAGTCTTATAAAGGACTGAGGTTACTGCATGAATTACAATATTTGATCAAAAGTAATTTTGATGAGCCTCACTAACTCAGCATTCAAACTATCAGATTGTATTAGAACAAGAAAACAACAACAAAGTATTTTTATCAGTATGCTAAAATGTTTAAGATGATTCCAGAGACAAACAAAATAATTTTTAAAAGAGGTAAAAAGAAGTTTCATTATTTTGTAAACTATTTATGCAATAATAATATTCAGAGAACAAGATAGATGTGGGAAAGAAATGTAAAGAATCTGTTCTTAAATGATGGTGACTGAACAATAAAATATAAGGCACAGATCTACAGAAATAGCACATGTGAGTTACAAGTGGCAAACGGCTTACAAGATACAAGGATTTTGCAACCAAAATGTATTATCAGATAGTTTTCATGTTGCCAAAAAAAAAAAAAAAAAAAAAAATAAAAAAAAAAAATCGCAAAACTGAAAAGTCCCTCTCACATCCAGCCAAAATCATGATTAATCATCCAAGAACATATCAATAAGTCTGTAACCTGATACACAATTATTGATAGAATTTTGATCTGAAACTCATTGTATAATGTTTGAGCTATATTATTATTTATGACTAAATTTAGTGGCCAAAGAAAAATGAATGGAAAATATGTTCTTTTAAATAAAAAATCTCTGGATATTCATGTACCTACAAAGGATTTGGGAGTGGAAGATTTATAAAACCTGGATCAATGTGATCTCTGATGATGTATGTTTGAATGGTAAATATTTCATAGTTTTCATAGCCATCAGTTTTAAGAAATAATTAAATCTTATCTTTTACAAATATTTAAAACAAAGCTCAGCTTCTGATTCAAGATCAAATTTTTACTCGTTTTTCAAAAATTAGTAAATGACTGAAAACAGTAAAAAGCAAGAAATATTCATCCATACTGTTCATGTGCAATCTCATAACTTGAACCAGGTTTATATTAATGGTTAAAAATTAAGCAACCAGGGTACAATGACCAAAAAGATCAAGGTATAGTACCAGTTCTGCAGGCAGAATAGTACAAATATGCAGAAAGCATCTCTTGTTTATATGAACTTTAAATCCAATATTCTTTCAAAAACAGTTGTCAAAAAAGATCACACTTTGAACACTATAAACAAACTCATGAATTTTACTTTGTTCATCAGAAAACTGATACTCATTGTTGTTTTTCTTTGTATATTGTGTGTAAAATTTATGAACCTTGATTTTCTTCCTCAAACAACTCATAACATATGGAAAGCTTATCAAGAATTACATATATTGCTAGCAATTGAGATTTGTTGATCAAGTTGTGTACTATTCAAATTTAATATTCTCTTCATACAAAATTACTGTAAAAGAATTTAAAAAGGTATCTTAAATTTTTTTTATAATTTACTGCCGAGTATTAAGTAATTTAACATAAAAAAAATTATTAATTAGCTAATTTCGATTTTGTTAACTTGTTTTTCTTGAAGTCAAACATGAAGATCAATGTTATTATATTATTAAAGGTTATAAAATAACAGATTCTACTTAGAAACCTCACTGTGAATCAGTAGTTAGTGATGGACTGCAAGACTAACCTTGCTAACCACCAACACATATAAACATTATTAGATTCTGGCAATTTTCCAGTTTTCTTGTTATCTAAACTTCTACTAAACATAACAGTGCAACCAATAAGGATGGTCATGATGTATAAGTCAATGACAAAATTGTATATAAATACAAAATCCCAGTTTTAATATAATCCTTTACAAGTTTTGTAATAGTGAAAATACTAAAATTAACAATTTATCAGAAAGACCACAAACTTCTCTCAAATTAGATCCCCCCCACTGATGGGACTCATTTCTCCCCATTTATCCTGATCTATATAGAGTCATTTTCCTCTGTAATGTCATTCTTATGATTACACATAATACAATGTATAAATGAAATATTGGTCGCTACACTGTAATAAATACCTAAAAAAATATGACAAGGTGACAAAACTATTATAAAAAGCAAAAGATTTTGAACAAGATTCCAGATGTTAGAGACATAGACTTATCAGACAAGAGACATTATGGAAGATACAATTGGTTGTAAGGCTTTTTAGTTATAGTCATGCTTGAAGGTCAAATTTTGGGCAATTATTAACCTTTCCCCCCCCCCACCCGCAAAAAATTGTGTCAAACGAGCAGTTTTTCCTTTGACACACCCATTACTGTGAATTCATCCCTCTGCAATGTGTTTTTAAAAAGTGATAATTAGAATTTTGATAAAACCCAAATATATGAAAATGGATTTGTACATTATCTTTATTCTGGAGAATTGACAACAAAAATATTAAACCATATTCATTAGATTGAATAAAAGAAACTTGTTTTCATAGTTATTTATAAAATGGCAAATAAATATTGCAATGTAATTGGTTTACATAATTTGATAATTCTGTAATTTTTTTATAAAAGGTAAATAATAAATATCGCATTGTACTTGGTTCATATATTTTTATAATCTTGTAAATAAACATAGCCAAACTTTGAAAAAAAAAAAAATTATTATATATATATATATATATATATATATAACCAGTGAAAGATCTGTTTACAAAGCTAACTTATTTTGCAAAGTCATTAAAGACTGGAACTTTAAAACATCTACCTGGAGCACATACAGCATTAGCAGACACTCTAGTTTTCAAAAAAAAAAAAAAAGAACAAAGCATTTGATGATAAATTATAAACAAAAATGTTACATGGTGAAGAAAATTCCACTACACAACATAAAAATACAAAAATTAAAAAATGAAACAAATGATAAGCTTTAGATTTCAATTACAATTCATAACTGAAACGAACAAAGTAAGACTGAATTAAAGATTATCAATTTCTTTGGAACCAAGTTGAATATAAATTGCCTGAAATAAAGTTATATATTATTAAGATGCTCAAGTGTGCCAAAGTAGACAGTTTGAAAAGTAGTAATTTAGTTATAATGATACTAATATATATATATATATATATATATATATATATATATATATATATATATATATAAAATGGTCAATAATTCTTTTCATTATTTTTTTTTCTAAAATCTAATTATCTAACCACACACTTCAAACTAGACAGAGGGATATATTTGCTTATGATATATGCCAGGATTTAATATCAACTACAAGTCTCTGACCCTTGAGGTCACTCTCTTGAAAAAAAAAAAAAAATTTCATTAAATTTGCTCCCTCATAGATTGCACTTTTTTTTCTTTTAAATGCCACATCCCTTCAAGACAAAGGCAATCAGCATTCTTCATAGATTCCTTTTAGATGTGAATTCTCCTAGGATAGTGATTTCCCTTCCTTTTCTACAGTATGAATTCAAGACTTTTCTTCTCTAAGATGGATTGTTACCCAAGGCTAGAGAGTCCAGTCCATCCAGCTAGCCATAGCTGGGAGAAGAAAAAATGGATACATGTTTTTTCCCCAAAAGCATTTGTGTGAAAATGAATGCAATGGAGTAGGCCAGAATTTGAACTTGGCTCACTGATTCCACTTTGTGTGCTGATAAGAGTTACACTACATTCAGTGTATTTATGAACAAGGGGAGCTATTTTTTTTTTTTTTTTTTTTACTTATATTTTAGTAAAAGAATAAGGGATAATAAGCTATATTTTAACAAAGGCTGATCTGCCACAATATTAATTTGTAAATCATTCCATTTTTTCTTTGCATTCTTTACGCATGTTATGGTATCTTAATTTCCTACCTCTGGCTTCAAAGCACAGTTTTGGCTACTGAGACCTTACATAAAAAAAGATATACTGAGACTGATATAGATAAATCTGTATAGCAGACCAATAGTAGAAAGCATGAATTTATGCATTTAATTTTGTTTTGCTGCTTCTTGGTAGGCAAGGTTCTTTAACTAGAACTAAACAGTACTTTTGACTTAACTTTATTAGGTAATGACAAAATATTCTACACTTCAAATAAGAGAAAAAAAAGAGAGGAAGCTTTAAATGCTGTCAGAATAGAAAAAAAAAAAAAAAAAAAAAAAAAAAAAAAAAAAACTTACGGCAAATAAGCAAAAATTAAATCTGATTTTTGTTTTTTTTTAAGAAAATTCGAATATTAATTAAAGACAAAAGAAACTCATTTATATTTGAAGGTTAGATTATTTGGAGTTTAGAATTTTAGCACTATTTTTAGAGTTTAGAGAGTAGACAATATAATTTTCGTGTATTACTGAACAATAAATGTTCCGGTGGGGGTGGGGGGGGGTCACGTAAGGTAATTTCTGTATTTTCGAGAAAATTCATTTACAGGAAGATATGTTCGGACCTTTTGCAGTTATCACAACGTTTCGGTTGATCCATTCTACGACCTTCTTCAGGTATGCAATCAATCCGTTTCTTGGAAAAAAAAAAAAAAAAGTGGCTCCTCAGCTCTTTCCACACGAAGACAGTAGAATGAAACAACCGACAAGTTGTGGTTTTTTTTTTAACAGGAGTAAAAAAAAAAAAAAAAAAAAAAAAAAAAGACTAATTTCGAACAACTCTCGGTATTTTGAATTAAAGAAAATAAATTTAAGTTTTAAAGTTAAAATAAATCTTAATTTAGATTTTTAAAAAATGGAAACGTAGAACTAAAGAAGTAAAACTAAAATTGTTTTAAAAATATAAAAAATTAATAATTAGCGTTATTTTGCATACTTTTTTTAAGGACAGAAATCAAATAGGCTCAAAAAAAAAAAAAAAAAAAAAAAAAAAAAAAAAAAGACAAAATAAAAAGTAAAGGGAAGAAAAAAAACTAACGGTGTATTTTAAAATTAAAAAAGAAAGATGGTATAAATTTGATTTGATGTTTAATGCAAAACTATTTTTAGAAAAGGAAAATAAATTTTTAAAAAAATAATCAGTAAGTTTATTTACTGAAAGTCAAGGAAGTAAAAAGGATGAGTGTGTAAGAATTTTTATCAAAGATTCAAAGAATTATTCAAATTGACCTTTTTATTTATTTTTGCACCTTGTTTTCCGTTTGCAAATTAATCAAATAACACACACATAAAAAAAAAATTAAATCTTTATTGAATTCTATTCTTTACTAAAAAAAAATAATCCCGAAAATAAAAATAATATTCTTTTAGTTTAAAAAATAAATGAAAATAAAAAACAGGATGGAATCCACGTGTATTAGGAAATATATGGCTTCATTTGTAAAACATTTTTTTATTTAATGAATTTTGAATCCACAGCACGTGTACAGAATATGTTCGCACAGGCAAATGATTAAAAAAGTGCTCTTTTTAATTCACAATATAATTATTTTGCTACAACCTGAGATTTTCAATAGTACTAATTAAATTTCGTGTAACTAATAAAGTAATAATTAAGAAATTCAGTATTTAAAACTGAAGGTATAAAAAGATACTATTTTATAAAATATATTTAAATTAGAAAGTCTCTAAAAAACATAAATAATAATATGAAGAAAAAAAATTTTCCAATGCAATTAAACTGGAAAGTAGGTACGTATCACCTCTAAAATAAATAGATGAAATAAATATTTTCTAAGAAATGGTGATAAATAAAAAGAAATAAGAATTAAAAAAAAAAAAAAAAAAATGTTACTATTGCCATGTATAAGGATCGAACCAGGAAAGATCTTAAATTGAACAATAATCGACATACACATTTTTCCCCTTTCTTTTTTTATAATTCCAGACATTGGATAAGTAAAGGAAAGTATTTCGTAGATAAAGACTTTAAAGCGAACAGTTAATGTTATATTAAGATGTGTTTCTGGGTGTATGTATATATATATATAAGCACGTCTTTCGTTCGGAGCTAGACTAAAGAGGGAAAGAGAAAAAGAATAAAATAAATAACTAGTATTATTCTCATTCCGCTGTTGGTTAGCCATGTTGGTGAACGCGTTATTTCAAATACACAATAGTAGAACATCTCCCCCCACGTCTAGAAATTACTCCCAAAAAACATTATCCCCGGGTTTCAATATCTGCTTCCCGGTAGATTATTAGGCTAGAAGATTACTTACAACTGGATTAGGTGTAGCCATGATTTCGTGCTGTCTACCTCTCAACAAGTATCATAAACGAACGTATCTCGCATGTGGGCTTCTTCGAAGCCACCGATGTCTGCCGCTTCTCTTGCTTATATAGGCGATAATAAACCCCCACTTCCTAGTTAACCGATGTGCCAAGTCTCGTTCTGGCTACGCGTGATCTGGTAACCACATCCGGTAGGGTTCCCTGTCTTTTGTGTACGAACACTTGAATACTTCTAGAAGACACTATGATAAATATTAAACTATTTTTTTAAAAATATTAATAAATATTATTTTTATTTTGTGGGAAAATAAATCGTATTGCAATCACAAAATTGAAAAATGATGCAAAGAATTAAAAAAATTATATTTATCTTTGAATCACGTGGCTTTTTTCATTGGTTTTTTTACGTTCATGTATTGTAAATCTTGGAATTGTTACTTATTCTTTACTTCACAATAATAAAGTACTTAGCAATTTATTCAAATTGCTAACGATAACAACGTAATTATTTTTTTTTCTTTGTCTTTTGACATTAAGAAAGACTTTATGAATTCTGGTTTATTTTTAAGGAAAATGTTTTTTAAAAATTACCACACCTCGAATTGAACTTTTTTTTTATTTCCAACTTTAGCGCACCGAACTTTACAAGAGAGTGGGAAATTAATAAAAATGAATAAATAAAAAGTTAAAAACCTTATGAAAAAACTAATTTTCCGGCATGTTTATGTCTTTAGGTATTTCTCGAAAGGACAAACCCACATCATATTTTTAAAAAATGTTTTTAAATGAAACAAAAAAAAACTACTAACTACTGATTTCATTTTTAAAGTCTCTCAGAGTCTAAAAGAAAAGAGTAGGCGATCGTACAAGAATTTCTTAATTATTAAAATTTGGCATTCTAGTTGCTTATTTATTTACTTTTTTTTTTTTTTGGTTTTCGAAAAGAAAAAAGTTATTTTAAAAGTCGTCTAGAGTTTTAATGTAAATGCTAAAAAAATGAAAAAATAAGTTGTAAGTAAAAGTTGGATATTGTTAAAAATGTGCAACGCATTCAGTTCTTTTTCTTCAGTTCCCCGACAAAAAAAAAAAAAAAGATTCAAGGTCTCCACTCTGATGCCTTCATTGTAATAATAATAGTAACATAGTGAGATGGAAGTACGAGCTTACTTAGACGATTTAGTATTAAGACGTAGCTGATTTATAACTACTTGTTTGTTTGTTTTTTAATTTTTATTATTCACAACAAATAATTTGTTTTTGACAAAGTAGTTTTTACACCACGGGGCACAAGTTGGATAATTCTTTCTTAGTAACAACAACACTTGCAACTGGACTAAAAAAAAAAAGTTACTTGAGTTGAGGTCATTTGTTAGTTAAGTAAAAAACTAAAAAATACAACTATATATTCTTTCGTTATTTTCTGCTGATATATTTTTTTAACAACTATTAACTCTTTGATAGTCATTAACTTAAGATATGAATGATGATGTTATAATATTGTTACGAATAAAAAAAAACTGACCATTAGACATCATTATTTTGTCGAGACTTGTTTATGGTTAAGTTTGCTTTCGTTTAAGACTAAATCGTGGCGATGGGTGATTATTACCGGAAACTTTGGCATTTCTTGTGCACTTAACTCCGAGTGGCATTACGAATTACGGATGTTTTAGAATTTGTTTGAAAAAGGCTGATTACTACCAGTAGTCAAGTGGTTAAAACTTAGGAAACAATTCATTCAAGACGTTTTACTTTTAAAATCTTCAAATTCTACAATTCAATGATTTATTTTTAGTTGTTTTACTTAACGTTGAAGAATTAAGAAACAATATTTTTAGTTTTAAACTATTTTTTTTATTCAGTTCACTTAAGAGGCGCACACTTGGGTGCCAAATAAAAAGGAATCGTAAATAAATGGAGTTGGGTAGAAATAAATCTAAAACGGTAGGGGTCAATAAATAGAATGTGTAGGAAATAATAATTGAAAACAAGTCTTTTTCAAACTATATCTAAAAGACGTCGAGGAATCGAAAACAGATATTTTTCGTTAAAAATAAAATACGAAGTTTGAATGTGTTGTAACTTGTAGTAAAATAAATTATTTTCCACCACACTACAGTACTACTATTCTTCAAAAAACAAAATTGCCCATCAAGATGCCTGAGCTGAGAGTACAGAGCTAGTCTACTTGTTTGTTTGTTTGTTTTTTTTGGTGTTTGTCTGTTTTTTTTTTTTTACAATTTATTATTAGCCAATTCCTGCTAATCCTGTCTCTGAACTACCTGGTCCATGAATTGAATAGACACTCATCTCATTTTATACCGCTCTAATCCCCCAGCACCATCTCCAGGTTATTAATTGTCCCATGGGACAAGCGGTGGTTCGTTGATTTGGTGTATTAAATAATTAATTGTGAGTTCAATACCTGGGCCGGGTAACACAGACACAGGATGAATAAGAACTGGACAATACAAAAAAAAAAGAAGAAAACCAGCAAAATGCGATATCCCTACTGACGTCGGAACGAAAATCCATGTATTTGCAATAAAAAAAAAACTGTTTTTTTTAGTGTTTGAAAAGATAACAAAAATCACCTTACAGTTACAGTGCAACACTAACACTAGTGTACACACAAGTTTACAAACAAAAAATTTATTTTAAAAATGTAAATAAACTGTATTGTTGGAAGTTTACATCATTTAATTTAATTGTGCTTATAACAAATAAATTACTAAATGCCGCTTCACTAGAATTATTATTTAAAAAAATCGTATGGTAAAAAAATTCTATTCATAAACTTAAAAACATGTTTAAAATGTTCTTTTGATAAAGCTTCATCATAAACAGCAATGTTCAAATCTTTCACATTGTCTTACAGTGAATTCTCACTAAATAAATCATCACTCTGTCTAAAAAAAACTTATATATGCATACTGTAAGTCTAATGATGAAAAAAAAAACTTTATTTTTATACGTACAATACAACAAATATTTATTTTTGAAAACATAATCTCCTTCCTTTTTATGCACTTAATTTAGTGATGAAAATTAGATTGAATATTTGAACATTTCCGATCAATATTCAGCTAATAACTAAATGTCAACCTACATAGATTTATTGATCCAGTTTTGTAAATAAAATAATAAATTGCTAGCAGCGATATTGGGTATTGCCTGGGGAAAATCAACTTCAAATATACTGCAGGCCAGTGTATGCATAGAGAGATAAACACGTGCGTCTCCTGAAATGCCCACAACAAAAATGGCAGACTCGGGATGTGAGTCCACGTAAAGAAATGTAAAGAAACAAGAAGAACCAAGATATATATGTACAAACAAATGATGATGTATTAACAAAAAAGGGTTACAAGTAACAATGACAAAGATGTGTGTAACAAATGAATGTGAAAACATTTTGGGTGCAAAGTATGTGTAGTGAGTGAGCCGTGAGTAAATGTGCATACATACATGTGTGTGTGTACTGTTCATTTGTTTCCCAAAAGGGAAGCATGTTTTCTGTGAGAGGTTACATGTCGGCAGATAAGATCAGAAGAGAGTGATAAAAAATTATTGCAGAGTATTTATAGTCCTGAGAGCATTTCCTAGGAGCAGTTTTGAAAATTAGGAGAAGGTAACCCAACAATACTCCCCTCCAGAAGGGTAGAATTTTTTCTACCCATATATAAAGTGTGTATAGTTGTTTCTGTCCTCGTGAGCTGAAAAGAAAAGGTGTTGGAAGTGTGGTTGAGATGGGTGATTCAACAAAATATACTTGTGTGCTGTCATCAGGGTGCTGTCTTATTTTCTAGTTGAATGTAGCATGCTCTGGAAAATGTGTCAGTAGTGTAAATTGTTCAGTGTTTGCTATTAAAATTTGTCTTTTTCCAATGCTCCATGTTGAATTAGTTTTGTTATCCCGTTGTATTAATTCCTTGTTGTTGGAAGGGTTTCGTTTGAGAAAGGCCTTGTTTGTTTGCTATGCCTGGATAATGTTGTTGGCATACAAAATTTAATAGAAGCAGCATTGTGGCAAAGTTGAGCTGATGTAGGATTTCTACAAAGTGTTGAATACATGTTTGAGAACATTAAGAAAATTTACCATTATTGTCAATTGATATCGTACTTGCAAATTCTTAGTGTTGTTTGTGTGGCATCATTGAAGAGTGAAAAAAAAGGACAGTGAGTCACCTTCTGAGATATGCCACATTTTATCTGATTAGCCCAGAAGAAACAGTAGGTTTAAAGCTGAAAATTAGGAGGAGGTAACCTGACATATATAACAATGCTAGAAAAATATTCTTTAACATATTTTTGATACTTGTGAGATATACGACACAACTTTTTAAATTAATTTTCTAGCTTTTTCACAAATACAGTTATGTAAGAATGTACTATTGGCTTCTTGAATTATATTTATTTCACCAAAAAACAAGTATTAATCGTATTATTCAGATGGTATGAATGTGGCAATAGCCTTCAGGATGATATCAAATGGATTGACTCCATCAAGTAGTTGCCTTCTCCCCATGAACTCAGCCAGGTAGGTCTCAAGATGGTGTAGTACCATTCCTCAGTGATGCTTGTTCCTACATTTTGCTGATCCTCATAAATGTTTGATATTCTGAGTGTGAATTCTGGTATCTGCATCAATGAAATTGTATCAATGATTAACCTTGTAATATTGGAAGCCATCTTTCTTCAGCTCGGTGGTCTTATATCTTAGCCAGCAATTGGAGTAGATAATGGAACCTTTGGCAATGTTTTCCACAATAGCAGCCAAGAAAGTTGTAGCAGAGTGGTTGGGAACTTGAACAATGAAGCAGTTGTTTCATGGCAAATTCCTCTGGGACCCATCATTGTGGTAAAATGACTCTGGCATTGTTCTTACATTTCATGAAAAGGCTTTCATTGATCTCATCTACCATTCCTTCACTGCCGATCTTGGATTGTTCTAGTTTGGCTTGGATGTTGATGCACAGCTCTCTCTCTCATGTAAATGTTATAGTTGATCACATAGTTATTCCCAATTCTTAGTTTGTGCTCACATCATTTGAAGGAGAATGTTTTCCAGCACCAGGCGTATATATGATGCAAAGCACAGTGAGCAATTTAAGACATGAGTTTGATATCCAGTTTCCAGTGCAGAATCCAAATTGCTGCTTGCAGTTTTTTACACTTCCAAAAGATCCAGGCGCCAAAGTAGAGCTTCCTTGGATAGTCATTTTTGCAGTGCTTCTCAGGTGGCAGAACCCCTTTACCTTGAAGCAGATGGACAGTGTCCTCCTTGTTTCTTGACAGGTCTCAAAGATTCTAACATTATAGAAAGTGTCAACAGATAACCCACAAGTATCTTTTTTTTCTTACACAATATAAATGGAAAAATATTTACATTATTTGAACATGAAATAGGATATGTTACTAAAAAATATTCTGTTGCTCCTAACAAAACAAATACATAAGTAGTTCTTTATACTGACATGACTTTTGGCTACACAATATTTGTGCTTCTCACAATGGGTGCCAGTATGAAAACATTAAGAATCTGTTAGATTATCACCCACTGATGATAATCACAGACAGTGTGATATTTAAAAGGCTTCGATAGACATGAGGTATATAAGTACTTCAGAGACACGGACTGAAGATTGTATTGAACTGTTCCTAACTTCAACTTTGTTTCTTTCTTTATACTTCTGCACCATGTTTTGTTAATACATTTATTAATTGTTGTTTGTTCCATATTTTGTGTTACCTGGACTCACATGAGTCTATCAAATATTGTTTGCAAGACAAATGTATCAGGAAGCATAAAATGATAATACTTTCCATTCATGCAACAAATCCAAGTCAAGAACCAACATTGAGCTGATCACAGGAAACATGGAGAACATGACGTTGGTGATCTGAAAAGATTTCTCTTGTACCATGCTGATGTTCATGACAAAGTTGAGTCACACTGGGAATTGAAAACCATTGAATTCAAAGGTTAAGTCTGTTGGGATTGTGGCAATCTTGAGAATGAACACATCCTTCTTTTTGACTATTCCAGTTAAAATAGTTGCCTTAATAACACAAGTAATAAGCTAACTGAGAATTAGTGAAGGGTCAAGATTTTTGAGAAGCATCATGGGCATAGTTGAGTGAAACACCAGGTAGCTCCAGTGAATTGAAGAACACATTTGGGTTCTGAGCAGCCAAAGAGATGTCTGGAATTGCACTAATTGACTTGTACAGATGAATCTCTCTCTAGAATTTGTTGCAAATGTTTCATGGTATCATTCTTTAGGACAAGAATGCATCAAAGAGGTACTGGTGCAGTTCTGGGTCACTCTGTACATTTAAATTATCTGATAAAATCCAGCTTAATTCTGAATGTTTTAAAATTTGGGCATTTTTCAGGGTTGCACAATGTTTTATAAGCAAAGCATGAAAAATTCAAGTTCTTTTGTTTGACAGAAGAAAAAGTTAATCCAGATTTAACTTCTGATAATCTCTTTTGATCTTGGAAGTGGGCATCACTTATCCTCACATAGCAACTGACCTTTAAGAATGAAAACCTTTGGCTGTAATAGATAAAATTCTCAAACTAATTTTACCTTCAATGACCTGCCGTGACCACAAAGGTTGAATCTGGCTTTCTCCACTTCACCATTTGTGAGGTCAAAAATCATTTTTGTACTTTATAGCAAACTTATAAGCTCAGACCATTTGGCTAGAAATGTAATACTGTGCTCTGCATTGACCTCAATCTCAAATAGCCTATGTTATTCTTTGAAGTTTTGTGGTCATCCATGCAAGATTTGGGTCCCTGTAGTTCTGAATTTATATATGGTTTAGTATGGGCAGAAACTCAGGAGCCCCATGACTAGAGGGTCCCCTAAGAGTCCTCTAGTCTTGAGCCTCTGATAAAACTAAAAGAAAAGAAAGATATAAGAACAAACAGAGGAGATTTATTTATTTTTGAATTTAATGGAACTCCTTTGAATTTATTTGAAGAAATTTAAGATATTTGATGGGGCCCTATGAAAAGGGGGTGGTATTAATATATCTAATGAATGGGCCCCCAAATTCTATTAGCAGAGGGGTCTCTTATGGACTAAATCCAACCCAGGCCCCTGGGACATTCTGTTTAGCCATCTTGTATAAACGTAACTATTAGGTTGGTGCAAAAATAATGACGTAATAATGTTGTTTTTTGACGTTAAAAATACGTCAAAAAACAACATTATTACGTCATTATTTTTGCACCAACCTAATAACATGAATCCCTCCCCACCACATACACAACTATATGTGCACACACACATATACACACACACACATGCATGCACACATCCCTTGGTATATTAATATAGATTTTAATTTACTTATACTACATATGAAAGAAAATAATATTTTATTCTTATAAAACTCAATTTCATTTATAAGGGAGGAAATATTATTTGGCAGTTTATAATTGAAAGTGATATTGGAATACGAAAATATATTCATTTTTTCGAGAGAGAATTGTACACATATTCTGGCTTGTTGATAAATCAGAACCAAGAGAGAGTTTAAAAACATTATTATTTAATTCAATAGTAAATTGAGAAATTCTATATCTTAAAATTTTTACCACTAAAGACACAGCAACATAAGTTTAGACCTTAAAACTGTAGCAGTAGCGTCTTTCCCCTAAAAAGCTTTCATCAGATAATAATCCCATTGTTTATGGGCTTACATATTCACTGTAGCAATACCGTAAGATATCACTAGGTTTTGTCAGTTTGTGGAATTACCTCACTTGTTCATCAAAGAACTTATAACAACTGCTAGATAGAATTGCCAAAGCAATATAAAAGAAAATAGTGTAAACTTATTGTTATCTTTTTTTCTTTTATCTATAAGATGCTTTAAATATATGACATGTCTTATTTCTCCTCTAGGGGAACCTTATCTTGCATTAAATGCAACACAGAATAGTACACAGGATACAAATGTCCTTTGGGATTATCCCATCTTATCTGCAAGTGGACTTTGCTTGATGCCTGATAGATGGCCCAATAATCAATAGTATAAAAGAGAAAAGGATTCATACTCTCTTTCTTTTTTTGCTCTTGGATTTAGTAGCAACACCACAGGACTTCTCTTCACCAGAGGAAGTTTCTTTCCCCAGGCAGACTGTCTACTTGATTCCACCAAACCATATCTCACACTTACACACACATATATATGTACATGACCACTAATTCCATCAATGTTTTAAATCAATGATTTCATCAATGAAGCAATTATCTTTTATCAGAAGAGCTGACGTCAACTTCATCACTAGTAGTGGTAGTAGTAATAGAGTTAATAAAATATATTAAAGTTTGTGTTGTGGGAGTCACCACTTTTGTTGCAGGGTGTAGATATTTTTCCAGTAAATATTTAACAGTTCTTGGTATATTTGTCATGTGAACAATATTTGGCGGACACACATGAGTCTGGGCAAAAATAAGAAGGAAAACATGGATTTTAAATGAATAATTAATGCATGTATTAACAAAAAGAAATTACATTAATCTGTACACAGTTGAAAGGAAAGGAAAAGACATTAAAAACTTAGTTATTAAGAACCTGCTTGTTTGTGTGTGTGATACATGTGTGAGAGAGTTCAGTCATCAGAGAACTGTGGAAACAAATGTGTCCCAGTGGGGATGTCCTCATGTATGTTCTACTATATCATGAAGCAAGAGGAGGAAAGAGAAATAGGAAGGAAATGTTTGTCTTTTTATAGACTTAAACAGTGCCACCTAATGGGCATTTGGTGAAGCCAAGTGGGGTAACTCACAGTTGATAATGGTGATTGTGATTACTTCTTTTAAGAACATTATACCTTTGTAATATCAGTGCTTTTCATTATTTTTATGTTGGCATAAAAGGCAAGTGTGTTTTATATCTTTTTATATGCACCTAATGACCTAGACACCTCCCAACCAGTATTAGAACTTTACCTGTTTAACATCTGCATCAATGTTCCTTCCATTTAGTTTGCTTAAGCAATAAAATCTGTTATTAATTGTATATAATTGTTTGCATATTCATTCTTACACTCTTGTTTGAGGAAACACCAATATTCCATACCACCTACTATATGATCAACACTCTCTCAAAGACTTTTGGCACATGAAAGTCGACTAGGGCAGCTTCAAATCTTACATGGTGGAAGCTCTTTTCTCAGCCTTCTTTAAATATACTGCCTCCAAAACTACCACCCTCATCTCAGAATGGATCATTTCTGGAATGGAGAGTTTCATACCCTAGAAAAAAACCCGAACAGCCAGCCTTGGTTCACCCCTGAATGTGTTGTAGCCATAGCTCACTATAACCACTACTAAAATATCTGCCCCAGGAAATGATGTAGCATGAAATTTATTATATTCAGAACCCTGCTCTGGCATCTCGTCTACAGTCACTTTCTCACAGATGCGCCGTCGCCTCTCTCTGTCTGTTCTACAAATACTTTCATGGCAATTGCTCCAAGGAGCTGCATTTGCTGGTTCCAAGACTTCATGAGTTCAAGCGCCCTACAAGGCTGGCATCCTGCTCTCACCCTTTCACTGTCGAAACTCCTAAATGTAGCCGTCTCTTCTACTCCAATAGCTTAATTTCTTGCACCTCTCACCTGTGGAACTCCCTTCCCTGTTCCAGTTTCCCTGAGAGCTATAATCTCCAGCTATTCAAGTGTAATGTCAATCGACATCTCCAGTTGCCTTGATCTATCCACTACCCTTCTCCTCATCCTTTCTTCTATCACTCTTATCTGATCTTGCTCTAAGTTTTCTGTAACCTCTTGCGTCCTAGTGGCTTCTCACCTTGCTTGGGGTGAAACCCTTAAAAAAAAAAAAAAAACTGCCCACAATCACTGCAAGAGAGTTGTACAAAATGGAAAGTAAAGCTATGCACAAGCAGCCCAGGCCAAAGTCGAAAGCAAACAACTTGGATCCTAGGAGTACTGGAAGATCTTTAACTAAATTTGGAATACAGGCAAAGGATCAATGCCGACTATTAAATATGGTCCTCTCATCCTCATCAGATAAGGCAAAGCTCTTTGCTTTCAACTCAATATTAGATGGCAAAAGCCACCCCCTTCTCAACTTCCTTTATCTTACTTCAACATAATCTCAGTAATTTTTCTTATCAAAAGACTTGACCCTCAGATGGCTACAGGTTCAGATGAAATCCCAGTGGTTATATATATTTTAATAATTTCACCCCAAGCAAGGCAATAAATCCACTAGGATGCAAAAGCTTACTGGGTGTTAGAGAATATTAGAAAAACTGCTAAGGAGAGAGGAAAATAAACGAATAAGAATTCACTCCTTACATGTTTCATTGGTGAGATGTAAATTCCCCTTGAACAGCTTCTCACAAACAGCTGCTTTGTAGAACTGACTCCCAAAGCAATGCTTCCCTGATCACTAGAATCTTAACCATTCAAATCTAGGATTAACCATTATTTCTCCACATATCCCCATAACTGTGCCTCTTATCCTGTAATCGTTTACTTCAAGCAGCTCTTGGGCCTTGTACAGTGTTAACATCATTGTAAAAAAAAAAAAAATTATCAATACATTCTCTCTAACAACTTGGGAATTTCAAATCCATACCAATGCAAATTCTGCCTTGAGAGCCTCTTGATATATTACTTCCTTTCTGATTTTGCTATGCTAAGTTTAAACAGGTATCCTGAAATTGAGCTAGTGATAAAATCTCACCATTACACTAGTACTATTAGTAGGAATATTACTCAAATTTATTACGTGCAATGTTTACCATTAGTAATATTTCCACGGGTCTTTCTTTCATCTCTTGCTTTCACATCCTTAGTAACAGTCTTCAGTCATAGATGAAGAATTGTCAATTATTATTATTGTTTGACAAGAATATATTTCATCTTATTTCTCTTGATTTACATCTAGTAGTAATAATAATTGTTGTAACCTAGAGAAGGTTACTGAATAGAATAATCACACAAAGGTTGGTAATGAATGACAATACTTAGGACAAGTACAACACATATAAGATTCACCCACAATGCGTAGAAAAAGTAGTCAACTGCTAAAAGTGAATCAAGTGAATTCTACAATGAATCTCCAACTGTAGACCAACATATAGTATTTACTACTGTATTTATGTGAATGTGATACCCATTATCATCTGTAGGTATGCTACAATAATAATAATAATAATAATAGTATTAATAGTCTTTGAATGCATGTTGTGATGTAATGAATATTGGTTCAGAATGAAGAATTGGAGAGTTGAGTTTGAATTCCAGTTGGGTTCGTTATATTCACTTGCATGCAAATACCCTTGGGAAAAGTATGAATCCATCTCTTCTCCCCACCAGCTATGGATTGAATAGCAGGACAAACTGGGCCCTATAACAATGGTTGGCAACCAGTCTACTGCAGAAAGAATTGGAAACCTACTGCAGGAAAATCTTTTGCCTAGTCAATCATGACTTGAAAGAGACATGATCATTCAAGCATGTATGATGCATTAGCAATTAACTTTTTTTTAGTATTTCTGTCATCTTCTTTTTCTTGTTTTTAGATTTACTAGTAATAAACTAAAATTGTATGAATTTATTAAATGTAGCATTGTCAATTATTATTAATTATAATATTTTCTTCATTTTATTCCAGTGGCCAATAATTTTAAGAGTAGAAAAATATAGCCCAGCTCACTAAACAGCCGAGAGCTTTCAATTTTATTCAGATATAAAATGGAGAGCGAAAGGGAAATTAAACAATCGATATGTTTTCCTGATTGCAAATTATCTCCATTAAACAGGGAATAATTTTGTTCAATTTCAATTTGAACAATTTGATCAATCAATCTAATCTGTCAAGTTACCAAGTGTTTATCATGTTTCACCAGACATTTCACACATCCCTCAAACACACAGCAGACCTCAAGGTTTCTCCAGTAATGATGAGCAGTTGTACTTTCAATGAGGCTCATGGCTTCAAGCATCTGTTGAAACTCAAGCTAACTCCAAACCACAAGTGGAACTCATATATAAAATCCATCACTAAAGACGTTGGAAAAATGGCCGGTTCCTTGTAACAGTCCAGAAAGTACTTGCATCCTTCTACCATTCTTTATCTTGACAAGATCCAAGTCAGAGCAGAAATGGAGTATTGCTACCATATCTGGGCTGGAGATATCCAATCCTCACTTTTCAGCCATGACTGAGTCTAAAAGCATTTATGCGGCCTTGTGAGTGATGAAATGTTTTCCAACCTGTAACCTCTTTCCCATAGATAAAATATTGCAAACTCTTTGCTATTCTGTTGTTATTTTCATGGCAGATGTTCAGGCAAACTATATTTCTTGCTTCCACCAGTCCAGACCCTCACAGCTAGGATCTGCTTTGTTATATACACATTTCAGTCAATTCATCTTCATTCCCTTTATATTCCATTGGTAAGAAAGAAGTTTCTCTTAGATGGCTTCTTTCCCAGGATTTTTACACTGTGGAGCAGACTCCTGAGAGGATACTCCCCTGCTCACTACAACCTTAAGCACTTCAAGTCTAGAGTAAACTGTTATCTATCTTACATATCCTCATAATATGCACCTCTTGATCCCATCTTGTATACTCTTACAAAGACCTTATTTAGTAACCCTCTACCTCGAGTGGCTTTTGGGCCTTGCATTCGGTGAACTATAGTAAAAAAAAAAATCTTTTCTTCCTGACTAATAGGAAGGATGTCTAAAAGGTAATTTACAGATAAAGTTTAAAAACTATTTCAATCTGAAGTCAATTTCTTACAAGGTTAGTTTTTCCCTACTGTTTCTATGACTTTATAAGTACATAATAATATACGCTTGACTTGTATATATGCTTGTATAACATAATGCCTTCTTCTCTCCCTTACATTCTCTCCTTACAATCAGTCTGCCCCACTTCAGTCTTCCTCACCTTCAGTGTCTTTAAGTTTTTGATCTGAAGAAGTCATAGGCAAAGCTGGTTGAAATGTTTTTGAGGGTGAAGTAGGTGAGTTACAAGAAGGAAACAATTTCCAGAACAGAGTAGAAACAATCAAAGGTTTTATTTGCCAAACGTCAGTTATCAGTTTAAACTTTGCCAACTTTGCTTCATCTATATAAATAAATGTGAATGTCAGTGTGTGACACATTTTCAACTTTACTCCTAGAGGCCATAGCTCAACATAGAATACCATTTTGAAATCAGGCTGACTCCATGAACAAATTAAAAACATTCCAGGCTGGATTTGAACCCACAATTCAGAAATTTGAATTCACATGTTTCTGGTGATTTTTTTTTTTGTGAATTTTTTGTTTGATAACAATTTTTATAACTTAGAAATAAATTTGGGAATAATGAAATTTAATTATGAAATCCACCAAAAGTCACCCATAAATAAAGATAATTGTTTGTATGGAAAGTAAGGACCTACATACATCAAATTGCCTTTAAATTAAGTGGTGTCAGAAGAATTATCACACTATTTACATTATTCAGACTATTGTCCTCATCTTTGTCACCATATTTATTACGTTTTGGCCGTTGTACACTCTGGCCTTCTTCAGGTGGTTGGAACGTCGAACTGAACCCTTTATTTTGCTCACTGGGGTAAACTGTTCTAGTTCCACGTGCCATGTTTAATGGATGTCATCAGTTATCTCCTGTTAATTCCCCTCACCAAGTTCTCCACTGCCTTAACCGGCTATTGAACTCACACTCTTTGGGTCCTGTTACTGGATCTAACCAACGCCTTTATCCACTGTGCCATGTGTCCTTGAGGACAATAGTTCAAATAATGTAAATCGTGTACATAATACCTCATCTCAGAAATATAGACAAATACAGAAGAATTATCATTGAACTTTTAAAAGGTAAGTTTGAATATTAATGTAATACTGTAATTCAGTGATCAGTTTTGAGTTCTTCTGTAGTTTATTGTTGCCTATCACATCTACTCCTCCCTAGCTATTGTAATGAAGGCAAAATTAAGAGCCCCCATAGGAATTAGGCTAAATGCTGCCCAATAAGGCGGCTTTTAAGCTAGTTCATAATATGTTGTAAAAACAATAACAATGTTCCTGACTGATGACTGGTACTCAATTCATCAATTCAATCAGGGAATTTTGGTCTCTAGTCTGTAGTCAGAATTGGTTTCCAAAACCTTGTCACCTCAGCTCTTCCCCTTGATGCTCAGTCTGCAAATGAATACTTCTTATGCTAGGGAAAATTTCTTAATTGACTAAATTCTTCTCAGTAGTATCTTGCAAGCAGTGTTGGAGTAGACAGTGAAGAGAGTCACTGAATTCAGCATCACTGATTCATTTTTAATCTGACTCCATCATTTTGACTACCAATGTGACTGCCTTGTCTCTAACTGTCTCAGACAGCTGGTGGGTCCCTGAGTTTATGGGGAAGAGGTTTCAGCAAATTTTAACATATTGTTATATTCCGTGCTAATAGGAATATATACTTGATAAACATGGTGGATAAAATAAGTAAAGGTTTATTGTAAAAAACCAGTACAATAAGAAATAAGGTAACAGATATGCGCACGATCGTCACAAGTCAATCCAGTAGTGGGTGCTACTATAGGAAGGTTGGTAATTCTTGCGTAAGACTGAGTTGTACTCAACAGATCCCAGCTAGACGGTATCTAACAACTGCCCCACACAGTCACATGTGGCACAAAGCCAAATTTAATGTGGGGTTCCCGAGCCTGGACAAGACTCTGCCCTTCAGCATAGCCTCATTCAGGTTCCTCTCTGCCCAAAGGTAGAGAATTTGACCAGCACAACTGGAAAAGATTCCAGCTAGACGGTATTTACTAACACCCCAACGAGGGTAGATGTGGCACAAGGCCAAGTTTAGCGTGGGTTATCCAAGCCCATAGTCTCAGCCAAAAAATCCCCGTAGAACCCACATAAACAGGATCAAGTTGGTCAACCTCCCTGGATGAGGCTCTGCTAAAAGGCAGAGTCTTGTTCGGGTTCCTCTTTGCTCAGAGGCAGAGAGTTCGACCTGCAAGCCAAAAAACATTTCGGTTACATGGTATTTATTAGCACCCCCCACTAGGGTAGATGTGGCACAAGGCCGAGTTTAACGTGGGTCTTCCCAGCCCATAGGCTTGGCCAAAAGATCCCCGTAGAACCAACATAAACAGGATTGGGTTGGTCAACCTCTTTGAACAGGATTCTGTCCTTCAGCAGAGCCTTGTCTGGGTTCCTCTCTGCTCAGAGGCAGATAGTTTGACCATCAAGCCGAAAAGATTTTGGCTAGACTCCTGTAGTCAGTTGCCTTACAGATACTTATAGGTAGTTACTACCCGTAGTATAGTTACTCATGGGGGTGACAGGTTATTCCATTATGTCACATATGTGCCTGCAAAAGAACAGGGTGCCGAAAGGATGGTTCCACTTTTGACATCACTATTACTGTATACTATCTTAGTAATTTTTATTGTTGTAAAAAGTTATCTTTAGAATTTTAATAAAACCCAAACATACAATATAGGGGTTATGCATTCACTTTTGCTAACAAGAATTGACAATAAAGGAATTAAACACAACTTTTTTATTTGATGGTTTATTTATCAGAATCATTTTATGGATATTAAGTTTTGGAGCAAAGCTGTATGACAAAGTGGACTTAGGACTTCTGCTGGGAAATTTGTCCCAGCTTTCCCGCATCGAAGGGTTGAGGTTAAAAATTTGCAACAAATCACAAATGAAAACAGCAAGATTAGACCAGACAAACTCTCTCTTTTAGTCACGGTTGAATAAAGAAGAACTCCTGCTTGGTGTATAACAAAAAAAGAAGAAAGTGTTTACATATACAGAAAAAACGGGTGAAGGGATAAGACAATTAGGAGAGAAAGAAAGGGAGAAGAGAAAATGTCTTTTAAGAGAAGCATAAATGTTCATAACAGAAAAAAGGCTTGCTGAAAATATCTTTCTGAGTGCCTAAAAGTTCTTTAAGTGAGTAGAATTTTGTTAATGATTAGAAACACTTGTACTTTTCTTCAAAGTTCTTGTAGAGTAGAAAAATGTTGGTAGATATAGGAATTTTGCAGTTGAGTGAGTTCGTAGGTCAATGACAGAAGTCTTGTAGGTGAAAAGAGGCAGCTTTCAACTGGTCTTTAATAGTGGGCCAATGTTTGTTCTCGACAGCCCATGAGGAGGTAGTTCTTCTTTGGTTGAAAATGGTTCTGAAGTTGACTGGTGCTCTCTATTGCCAGCCTCACAGATGGTGGACTGAATTCTCACTGCCAAATAGGTGAAGATTCTCCAAATTTATGGAGATTTGGGAGGCTCAGTAGGATCGGGAAGTTTTCTCTTCAAAATCATTATACAAATATCCTGGCCCCTCCATTGGTCAGAAAAGATTCTTATCTCTGATAAAAATCAAGGCTTTGGGAGCCAGTTTTTAAAGTAAAGAAAAAGTTTGGAGTGAACAAGCTGTGAGGTTTCCCCCAGACTTTATGGCATCATGGAAAGAATAATGGTAGTGGAATTCCTTGTTATATTTTCCAGCTCTCTCATTAGTCAGAAAATATATTCTTATCTCTGATAAGAATCAAGGCTTTTGGAGCTGGTTTTGAAAGTAAGAAAAAAAGTTGGCCTGAGGATTGGAAAAATAGGCTAGAATGTGAACTTGTAAAATATTGTTCTTAAATTAAATTCCAGTACTTCATCAGAATAGGTTTGTTTGTGTTGATGCAACTACACATGTACAATAACAAAATATATAAGTTTATAAAATCTGAACCAACTACAGTGCAATATTTATCATTTACTATACTATAAAAAATATTTATCATTTACTATACTATAAAAAATATTTATCATTTACTATACTATAAAAAATATTTGTCACTTACTATACTATAAAAAATATTTGTCCTTTACTATACTATAAAAAATATTTATCATTTACTATACTATAAAAAATATTTGTCACTTACTATACTATAAAAAATATTTATCATTTACTATACTATAAAAAATATTTATCATTTACTATACTATAAAAAAATAACTATGAAAACAATTGGTTTTATTCATAAATTTCTAAAAATGTCTGTGAATAAGACAAGAAAATTCAAATAGATACATAACTACAAGTAATTATATTTTAAATAAATGCATTTTCTGCTCACTTCTTTCATTTTATCTCACCACATAAATTGATTAAAATAGTTTGCAGGTATCTGGATTTATACTTTATTTTTGAGAAATGATAGAAAAAAATGTTAAACATTATTTATTTAACTGTTTAATTACATGAATAGTATTTAACACTGTTTTTTTTTTTTTGTAGATAAAAAGCTTAAAATTTTTCAAGGATTCTTTCATATGTCAGGTGTTGACTTGTATATGGGCATAAGAACAGGGTTAGCAGAAGGATTTTGATGACATCATTCCCATGTCTGTTGGTAGGGTCAGTCAAATTCTTGACCCTAATAGACAATAAATGAAGAATGGTGGATAGTATAAAAAAACAAAGTTCATTATTGAATTTTGGGCCAAGATCTGACCTAACATGAACCAGCATGTCTCCCTCAATTCTAGTAGCATGTAGAGATGAGGGGTGGGTGCTCCTTGTTTCACTTGATACTAATATTTAAGGTTTGTTAAATCATGAGTTTAAACCCAGAAAATTCCAGCTGTTAATTCAACCTATTGTAATTAAATGGTTTTTGCTTTTCAAACCACCCACTAGAAAAATCAAAACCCAATGTACTTCTAGCATATTAATAAAATCTAAATTAGCTAGTTTAATTACCTAAACTTTTCACATCAACTTCTCAAGTTAATTCCCATTTCAACCAGCACCAGGTATTGATTTACTTAAATGTAAAATACACACCAGTAACTCTTTTACACTTGTAACTAGAGTTAAGTGTTGCTGCTACCCACTCTTGAAATTTTATTACACATTCAAATTATCAATGTAAAGTTCATTAGTAATTTTAATGCTTATAGGCACAATACAAGAGAAAATTTTAACTTTTGAATCTCGGCCAGAAAAATTTAATAAATAAACACTTTGACATTGTTCTGAAATTTAAAATTTCGTCACGAAGATATAATTTTACTTTCAATAAAATTATTGGTTCAAGCAATAAGCTTGTTGATAAGTGGTATTCACCACAGAGTGTACTTTACTACTCATTAGAATAAGAAACTGAAAATGGATGTAAGATTTAAATTTTTTCCTTCCTGCTATGTACGCTTACCTTTGATACTAGAATTTGCAATAAAACCATATTTATTGCCCAAAAATAAAAATTATAAATTGTGGTGTTCATTCTATTTTGTGATGATAAAAAAAAATATAGTTTCAAATCAAGGGAGATTATCGAAGTTAGTCAACTTGACTGTTTTATTAGCTGTAGTTATTTCCCTTTGTTGAATCGAACTGTAGAAATTCTGAAGTCAGTAATTTTTTTCTTTTTTTACTCATTTCACCCCAAGCATAGTGATAATGTCACTAAAACGCAAGAAGTTACTGAGAGTGAAAGAGAATGAAAAAACTTTAGCAAGGGCAAAGGACAATAAAAGAACAGAGTTCAGGAAGACAGAAGATGGGGAGTGACATTAAGGTCATTGTGTGAAAAATTTGTCCCAGCTTTCCTACATGAAAAAGTGTTACGGTTAAAGGTGACAGAATCAATAAAAGAAACAACGGCTTGTAAGTTTATAGCGGACAATTTTCTTTTTTAAGCGGAAGAATAAAGACTCAAACTCTTGCCTGAGGTATAACAATAGAAGAAGAAAATGTTTATTTACATACAGTCAGTCTCCCCCCTAGCTTTGAGTAAATAGCAGGACAGATCGGGTTTTATAGCCTTGAATGGCAACTGGTCTACTGCAGAAAGGCATGGCAACCTACCGCAGGAAAAAACCAGCCTCGTCAGTCATATATCGAAAGATACATGATCACCTAAGTGTGTATCACACATGGCACATAACTGACTGACATACACACAAAAAAGGTAAAGGGATATATACAAAATATGAGATAAAGGAAGGAAGAAGAAAATTCCTTTAATTTTAAGGAAGAAAAAATGTTCATATAAAGGCTTGCTCAAAATATTTCTCTGAGTGCCTAAAAGTTCTTGAAGCAAGTAAATTGTTCTTAAGGGGTTAACACTCACATAGATTTCTTGAGAGCTCTTGCTGAGGTGGAAACAGTCAGAAGTTTGTAATTGAGTTAGTTTGAAGGCCATTGACAGGAATTTCTTGGTCCAAGGAAGCAGATCTCAATTAGTTTTTAGTAGAAGGCTGACATTCTGTCTTTAGAGCCCAGCATGTAGATTTCTTTCTTGAAGCAGCTTCCAGAGAAGACTGGTGTTACTGTCGCCAACCTGATGTTATCACAGACGATATCAAGTACTCACTGCCAAAGAGTCGCATATTCTTCATATTTATCGAGATTAGAAGGCTTAGGAATATCAGGAATTTTCCCCTCCAAAATTGCTTATACACTTTCCCAGCCCTCTCATTTGTCAGAAAATATATTCTTATCTCTGATAAGAATAAAAGATTTAGGAGCTGGTTTTTGGAAGCAAGTAGTGAGTGTTACCCACTGGCTTTATGGCACCATGGTCAGGGAAAGGGTGATCAGATTCCTATTCATATTTTCTAGCTCTCTAATTTGTCAGAAAATATATTCTTATCTCTGATAAGAGTCAAGGCATTGGGAGCTGGATTTGAAAGCAGGGGTGAAAGTTGCGGCAAAGATCAGAGTCTAGAATGTGAACTCGTAAAATATTGTAGTAGTGGTTCTCAAATTAAATTCTAATATCATAGATATGCAGAGAAGCAAGAAATTGTAAGAGAGTTCCATAGGTGAGAAGTGCGATAAAAGAAACTATTAGAACAGAATTTATGGTTATACTTAGCTATGTCGACAGTAAAACGATGAGACCTAATTGCTAATCTAGTAGTACATTTAAATTCATGCAGTTAAGTTACCAAAGAGGAGAGCTCATGATAACAATTGTCATGAAAATATTTGTAGAAAAGACAGAGGGAAGCCATGTCACATTGCTGAGAATGTGATTGAAGTCGGGATGCCAGGTCAGGACTGATAATATTACAGACCCTTCTTTGAAGTTTGTCAAGAATCTCAAGATATATATTAGGAAGACCAGATGAGATATGGCAGAAATATTCAATGCACAGACAAATGGTAGATTCACAAATCTGAAAGATGGATTTTAATGAGAAAAATTGTCTGGTATAACAGAGTGAACCAACTTTCTGAGCAGCAGACATATCAATTGTTTCAATATAATCACTCCACTTCATGTCAGTGAAAATGTGAAACCAAGAAGGTGCAAATTATTGCAGGGATAGTTATAGTAGTGTACTAAAGAGGACAAAATCTAACATTCAAACCATAATATCTACCAGGTAATTATCCAGTTACATAATAAATATTAAAGCCTCTCCATTCTTCTTATGGTTGACTTCAAATTTACCTATAATAATAATGATAAAAATGTTTTTTTAAGGTTTTAAGTTTTCAAATTAATCTGTTCATTCACTATATGCATTAATATTTTTGTAAATAAATAAACCACAAAGCTAGGTTTCATTCTCAGTCCATCAGAGTTTGTTTTCCTTTCTCTCTCACCTCTCTCTCTCTCTCCATACACACACACGCACGCACACGCACGCACGCGCACAGAGCTATTCTTTTCTGGACAAAGGATGTGTAAGAACTGTCCAAATGTTTTATACTTCCGAGCACTTTCGTCTATACCTTTAGCCATTATCAAGGATGATTCGATTTTTCAGCTTGATTGAGTATGTGCATTATGTGTATGTTTTAGTGTGTTGTAGAGCTGTTTTTAATTTCCGAATACGGTTAGCACATTGTGGCCTTGTTCGTAGTTAATATTGTTAAGAGTTGGCTTTTTCTTTTGCATTATTAAAGCTTCCATTATTTTTAATCTTTTTTTACAAGTGGATGCAGTTAATATATTTGTGTTTTCTACTAGTATGTTCCTAATGGAGTCTGGTAAATTTGTGTGTGTGTTTAAATGGGTTCTAATGGAGCTGTGATCAGATAGGTGTAATGTAAGATGTCTGGATAAGCATGTGGTTGTGTAACCGATGTAATTATTTATGAGTCCGGTTTGATCAGGAACACAGTTCCTTAAGGGGCATTTGAACTCATAGATAATGTTCATTCTTTGTAATTTTGACTTAGCTGGTGTGTTGTTATTTTTGAGGATAAGGTTGGCTGTCTTAAATTTTTTATAATAGATAATTCATTTAATTTTTTTATTCGGGTCAATTGGAGTAGTGTATTTCTTGATAATATGTCTTATATATATATATATATTTATAAAAATATGACGAACTGGAAATTTATGTGTGACACGTTTCATCCATTAGGATTTCATTGGACAAACACATCACAAGAAATTTTTCAGTTTGTCATGTTTTTCTAAATACTGTTTGTTGTTATATAAAATGATACAAAATTATATATCATTATATCATATATATATATGTGTGTGTGTGTGTGTGTGTGTGTATGCAATAACAATTTATATTTTTATATATCAAGAGCAGTATTGGTGAAATTTTATGACAAAGTGTAAAAAGTTTACTTGTGATGCGTTTTGTCCTTCAGGATTTCATTTGACCTATGAAGTCCTGAAGGGCAAAACACATAACAAGTAAACTTTTTCCACGTTGTCATAAATTACCCATACATACATACACACACATATATATATATATATATATATATATATATATATATATTGAAACTTGATGCCACAGAAAGTGGTGTCAAGTTTCAGTTTCGAACAACTGGTGGTCTCTTCAATCATCAGCACTTCAAAGCTAAGACCCACCTTCGTACGCATATTATTCGTGATTTGTTGTTTGCTGATGATGCGGCTCTTGTAGCGACATCCTTTGAGGAGGCCCAACATCTAATAAATCGTTTCTCTGCTGTATGTAAAGCATTTGGTCTTACACTTAGCATAAAGAAAACTGAAGTTGTGCACCAACTTTGTCCTACTTCGAAGCAATTGCGTGGTGAGAAACAAAAACCATCAGTCTACAAATTTCCAGAGAGACCATTGAGAGTAGAAGACAAACCCCTGAACTATGTAAAGTCTTTCACCTATCTTGGTAGCAAAGTCAATTACAGTGGAACTTTAGATGATGAAATCATGCATCGGATTGCTAAGGCTACCAGTGCTTTCGGCAAACTTCGCCATCGCTTGTGGAATGAGCGGGGTATTCGACTGGATACGAAAATTCGGGTTTACAGAGCTGTTGTATTTGCCATCCTTTTGTATGGCTCAGAGTCGTGGACTCCATACAGGTACCATATACGCCAGCTAGATTTTTTCCATAAAAGCTGTCTGTGTGCAATCTGTGGAGTTAAGCTAACGTAGACCTGTTTAATAGGTGTAATATTGGAGGAATCGAGACTTTTATCATACAGTCTCAGTTACGGTGGACTGGTCATGTCTTGAGAATGTCTGATGACAGGATACCCAAGATCCTAATGTACAGCCAGTTAGATCAGGGCTACAGGAATGTAGGACGCCCATGGCTAAGATACAAAAACAAGCTGAAAAGCAACTTGTCAGCAGTTAATATACCACATAACACCCTTGAGCGCTTAGCTTTGGAGCGGGTAGAATGAAGATCAATGTGTTTTAGTGGACTCAGCAATTTTCAATCTGCTTGTCTGAATCATCTTCAAGAAGCGAGAGCAAAATCTAAAAGGTCAACCAATCTAACAGTGATCTCATCTCACAATCCTCACACTTGCTCCATATGTGGCCTCCTTTGTAAATCACTAGTGGGTCTTAAATGCCATTTAAGATTATTTATGATAAATTAATCTATACCCTTATAATCTATGAAAAAAAAATCACTCCATAATTTTCATGGTTTTTTTATTTTAATTACAACATTCACAATCTTTCCAATATCTTAAAAGATTTGCAGTAAATAAAAAAAAAAACAAACAATTAGAAAAATATTCAGTGAAAATGCACTTCATGCACTCTTAACATCATGCAGTATACATAATTCACCACTTCACCAAGAGAATATGACCTGCAATAAATCCCAATGCCGAGTCTGTAGACATATCATCACTGATAGCAATTTCCCACCCCCTGGTATTCATGTAGTATTCCAATCACAGGATCTGAATTGTAACAGTTCAAATCTTATAGATTTACTTTTCAGCTACAAATGCAAAAAAGGAAATTATGTTAGAGAAACTGGAATGGAATTCCATTTTCAGTTCAATAACCATAAAAAAAATTCAGGGACAATAGCGATTTCCTGTTGCATTTATCATTTTCATTCAACAGCCAAGAAGAAAGATGCAGATCGGAGTTAAAGTTTATTTTCAAAATAAATTTAAACAATGAAGGATTAAACAGGGATTTGGGTTTACTTAGAGAATATAATTTCCACAGGGAGATCTTTAACCAACAACATCCCTCAAAAGAGTAAGTCCCACATCTTTGTTTATTCCTCATTTCATTGAAAAAGAATACAGGCATGTTTGAAAATTCAGACATTAAAATCTTTCTCTTTGTGCTTCAATTTAGTCAAAAGGTTAACATATAATAAATATCAATTTTATTGACAATATTGGTATCATTTTGTTGCTTTTTTATTCTTCAAATGTTATTAGCTAGACTATTACATATACACACACGCACACAGACACACACACAAAGACACACATACACACATATATATACAAATATAAGATTAATACAAATAGATTTTATCACTTAGCTGTAATTGTTCAGTCCACTCGTCAGGCAGTTTCAGAAATTGACTGCTGTTTTCATTGTATTTCATTATCTTTATACTAAGTTTGATGTAATGGCTGACTATTCTCATTTTCAAAGCTACTAGGGCAGCTAGCCAGTCATTGTTTTGGGCACCTACTCAGACACATTTGTATTTGTTCAATACACTCAGGACCCACCCGCTATTTATACTACAACTTTGCTGAGCGCATTTTAGTTTCAGGGTGAGAGTGCATTGTGACACAATAAAGTGTCACTGGTTGTAGTTGAAAGGGTTAATGAGACACTATTGTGACATTGGTAGTATGAAAGGGATTAAAAGGGGTCACGTGAAGATACCCTATGGGAATTGGAGAATTGGATGGGTTAAAAACGTGAAGGTGAAAACATGAATTGAAATATGGAGTAAGGAAAAAAGAAAGATGTTGTTTTCCTTTCTGATAACCAGAAAAGCGGAATGGAATATTGGGTCCAAAATATGATCTGAAAAATGTAAAATGTAAACTGCTTTTCAGCCAAAAAACAAATAGAATTGTTATGATTCACAAGCCGATAATGCAAACAATCTGAAATATGTTTTTGTAAACATGCAAAGTGGGCAAGATTTTTAATCCTTCGTATTGAAAAGTTAACAACAAAGGAAAGTCTTTGATGTCAAGGCATGGTAACCCAGATCTTATCAAAACAAAAGGATCGATAGATTTTGTCATTTGGAATCTGGGCCGACTGACGTAAGGACATAGAAAAGAATTTACAAACACAAGTTTGTTATTGAAGAATTTATTATTTTGACTGACTGCAAGCCACTTTGTTTGAAGGTAAGTATCAGTTCTCCAAAATTTTAGAGATAATTAATGAATTGATATGAATATTAATGAATCTTGGTGTGTGGGACCCAGGTGAAATACATATAAACAGGTGCTTAGGTGACCTAAAAAGCAGAAGCCAGCAGAAAGCAGGAGAAGCCTCAGAATCCAGGCAGAAAGCGGAAAGAAGAAGTCATGTGACCTGCTGCAATGAGAATTCCCAACCTTTTTAACCTGCTCCAAGTTTTAGAAGAAAAAAGTGTCACAATAGAGATTTTAACAGGAAGGGTTCATTTTGTTGTATAAAGAACTATATAAGCAAACTGAAAATTAACCAGGTAACCTTCTTTGTTATTTTGTTCAACCCTGCACTCAAGTATGGACGAAATTCGATCTCTACTGCTCTGTGATCAAGGAACACAATGAGATGCAGAAATAGATGAAAAAATCAGTTGACCAGTGGCAGTATAGACCACCATGTAAAGGACCCAAGATCGAGCCGGGCCACCTGTGTTATAGCATAATCTATCATGATCAGCAATTTGAACCATACTAGTACACTCAAATCCTCAGTCATGATGATTTGTGACATTTTGCAAGTACAATCATAATTGCCCCTGAAGAGTTTCATCTATCCAGTTTTACTCAGAAGGCTTGGGTCAACCAGTGGTGTGATTTTCAGGCATTTTCAATATATATATATATATATATATATATATATATATATATATATATACAAATATAGATAACTAGACTCGTTTCGAAAAAACCTCAAATTTTTGATTTGCCAATAATCAAATCAATCTCGAGGGAAAAAAAGGTTTTAAAAAAAGAAAGAGCTACAAACATGAACTACTGCCGAAAAAAATCGCACAGATGCAGGTCTGAAGCCCAAAGAAAACACCCTGATACGAGTAAACAACTAACTAACAAAAGAGCTCAATACAACCGTAGAGCAGACCTAGATACACCTAGTGAGCCAGACAAACCTACCTCGTTCGGCTTTCCCTGACAATCTGTTTAGGTGAAACCTAGGTAGGTTTGTCTGGCTCACTAGGTGTATCTATCTATCTATCTATATATATATCTATATATATATATATATATATATATATATATATATATATATATATGCCGATGGGGAAATTGTCACCATTTTATATTTTTAATTCCATGTATGTGTATTGCTTGTTTTTTATTTTGTCAACTGCACAGTATAGTAGGGTCAGTTGGACACCATCTGTGAGAAAAAGAGCATCAAGATGCAATTCACCCTGCTAGAAATTTGGAAACGGCATGCTGTACTGCTTAGCATTCACTTTTGAAGCTCCAATGCAAACATTTCAGAGTGTTTGGATGTTAATGTGAGGACAATGCAGAGGATTCAGAAAGAATTGGAAGGAATCTAATGGTGATTATGAAAGTATGGAAAACTCCCTCTGATCATTCTTATAAGAAAAGAACTCTTAAATTTGTTGGTGAGGGCCTCAGATTCAACATGAATGCCTACATCATGTGCCTTGAGTTGGTAGTGCTACACTTGGACAATAGGGTTGCTGCTGGAAGACCCTATATCTAGTAACAGGACTCTGCACTATGACACACAAGCAGCAGAACCCAGTCATGGCTTTCAGACAATTTCTGCAATCACATCACCCCTTACATCTGGCCACCTAACTCCCCAGACTGCAACCCCCTTTGATTATTATGTGTAGGGTGCAGTTGAGCAAGAGACCAACAAAACTCCTTGTAGCACTAAAGATGAATTGAAGGCAAGGATTATGGCAGAATTCACCAACTTCAACAAGGAGATCGTCTAGAAGAGTTGCATGAGATTCTGGAGTCTTCTGGAGGCTGGTTGAAGCCAATAGTGATTTTATTGAATAAATTTACTCTTTAGTATTTCAAGGTATTTTTAATATAATTTTGGTAAATATATCTGTTAAAATGTGATGTCAGTGTTATTTTCAGTTTTGTGTAATTTAGATGACAATTTATTCATTGCACTCAGTATGTAAATGCCAAATGATTGATATGAAATATCCAAACAAAGTATATGCCATACTGGGTATGATGATAAACTACATCAGTGTCCTGGGTAAGGCGATAAACTAAATCCAACAGCAAGGCCTCTGATCAGGAGGTTTTGAGGGGGGCATGGAACCATCTCTTAATTGTTGGTGTTCCCAGTCCACCCTAACCCGCAGTGGTAGCACCTGTTTGGGTTTCAGCTATGGGCAAATAGTTAACCCACAAATTCAAAGTAGGTCCATTAAAAAGGTATACATGTGTACATTATATATAAATATACATTATATATAATATATATGCATAGTATAATTATTTTATGTACCTTTTTAAATATTTTATACACATGTTAAAATACTGTCTCTTGTAGTTAAAGATATTTCATTTAATGCAAGTTTTCTTTGTGTATATATATATATATATATATTCAATTGTGTGGATATCAGTTTGTGACCCTGGGTTTCATGTTTTTGCAATCATCAGACAAACTGGTTTATTTTTTAAAAATGGATCTATTATGCTTGTTTGTGTCTGATTATGTTGGAAAGCGTGAAACCCAGGGTCACAAACTAATATCCATGCAACTAAATATGTTACCTCTATCACTGATATTGTGCACTTTCCACTAAGTACTGCACATATAATATATATATATATATATATATATATATATATATATATATATATGTATATATATATATGTATGTATGTATTACTAATGTTCACCCTATACAAGACCCAAGAACCACTCAAAGTTTCTGAAGGATATTATTTTGTGAATGGTAAGAGGTAAGAGCTGTGGTTTATGAAGATATATATAAGGTAAAATAATGTTTAATCTTAGATTTGAACAGGTTAAGATTGCAATGGTCAGGAAAGTAACCACTTATTAAATTCTTTGAGGATTTTCTGTCTTGGTTTATGATGTGACCAATCAATTTTGGTGTTATCTACTAAGATTTGTCTCTAGTTAATAGTTGTAGTTTGGTTATTTGTGATATAATGATCACGATGTGCACAAATTGCACTAATACTAAACAGCACACACTGTCAAGGAAAACTCAAAATATATTAGGTTGATGCAAAAATAATGACGTAACAATGTCGTTTTTTTTACGTTAAAAAATACGTCAAAAACAACATTATTACGTCATTATTTTTTCACCAACCTAATAGAAAAGAAATAAGCTTAATTGAATAAAATATCTTAAATATCACCACAAGAGACAGCATTTCGAAATGTGTATAAAATATTAAAAATCCACATAATATATTCATAATATATTTACACTATTTACATTGTTCAGACTGTTGTTCTCATCTTTATCATCATATTCACAATGTTTCGGCCGTTGTATGCTCTGGCCTTCTTCAGAGTGTACAATGGCTGAAATATCATGAATATGACAATAAAGATGAGAACAACAGTCGAAACAATGTAAATAGTGGAAATACTTACAATATCTCATCTCAGAAAAATAGACAGAAAACATAATATATATAAAATGTTTTATATAAAACAGGAAAGCTGTGGCCATTTGTGGAAAACAGACATGTTTTGTTATTTACTTTGCCATTTTGGGGATGAAGATGTTATTCATCCACGACTGGTTTGTGGTTCCTTGTTATTCACTGCAACGAAATAACAGTCAAGTGTAAGACATGATAAATTGTAATCTACATTATTTACTTTTGCATGAATGTCCTCATCTTTATTGTCACTATCACATTTCAACTGTTGTGTATCCCAGCCTTCAGAGAAACCTTCAGGGAATTAGGAACTGAACCCTTTATTTAATCTACAAGGAGAGAATGTTCGTGTTCTGCTATCCATATCTAGGGATATCTCATTTTGTTTTTATTTAGTACTGCTCGGTTATTGCTTGCCCTGTTTCCATTGAGTCTGTACTACCCATCACAAGGATTGAATTCACTATGCCATGAAACCAACAGTTTAAATCTCTTGTCTATTGAATCATGGCACAATCCTGAGTGTAGAACTTGGAACTTTGAACTTAATGGTCATATTGCCTGCCCACTGCTGCTGCTGTTCTACGTACAGGATTATCCACAGGACAATAGCCTAGTTGGTTTATGAATTTGGTGGCATTGTAATTGTGTGTTCAATCTACTCCCATAAGGGGTTCATTTTAATTGTGAGTTCAATCTACTCCCATAAAGGGTTCATTTTAATTGTGTGTTCAATCTACTCCCATAAGGGGTTCATTTTAATTGTGTGTTCAATCTACTCCCATAAGGGGTTCATTTTAATTGTGTGTTCAATCTACTCCCATAAGGGGTTCATTTTAATTGTGAGTTCAATCTACTCCCATAAAGGGTTCATTTTAATTGTGTGTTCAATCTACTCCCATAAGGGGTTCATTTTAATTGTGTGTTCAATCTACTCCCATGAGGGGTTCATTTTAATTGTGAGTTCAATCTACTCCCATGAGGGGTTCATTTTAATTGTGAGTTCAATCTACTCCCATAAGGGGTTCATTTTAATTGTGAGTTCAATCTACTCCCATAAAGGGTTCAGTTCAAAATTCCCAGAAGTTTACCTGATGAAGTCCTAAGGGCACAATGTCTGAAGCATTATAATAACAATAACAAAGTGACATTAGTTTAAATGTAAATAAAAACACCTCACCCTAGAAATTAAGACAAAAATAATAAATTATACTCTTATTTAAGTTAAATAAAACCAGAATGTTTGGTTTTGATTATATTTTCAATCCATTTGGGTTTCTTTTCTGCTTTGCATGAATTATAAACAAAAGAAGCTTTTTATTAGTATCCCCTTTATTAGAATCACCTTTATTAGTATCACCTGTAATATTATCAGCAATCGGTCAGTTCTGTAAACTTTATTTAAGATAAGTTAAAAATTTAAGTTTTGAAAATTTTTTAAAAAAGTACTTAAAACTTTGATTGTAACAATTCATTGTTATGTTACTGAATTGATTGCTATAAACAACTTTAGATTAAGAAATACTCTGAGCCTTGATTATTATAATCAAAGTTTTAAGTATTTAAAAAAAAATTTTTCAACAATAGTTTGTAACAGTAGTTACATACAAATTGTTACAACTTTTATAGCCTTTCCTTAATGTCACTACAGTTGATTACTATTATCTAAAAGAACCATTCATCTCAAAGGGATCACAATTTCCAAATTCTTCTAGATTAGTTTACATAACATGAGAAAAATAAAAACAATGCCTATCTTGCCATCATTATTAGTGATAAATATAAACACACACATTATATATATATATATATAGAGAGAGAGAGAGAGATAGGAATAATTAGGAGGATTTTAAATAATCATAATTAATTCATCGAGTCTAGAAGAAACCTCAACAGAATGCAGAAAGCACTGGACGGCCATTTCGTCCTATATTTGGGACTCATCAGAAGTGCGCATCCACTACCAAGAATTAAAAACCGAACAGTTTCAATAGGAGGCAAACTGCATACCAACTGTACCAACGGGCCTCGATAACAAAGAGGTAACGAATTAGACTCAATATAGTGCCGCTCAGTCACATATTCCGTGGTGAAACTCATCCGAGTTTCTCTTTTACCCATAGGACTGTACCTCTCCGAGCTACAACTACTATCCCCAAGCCACTCAGTCCAGTGCATTAGAAGCCAGTTCAAGCAAGGATATACAGATAGAAATAATTAGGAGGATCTGAAATAAACCATCTCCGTCTTGTGCTTTCTGTATTCTGTTGAGGTTTCTTCTAGACTCAATGAATTACTTAATTATGATATATATATATATATATATATATATATATATATATATATATATATATATATATAAGATTTAAGAAACAGCAGATATTTTTATATATAGTGCTTAATATTAAAAATATTAAAATAATGTCAAAAATAGAGTGTTAGTAATATATGAAAAAAAATTAATTTAATTTTGAACAAAAAATTTAAAACTAAATCTACTGCTGAAAAAATGAAAGATGTAAACAATGGCAAAATTTCATGAATGTTTGCACGTGTAAAAGAATGTTAAATTCATGAATACACATATGTACAAAATGGAGTAAAAAAAGTGGATTGAAAAAGAAGTGGAACAAATTGAAAACATTGGAAATACCATTTAAAACCTCAACCCCTAAAGACTGAAAATTTTACCAAGAAACTTTGAAGACAAGATAAAATTGATATTTAAAAGTTAAGTAATCTTTTCATATAATATTACACACACACACACACACACATGAATACAGAGACCTGGTGCACTACGTGCCACAAGGTCCCCAAACGACCCTCCGCAGATTTTGAATTCAGAGTTGTCCTTCTCCTAGACCAGTTGCCATCCAGAGCTATAGAACCTAGTCTGTCCTGCTATTGACCCATAGCTGGAGGGAGAAGAAGAGGATTCACACCTTTCCCAAGGGTATTAGCATGGAAGTGAATGTAATGGATTCAACTAGAATCCAAATGCTGCTCTCTGATTCCTCAATCCAAGCCGCTATCCATTACTCCACCATGCCTCTGCATATATATATATATATATATATATATACATATTAATGTATATTTGGCTAGCAACCTTTCTTTTAAACATGTTTTGTTGGACAAGGAAAATGTAATTAATTTTTATCATTTTTTCCAGCATTTTTCCATTTTTTTTCATTTGCTGACAATAAGGAAATTCAGAAATTGTTCAAATTTTCCATTGTCCCAGGCAATTTCAGCCACTTCTTTAGCCATTTTCTAGAAGGGTTGTTTCTATCTGCTGTTAATTTCTCTTCATGTTTGATAGCTAATTCATTATAAACTTAGATTATCATTCTATACAACTTTAATTCATTATAAACTTACACTATCATTCTCTACAACACCCCTTCATTATAATCTTCGATTATCATTCTATACAACTCTCCTTCATTATAAACTTACACTATCATTCTCTACAACTCTCCTTCATTTTAAACTTTGATTATCATTCTATACAACTCTCATTCATTATAACCTTAGATTATCATTCTATACAACTCTCATTCATTATAAACTTAGATTATCATTCTATACAACTCTCATTCATTATAAACTTAGATTATCATTCTATACAACTCTAATTCATTATAAACTTAGATTATCATTCTATACAACTCTCATTCATTATAAACTTAGATTATCATTCTATACAACACTCCTTCATTATAATCTTCGATTATCATTCTATACAACTCTCCTTCATTATAAACTTAGATTATCATTCTATACAACTCTCATTCATTATAAACTTAGATTATCATTCTATACAACTCTCATTCATTATAAACTTAGATTATCATTCTATACAACTCTCCTTCATTATAAACTTACACTATCATTCTCTACAACTCTCATTCATTATAAACTTAGATTATCATTCTATACAACTCTCATTCATTATAAACTTAGGCTATCATTCTATACAACTCTCATTCATTATAAACTTAGATTATCATTCTATACAACTCTCATTCATTATAAACTTAGATTATCATTCTATACAACACTCCTTCATTATAAACTTAGATTATCATTCTATACAACTCTCATTCATTATAAACTTAGATTATCATTCTATACAACTCTCATTCATTATAAACTTAGATTATCATTCTATACAACTCTCCTTCATTATAAACTTACACTATCATTCTCTACAACACTCCTTCCTTATAATCTTCGATTATCATTCTATACAACTCTCCTTCATTATAAACTTACACTATCATTCTATACAACACTCCTTCATTATATTCTTCGATTATCATTCTATATAACTCTCCTTCATTATAAACTTAGATTATCATTCTATACAACTCTCATTCATTATAATCTTCGATTATCATTCTATACAACTCTCATTCATTATAAACTTAGATTATCATTCTCTACAACTCTCATTCATTATAAACTTAGATTATCATTCTATTCAACTCTCATTCATTATAAACTTAGATTATCATTCTATACAACTCTCATTCATTATAAACTTACACTATCATTCTATACAACTCTCATTCATTATAAACTTAGATTATCATTCTATACAACTCTCATTCATTATAAACTTAGGCTATCATTCTATACAACTCTCATTCATTATAAACTTAGATTATCATTCTATACAACTCTCATTCATTATAAACTTACACTATCATTCTATACAACTCTCATTCATTATAAACTTAGATTATCATTCTATACAACTCTCATTCATTATAAACTTAGGCTATCATTCTATACAACTCTCATTCATTATAAACTTAGATTATCATTCTATACAACTCTCATTCATTATAAACTTACACTATCATTCTCTACAACTCTCATTCATTATAAACTTAGATTATCATTCTATACAACTCTCATTCATTATAAACTTAGGCTATCATTCTCTACAACTCTCATTCATTATAAACTTAGATTATCATTCTATACAACTCTCATTCATTATAAACTTACACTATCATTCTATACAACTCTCATTCATTATAAACTTAGATTATCATTCTATACAACTCTCATTCATTATAAACTTAGGCTATCATTCTATACAACTCTCATTCATTATAAACTTAGATTATCATTCTATACAACTCTCATTCATTATAAACTTACACTATCATTCTCTACAACTCTCATTCATTATAAACTTAGATTATCATTCTATACAACTCTCATTCATTATAAACTTAGGCTATCATTCTATACAACTCTCATTCATTATAAACTTAGATTATCATTCTATACAACTCTCATTCATTATAAACTTACACTATCATTCTATACAACTCTCATTCATTATAAACTTAGATTATCATTCTATACAACTCTCATTCATTATAAACTTAGGCTATCATTCTATACAACTCTCATTCATTATAAACTTAGGCTATCATTCTATACAACTCTCCTTGTCTAATTAGCAGTTCCAAATTGAAATTGTTATTTTATGTTTGAATATGTATTAGGTTGGTGCAAAAATAATTTCGTTTTCTCACATAGTAACATATGTTAGAAAACGAAATTATTTTTGCACCAACCTAATACTTTACTTGAAAATGGATATAAAATCATTGAATGACAGGAAAATTACTTTGCTGACTGAATAATGATGCTATGAATTTATATGAAATGAACAATTAGCCAAAAGAGGCTTGAAATTTTTATATGAATGTAACATTTGAATATTTATTAACTATATGTTTTTCTGAGTTACTTTTCTCTACTTAAGAATTGTTTGATAGACAAATTTTTGCAGTGTTATTTATATTGTTTCACCTTATTCATCTTTCTATCAGTCTTTTTTCAATCTCCATTTTGTAAGTAAGAAACAAAAACACACGCACACACAAAATGATGACAGAAAAAAGAAGAATTTACCAGATTTTCTCTCCGCAAGGTCTACAAACATCATTGGAAGGACTACAGGAACCTGTTTTGGGATTATAGACATTTCCAAACTGACAGTGGATTATGAGAGAAACAGATCCCATTTCACAAAAATAAAATTTGGTGCAATCACTCTTATCCGGATAGTAGCCTTGTTTTGAGCACGGAATCTTCTGGTTGCTTACTTCTACCTGGACATCATCAACACATTGTTCTCGGATCGGATCAAAAATAAGTTGCTTTGGACATACTTCCGTGTTCATGGAACGACCTTTGAAGCATCTTGTGAATTTTGAAGACCAAGGTCTTATCTGGGCATATTTAGCATCTTCTTTGCATTCTGGAAAGCGTAACCAACATGGCCGACAGTGGGAAAATGGGCAGCCATTTCTGATGTAATCACCTACAATCAATAATTTAAAATTTTCAAAATTGAGTTTAATAATGATGGCACAAATGTGCTATTGGAATGTTTTTATATCAGAACTAATTTTTTTAAAATAAGTATATATATATATATATATATATATATAATTCCTTTATACTATAGTTTAATATTAATAACATAACAGAGGCAATGAATGATAATATAGTATATAAACAATTAATATTGATAATCATAAAATAAATCATTTCAAAACTATATATTTATCAATGAAGTAAATATATTATCAAGTTTTGTAATCTTGTAGAGGAGGCATAGTTATACACTTAAATCAAGAAGTCTATAGCCTAATTATGAAAAAAGTATTTATTTTACCCAACAAATATTTATTTTTCAACATAATCTCTTTTATTGTCATTGCACTTAATTCAATGGTGAATATTGATCATAGAAATTGAACATTATACAGTAAGAATTTCAGATCCAAATTCAGTTTACTACATGTTGGGCTATGGACTTATTGATCCACTCTCATATGTATGAACATGGTGTTGAAGGTTCAAAAGAGCTACTATTTAATTAATTTACGATGAATTCCCAGAGTAAAACAATTTCAAATGAATTTCTATCTCTGCTTTTAGTATTATTCACTTTGTCATTATATATATATATATATATATTATATATATATATGAAATCATTAGAGTGAATGCAAGTTTGGATCGATTGTTTAATAAATCCTAACCTCTGATATCACAGCTTAAATAAACAGCTAGTATTCAAATAATTTCCAATGAATTGCTATCTCTGCTTTTAGCATTATTACCTTTGTCATTATATTATATTATATATATATATATATATATATATATATATATATATATATATATATATATATATATATATATATATACATGTATATATAAAATTTAATTTAAAGAAAACTGGACCACTTTAAAGTTACATTGTTATAATTTATTTCACCAGAGAGTTTCTTTTTCTGTGGATCATCAGACCTCCCTTCCATGGATGAAAAAATTAATTTAGACTTACACTTTTGAAGGGCAGTATTAAGCTTGGGATTATCCATATGGATTACCAAGATTTTCATTACTTAATTATGTATATATCTATTTAGAGTGAATGCAAGTTTGGATGGATTTGTTTAATAAATAAACGGATTTAATAAATGTATAATAATAAATTTGTTCACGAACAGATCCTCTAGAAAGTTCCTCCATATCTCCTCCTAGGAGCACAAAACCAACGACTATGTACTGAGCGAGGTCAAATGTCTTGTTCGCTGCCAACAGGAATCTCTACTTGCCACTATTAAGCGTTGGAAGATGGCAATGGTTTGGCCATGTCACATGGTATAACAAACTCTGCAGGCTCTGTTGAAGGTGGATGCAAGTGGGGATGGCAATATCAGAGCTGGTCAGACAACATCAAAGAATGGACAGACATGACAAGGCTTGATCTACTCAGACCCACCAGAGGAGGTTATCTGTTTCTTCTGCCCTTAGGTATTCCCAAAGCATTTGAGGATTGATCATAATGATCAGCAATATCAATGATTACTTAAACAGCTGGTCTTTACATAAGTTTGAAATGCTTGTTTTCTGGTTTGAACAGCAAAATTAAAATCAGTTAATTTTATAAGTATACAATGAGATTTATGCAGAACTTGCAAGTTCTATCAAGGCCACGTTGTGTACAAGATTGAAAATGCATTCTCTTTGCATCCTAGATATTATTGACATATAAATGTCTCTGGTCTAAATTCTCCATTTGCAAATTTGCATTTTTGAAAATGTATTCTGTTAGATATCAATGCATATCAACATAACTAACCTATGTAGATACAGCTGCTACTAACATTACTAACATATGAAACTAAACCCCCAAAAATATGCTGATAGTTTTACATTGAAAATAAATCAGTTGAATTTTGACCACTACCAAGTTGTTTTGTTGTTTCTCATTTATGTCTTACTTCCTTCATCCTGTTACCAAATCCTACCCTGTTTTTTTTTTATGCATCTTGATTCCTTGAAACAACACCTCTCCAGCAGACGGGGTTCCAGGTGATTCTCCATGTCGTGCTGGCTGCCTTCACCTCTGTGTCAACACTTCTGCACCAAGTCTGTTTTGGTCGACCCACTTTTGACTTCCCTTGTGGATTCCAGTCAAATGCTGAATCAACAAAGCCTGACACACTTTCAACACTCTGTGGCCAATCTGGAGATCAACAGCTCTCTCACTTTGCAACAAGTTCTGCATCTTCAATGTCAAGTCAGTCTTACTTTACGGTTCAGAAACCTGGCAGTTAACCAAGACCAACACCCAGAAACTTTAAACATTTACCAGCTGATGTTTCAGGAACATCCTCAATATCAGGTGACAGTAAGTCATCTTCATCGACCAACTGTGGGACTGGACAAGGAAAGCCCCAATTGAGATTGACATCAAGAAATGGAAATGGGGATGGATCAGCCACACTCTCCACAAGCCTGTTTCTAGTGTCATCAGGCAGGCCCTTGACTGGTATCCACAAGGGAAGTTGTCTCCAATGACCAACAGTGGGACAGGACCAGACAAGCCCCAATTGAGATTGACATCAAGAAATGGGGATGGATCAGCCACACACCCCACAAGCCTGTTTCTAGTGTCATCAGGCAGGCCCTGGACTGGTATCCACAAGGGAAGTTGTCTCCAATGACCAACAGTGGGACAGGACCAGACAAGCCCCAATTGAGATTGACATCAAGAAATGGGGATGGATCAGCCACACACCCCACAAGCCTGTTTCTAGTGTCATCAGGCAGGCCCTGGACTGGTATCCACAAGGGAAGTTGTCTCCAATGACCAACAGTGGGACAGGACCAGACAAGCCCCAATTGAGATTGACATCAAGAAATGGGGATGGGTCAGCCACACACCCCACAAGCCTGTTTCTAGTGTCATCAGGCAGGCCCTGGACTGGTATCCACAAGGGAAGTTGTCTCCAATGACCAACAGTGGGACAGGACCAGACAAGCTCCAATTGAGATTGACATCAAGAAATGGGGATAGATCGGCTACACACTCCACAACTCTAGTGTCATCCTGTATATAATATATTTCATATTTTTTCCTCCTAAAAATGGAGAAATTTACTTAAGCATTACCTAAAAATATATTTTGAATCTTGATTTTTATGGCTTGGTGTAATTTTTAAGTAGTGAAATGAAAAAGTAATGTTTTTTGGTTAAATTTGGTTCTACGAATGAATAAACATTTGATTTATTTACTGTACTCTACCAAAATAAACAAAACCCCTCTGCTATAGTTTATAAATTTAAAATTCTTTGGCAAAGTTCAACAAACATACACACAAAATAAACATTGTTTACTCTCTCAGTAATTTTTATTGTTTTAAAAACCTATTTTTACAATTTTAATAAAATCCAAACATATGAAACTGGATTTATACATTTTCTTTTTTCTCGGGAATTAACAATAACAAAATTATACACTATATATTTTATTAGTTTGCTTATGTACAAGAATAATTTTATATTTACAAGATTATACAAATAGGTGAACCAATTACAATTTGAATTTTAATATTTTTTTTACCATATTACAGTGTAACCCGGATATAAGAGAGTTGTTGGGACCGGAGATGTCTCTTATATCCGGGTTTGGTCTATTTTGTTTAGGTAAGTATGGCTCTAATTTGGGACCAGAGAAAATCGCTCTTATATCCGGTTTTCTCTTATATCCGGGTTACAATGTATAAAGAAATAACCATGAAAACAATTTTTTTCTATAATTAAAGAAATTGAAGTCCTGGTATAATATAACTGTGTGATTAACACATACTGCTGCAGGTGATTTATTTCTAATATATTCATTTGAAAAAAAAGTATATTTCTTTTCTAGAGAAAAATTATTATGAATGTTTCCTGTTTAAAAAGCAAAAGATGTTTACACGTACGAGCTTCCTTAGTGAAAATCGCTAATGCTTTAGAATGATAAAAAAATTATTTTCCCCCGAAAGTTTACAAAATTTAATAAACATTGTACTTAATCATTGGTTATGTATGAGAGAGTATGTGAGTGAACAAGTGAAAATGAAAGAAAACAAAATTTTAAGAAACGTTATTTTCCTGATGAAATTAAGTACGCCATTCAGAAATATCAAATGGATAGAATGAGGCTTGTGGTCACAGTTTGCCCATGACTGCGCTATAGAAGATAGAAAAAAAATTAATTAGTTTAACAATTGCTTAACTGTATTTTATAATAAATATTAGTTTTTAGTTAAAATATAAAAACTTAACATTCATCCTACAAAGGAAAAAATGTCAAAAGAACATTTTATTTTTGGTATTTTTTCTTCCCACCACAATTATTGTTTACTCTCTCAGCAATTTTTATGGCTTTAAAAAGGTATTTTTAGAATTTTAATAAAAATGAAAACATCTGAAACTGGATTTATGCAAATTCCACAGAGTTGAATCAATCTTATTTCCTCCATATTCCAAATGTAAAGAGAAAGTTTCATTCAGACAACTTTTCTCCAAAATTGCTACTTTGGGGAACAGGCTCCCACATGAATGTTTTCCTGAACACTAGACTCTTAACCTTTTCATCAAGTGTCAGTTGTTATTTATCTTCACAATCTTCACATCTTACTACCTCCTGTTACATTTATACTACACACCTCATTCAGTAATCCTTGACCTTGAATGGCTCTTGAGCCTTGTATTGGTAAACTTTATTAAAAAATGCAATTTGGTATCACCAGTGGTATTTAACAGGAGCTGCAGGCCTCACTAGGTGACACCATCAGAGGAGGTGGCACCAAAGTTACTGTATATAAAAATGTTATGTAATATCTCAGTTCCATTTGCTGCTGTTTACACTGCTGCTGCTGCTGATGTTTTTATAATCATGGATTTTTCTCAGATTTTATGAATTTTTACTTAACAATATTGTGGGAATTAATGTCTGTGAACCAAAGTCAACAATTATCTTCAGATTGAAATTATAAGTAATACTTCTATAATTATATATCTTTACAAAACTCACATTACCTGATGTTGGCATATACATACATTTTCAGGATACCATGAAATGTTGGTTCTTTATAATGATCATAACATCATGGAAGAAAAAAAGATTGGCCTTTGAATTTGGTGCTTATATAGCTAATGTCACATGACTGTTACAGTGACAGTGATTGGCCGTTTTTTAACCATTCAGCATCCTCCTTTTATACCATGCATGAAGTTAATTTTCAGATTGTTTATTCTATATTCAAATACCTTTGCATTTGTATCATAAACTATCTAGTACTATTTCCAAATCACCATAGACATATTGTAGTGTACAATGCAACATGTTTTCTGGTGTGTTTTATATTGTGTTGTGGGTTAGCTTACTTAATTTACTGCAGAGTATCTGATTGAAAGTAAAATGGTGTCACCCATGAGAAATTGATGCAGGTGTCTTTATAGTTATTTCCAGTAAATGGCAATTTTCATTTTTCAGAACCGGGCTAGCACATTCAGACAACACCACCATAACAATTCAGTAACAAAGGTGTTGAAAGAAAATAAGGACACAAAGCCTCCACTCAGATATTAATCATTTTATAATTATATTACATATTAATAATTGATGTAATTCAATAAAATAGTTTCACAAAACAGTTTTTTTTAGTCATCATATCATCTAAAAATATCATATTTAAACAATTTAAAATTATATTTCATTGCATATTATTCTGATAAAATTGAAAACTTTGATGTATAACAATGTTTTTGTTGTTAATTGTAATGTTAAAAAGAATAGAATTTTGATGAAGTTCTTTAAGGTTTCTGCCTAAATTCTGTTTTCATTTTAATTAATAAATGTAAATACATTCAGATGGGACAATTGCAATAAAAAAGTGTCATTTTAATTTTGTTATTTGTCAAGTCCTTTCTGTTGTCATTACATTCCTTAGTCTACAGGAATTACCATTTATAAATAATGTTACATAGTTTGAAAACATTGCTGTTTTCTGTATAGTCTTCTATTAGTAAATAACCCATAGAGGTGTTCATATGCCATTAAACAAAATCAACCAAACAACCAACATGAAAGAACTCGTTCATGACATTAATCCATTTAATATATCCTACAATTGCTTAAAGAAATCAAACTTATTCCAAAATATGACTTCAGCAAAACAAGATAAAACACACATATCATCACCTCTAGTAATTATATCTGCACAAACATGTATATGCACAAAAGCTGAGTATCATCTACCATGTATTCAAATGTGAAAGCAGAATAATATATATCATATTTTTATTACTTCCCAAGAAAATTAAATTTCTGCATTAAATGACTCACAAGTTTTTGATGTGCCAGTGCAAAATTAACCAAGTAGCAAATGCTATGTTCCTTGTATTTTTTAGGGCCTCACATTTTCAAGCTCTCCGTTGAAATCAGCATCTTACAATTTGGCAACGTTAATATTTATGTATCAGGGGAGATTTAAATCTACTCAAATATCTCAGGAGAATCAAATGCCTCATATTTTGGGAGGGTTGTTGTTGATAGAAGTTAAATGTTTACTTCTTATTTTAACAAGCTATCTCACTAATCTAGTAAATAACTTTTATTTAATATTTATGCATATTTAAAAAAAATTTAAAGTCCCTTTATAACAAGTGAAGACAGAAATAAACACCAAATGACAAAAAATGTTTTTTGAGTCAGAGGATCTGCGCATCCTTCTGGTTAACAAATTAATGCTTTGAAAATAAATATTTAACATTTTTTCAACCAACAGGTCATGTTCCCGCCAGCAATAAAAAAAAACATGCTTCATGATCCCTTTGAAGAGTATTTTAGCAAAGTTTCTAGACCACACAAGGCAGTAAGTATATATTAGGTTGGTGCAAAAATAATGACGTAATAATGTCGTTTTTTGACGTTAAAAAATACGTCAAAAAACGACATTATTACGTCATTATTTTTGCACCAACCTAATACATACTGCAACAGTTCATTCCATTACTCATTCATCTGCCTTCCTTACCAAGCTATGTGACACTTACACTCTTCTCCCGACTTTCTCCTTTGTCTCTTTTTTTCTCACACATACACATAAAAAAATCACATTTCTTTTCATCTTAACAAGGACTGTAAGAACTTTTTTTTTCTTAGCATGTATAGACATGCTAAGAAAAAATTAATTGTAAAAACACAAAAAATGTTTTTTAATATTACACTTAAAAAATATTCTTGTTTTTTTTCATTGGTGTGTGCTGATCTGCAACACAGGTCCCACACTGACTTAATCTGACCATGTCTTGTATGTATGGCGTTTCATGGAGGTGGCACCAAACCTAATAACACAGTTGTATAATTGAAAGAGAAATATCAAAATTCTTCTTACATGCATATTTGGGTTCTCTCCGCACTCCACACTGTACCCTTTCAAAGGGTTCACAATTGAATGTGCGCAGTGAAAACAACATTGGATAGGGACATTCCTGTAGATAGCCACGAAGTTCTGTGTTCCTGTTACTGCAGTTGTAATAGGCAGAGCAAAGGTTTGGGTGATGAATAACCTTTTCACCATTTTCACATCTCTGTTCAATTGTTTGCACTGGATCGATCATTTTAATTTCTTGAAATATAAAACAAAAAAAAAAGCAAAAATTAATGAAACATTGAGTAGTAATGGTGAGGTTCACACGTACATTTATTGAATTTGTCGAGGATGCAGGTTTGTACAGGTCTGTATTCGGATGATATTGCGCTTGAGAACTTTCAAAAAATCGAAATCAACATTTACACAAGGAATAAAATTCAACGTGTGGACGAATTTTACATATACATTATATAAAGAATAATTCAAAAAGGGAAAATATACTAATATATACGCATACAGATGTTCACATTTCGACACTTGTAGAAGATTCGTGTTTACAGGTTTGTACGACCTTTACAAATAAATTTCATTCAACTTTTTCTGAAGGAAAATTAATGATGTTGTGCGGATCTATTACGCACGAACATACATAGATATAAAAATACAAATCACCTACAACGCCAAGCATTCATTGGTTGAATAATCACCATTACATTACTATAGGCGATTTACAAATCGCAGTAATGCGACAATTTTGTAATCGCTCTATTTTTAAGTAGTCAGTTTTGTGCACTTTTGGGAGAAACGGATCACAGAAGCTTTCTTAAGTCTCCCCAAAGCTCGCTCGCTGATTGGTAAATGTCAACCAATCAGATCGTTTGCACGTGAAGAATAATTCTTCCCGCGCAGCGATTTGGAGCCTACGATCGCTTATTTAAGCTAAGATCCTTTTCATCTCATTAGTGAGAAATTCAACTGCCAAACGAATCCACGACAGTTGAAACCATGCGCCAACTTTTCACTCACATACACCACTCACATGCTGAACATATCTTGTACACACTCACATAAACCTTTCTTAAACAGCAATATCTTTCAAGAACAATCATTACAAGAGACTCTCATGAACATTCTTCCAGTGAACTTTGGAACACTAAAATAACAGTTAAAGAGAGACAACTCTTGGTTAATTCAACCTTTTCTTACTTAAATGCATGCTTTCCTTCACATCGTTGTTTGATATCTTGTTAAATACATATTTTATGTGCAATGATGTCTTTTGCTTATCCTTTTTCACGTCAGTTTTGTTTCCTGATCTAAAGTTAAATTAATGTGGTGAGGTCCGCCACAATGATGAAGCTCATTAAATTTCATTTTCAGTAATGAATTTGTTATCAAGCCAATAGGTTTGATCTCTGTGTTATCAGATAAAGTCATGATTTGTTCACTAAGGGAATATAGTTTATAAATACAAGCATGCAGTTTTCATCTCACGTTCTCGTTGTTTATTGAATTTGTAGGGGATGCTCGTCTACAGATTTGTAATGGAATCAGGTTGAGAACTTTCGAAGAAATTTCATACAACATTTTCACAAGGAATAAATTTCAACAATGGAGAAATTTTACATGAAGTCTAACAATGCAAGAAGAGGGAAAATAAATTGGTGCGTACGCAGACAGTTAAAAAAAAAAGGAAGAAAACGCAGTAGGCTTTGCTGTTAGAAAATGTGCACGCATGTGTGATGTAGTGCGCTTGATTTAAAATATAGTAGGTGGCCACCCGAGGCAAAGAAATTTCTCCCCCAGCGGAAACAAAACTCATATACTAAATAAGAACTAGACGTAATACCCGTTGTCATTATCAGCGCAACGAGAGCAATCTACAATCGAAATTAACTGAACATTACCCGGATCGATAAGCAATTGATCAAGATTACACAGATCGACAAGCATCTTATTGTGATAATAACAACAAAGATGAGGATAATAGTAAAATAATGATAACTTCTTATCTCAGAATTTTATTCTAGTCCTGAAAAACTAATGAAGTCATGAAAATATAGGATTGATTGAAGCTCATTAAATTTCATTTTCAGTAATGAATTTGTTATCAAGCCATTAGGTTCGATCTCTGTGTTATCAGATAAAATCATGATTTGTTCACTAAGTGAATATAGTTTATACATACAAGCATGCAGTTTTCATCTCGTGTTATCATTGTTTATTGAATTTGTAGGGGATTCGTGTCTACACGTTTTGGAATGAGGTTGAGAACTTTCGAAGAAATTTCATTCAACATTTTCACAAGGCATAAATTTCAACATATGGAGGAATTTTACTCACATACACACACACGCATATATATATATATATATATATATATATATATATATATATATATATATATAATGAGTAGCAATACAAGAAGAGAAAATATACTTACGTGTCCACAGATAAGGAAAAGGAAGAAAACATTATAGTCTTTGCTGTTAGAAAATGTGCATGTGTGATGTGTGTAATTAAAATCTAGTAGGCGTATCTAAGATGCACTACGTAGGTGGGTTACCGATTCCCCACCCCCGCCGCCCCAGAAGGGAAAACTGGACATGTTGTCTACCTACCACATTCAAGAACGAAATGAGGAAGAGAGAGTTTATGGCATTCCATTTATACCCCTGGGCAGTGCCATTTAACGAGCACCTTGGCAAGCTAGGTGAGATAATCCTTACAAGGAGATAAAGAGAATGAAGAATTTGTGCATTTTCGTATATGCTACTTTGGAAATACCATTTAGCTGACATTAGCAGAATTTCTTTGACAGACAAGTGGGGTCATCCCACATTGATCTGACTTTATTAAAATTTAATATAGTTTGAAATTTTACAGTGAGCAGCTTATAACAATCAACGACTTGACTCCCTACCCCATACCATACTATTCGATATGTAAAGGGGGTTCCCGTAACTTGGACCGATTTTAAATGTGAATTAAGTTTAAAATCGGTCCTAGTTATTGGAACACCTTTTTAGTTTTACTTGTTACTCTTTATCACTTAAGTTTGATAAGCCGTAAAAAAAATGAATCAATCAAAATCTGTATCAATTAGTTATTTGTTGTGTAGCATTCAGTTCCGTTTACATCTCTATACCCCTTCCCACTACCTACGAGTGAAGACTTTATTAACCAATGAAATGTTCAGGCGGACTTTTCTTGATGAATCTTTGATTTTAATCCTGTTTATGGCGACATCGCGTTCGACTCAAAGCAATAAAAATTGAATGTTCCAGGAAAACGGATTGAGAAGGAAAACCTAACCTTTGGATTATTTTACCGACAATTAGAAGAACGGAATTTCAAACTCGAAATAATCTGAAAATATTGAAATATTAATTTGAATAAGCCTGGCGGCCTAAATATAATCAAATTCAAGCCTCGTCAGTGGATAGTCATACAAACGTCGGTAAAAAACCGTATCAATTACCATTTTCAACTTAGAGCGACATAAAGACCCAGAAACGCCAAAACGCCAATCAAAATCTCTGGACAATATGCCAAAATTTTTTGATAATTTGTTCTTCTGAAAATAACCCGAAGCATCACAGAGCTTTACTCAAAGTGAAGTCGCTGTGCTATTATAACTCTTTATTCGTCATTCCTCTTCAGCAACATTCTTCACTACTACTATTATGAATGACCTCGAATCCTGAGAGGTCAAAACATTAACACGGTGTGAACTGTATCTCTTTACCAAGGACAATAGTTTTTAACTTAATCTATCAACTGTGTAAGTCAGTGATTCCCAAACATTTTTTTTCCTCCAGAGCCCGCAACTACATACCCAAGGGAGTACATTTTACACGGGAGTTCCATAAACTAACCCCCTCCCAAAAGGAATAGTCGGCAATCTTCATTCACGCATTAAATTCCCTTCAGTCATTAAACAACTTTACAAAGAATCTTCCCATTAATCAATACAGATCGACTTAAGACAGAACGTTTTTGTATTTAAATGTTATACAGAAATATCAATTTGAAGTTTGAAATATAAGAAACTTACCACGATTGCAGTCGTCGTATTGTGAGCCTTTTTCAACACAATTTTTAATAGAATCGCTAAAGACAAGTTCATAAGGACAAAACTTGAGGTCAGTTGGTTTACCAAAACTGCACTGATAGAAGTTGCTGCAGTTTCTGGGGTCTCGATAAAATCCAGATTTCTCTTCACATGTCACGTTCTTGAAATTAGATGACTCTGTCAGAAGTCCTGGAAGGAAAAGAACTAACAATGTGAAACTTAGACACGACATTTTTTTAAACTTCAAGGTAAACTAAACAAGAGATAACTAAGAGTGAATAAGCAGTATCTGATCGTTTATATATAGGTAAATGGTTCCCAAAACAAACATGAAAACAATATTAAACATGAACAAGACAAAAAAAAAAAAAAAAAAGTAAATAAAAAATGAAACAGGTTTGTCTGTGCGTGGACTGTTTTCTTTCTTTTTGGTCAAGAACCAAGCCTATCAACCAAATAATGCATTTTTCAAAATCCTAAAAAACTTGCCTCGACAACAAATGATTTTAGGAGTTATAATAGTTATTTATTGTACCTGAATAAATTTTATTTGGTAGCAATAATAACAGCAAGATCAATAATCAGCAATAAAATCTAAAGCAGTATCAGTTGGTTGGCCAGGCCATTTTTATACCATTTTTAGATAGATTCTCATAAAAGATCAATAACTTTTAAGTAGAGGGGTTTAAACATAAAGTAGAATCCGGTTTTCTCATTTTTACTCTACAGACATGCGTGTGCCTGTGTGTGTGATCTTAATGCAGTGCTTTTCAATTGTCGTGTTGCAACACACTAGTGTGCCGCTAAATATTGCAACGGCATACATATATGTGTTTGTGTGTGTGTGTGTAGTAATGGTACAGAGTTAATATTTGAATAAATGTATAAATATTAAACTTCTTTTCATTATTCTTCGACGTACACTACCTACATTAAACAAACAATCTCTATTACGATACTTTTCTTTTTATGTGCCGTGCCTCTTCAGGACGTGGGCGATCATGGCTCTTCTCTTCCCCCTATCCCTTGTAGCTCTCAATAAATGTTGTCCCTTTGCTACTTCCCCCAAGCCATGTTCTGTCATCCACTTGCTTAAGCTTGATAGGTATGCCATGCGTTGCTGTCGCTTGTCTCTCTTTCCCTCTATTCGACCTGTGAGTATCAAATTCTCCAAGTCCTCCTTTCTCATTACGTACCTCAGAAATTTCAGCTGCCACTTCCTGATGTTAAGTATAAATTTCCTCCTTGTTTGTATCCTCTCCAAAACCACATCGTTGCTCACATGTTCGGTCCATGATATCCTTAGCATCCTTCTGTAGAACCATACCTCCGTTGCTTCGAGTCTCTTTTTCATCTTTGAGGAGACCGTCCAACATTCGCTGCCGTAAAGGAGGGCAGATGTCACGTAGCAGCTCACTACTCTTTTCTTTGTTGCCAAAGAAATCCTCCTGTCCCGTAATACTCTGTCTTGCTTTTGGAATGTGTACCCATTTGAAAGCTTTTGGAATGTGTACCCATTTGAAAGCGCTCGACGAAAACAAAGACTATTATTTTCCGTCATTGAACACAGAAAAGTATGATTGGATTCGAAATCCCCTCATAAATGTTCATTCTAATATTGGACTTCAGTTATGTGAAGAAGAAGAATTGGCCACCATTTCTAATGATCGAGGGCTCAAAATAAAATATTCGACGGTACCCATTGATACATTTTGGATTTCAATGCGAAAGGAATATCCTACACTAGCTAAAAAAAACTTTATCAGTTTTATTGCTATTTTCTATTATACTTTTTATTTATGTGAATTGGGCTTCTCAATCCTAAATAACTTCAAAAATAAGAAGTGAGAAAGACTACGCTCAACTTAAGAAAAAATAAAGCTCTGTTTATCTCACATTCGATCAAACATTGAAAAAGTCGCGAAAAAACACGTGTCACAGGTTTCACACTACACACACACACACACACACACATATATATATATTGAATACATTACAAACATTATGTCTGCTTATTTTCCTCATAATTCTTTCATTTTCACGAATATTTTTCCGTATATTACAATTAATATACAGAAAAATATTCGTGAATATGAACTGACTGTGATAAAAATAAGCAGACATAATGTTTACAATTTATTCAATCAGTCATGCCTAAAAGAGAATTTGCCGCCTAAATACAGAAATATATATAAAACAGCTTAGGAGTAAGATCTCTGACTGATGCCAAATCGGTCGAGTTTCCATCCCGGCTTGAAGCAATCGAACGTCTAGCCACACTGAAGAGTTCTGATACAGCGGAGCAGTCTATCTGTGGATGACTATATATATGCTCTCGGAGAACAGATAGAGCTCTCTGGAGAAAACGGTACTTTTAAAAATAGTGGCTGCTGCTGCTATTAATGCAATGCTCTTCAATTACGAATTAAGCTCGCCTAACTACTGTCTGTGGATGACTATATATATATATATATATATTTATAGTTGGATTGATGTGAGTTTGTGATCCTAGGTTTCACGCTTTTGCGATCGTCAAACTGATTAATTTTTAAATTTTGGATTTATATAGGGTTGCGTATATATATATATATATATATATATATATATATATATATATATATATATATATATATATATATATATCAGTTTACCCCAAGCAAGTGGTTATTGAGAGTGAAAGAGAAGAAAAAGACATCTATTTCTATAGAGGATAAATAAATAAATATTATAAATTTCAGAGTTTAGGCGGAGATGTTAGTTGATGTAGACTTTAGAAGGAACCAGGCACCCAATCCTAAACAGGAAACAAAGGATAAACCTTTATTCCTATTCAAAAGCCCGGGGAGCAGTGTGATGTAATCAGTGTGATGTAATCCCATTGAGGAAAAAAAAATTAAATAATATAAAGTTAAGATCTTTTTTTCTTTCATTTTGGAGAAAAACGCATTTATTTTGGTGGCACCTGATATATATATATATATATATATATATATATATATATATATATATATATATCTGCCCAAAATTGATATCATTTTGTCGTGTAATAACATAGCCAAGTTTTGCTCAAATGATATCAAATTTTAAGAAAATGTGTAAAATCTAACTAAGACGACTGTTCGGGCTTATCTCAATAAGAATCTGCCAGGAAGTTGGGTCGGGCATACCAATGATAATGACAATGTGCTGTTGAGATGACCACTGCGTTAACCTGACTTAGCACCTTGTGATTTTTTTTTCTATGGATCTATGTGAAAAGACAGACCTATATCCTCTTTCTTCCTACAAGCCTAGCGCCATTTAAGCAGAGAATCACCAAGGCACTGGAGAATGTTACGCAACACATGCTACAGCGTGTTTAGCAGGAGCTGAACTACCGACTTGACGTGTGTCGTGCCACAGGTGGTTTGCATATTGAACATTTGTGAATCTTTGTGAAATCGGTTATAACATCTACATCCCTCTGAATATCTTTTATTGTTCAACATGAAGCCTATTTAATTTCGTTTGCCTGGGACATGTTACTCAGATATTCGCATTTTAAATTATATCATTTTGGGGGGACACCCTGTATATTATAAAATATATATAAGAATGGCCGTTTACTAGTTTTTCCGGGCACACCCATCTACCAGGGCGGTTAGCCAAACCCTATTAAAAAGACTGTTTCAAAAATTAAAAAAAAAGGGTCGACTAGGGTATTTCTAGGAGATAACAATTTTTTAACGCAAGCAGTCTTCATAATTATATTGCCAGATATCACGAGGCAGATGGAGCATTTATAATCTAAATAAATAAACGGCAAATTCTGTCTGTCCGTTCGTGTGTCTGAAACTCTCTCTAACTCGGGCCACATTTGCTCTACGTAGACATACCTTTTTGGAATCACAATGATCCCGGGTTTGAAAATCTGCCCTTCATCTGGTGCTTGAGCATCCATAATTGGGATTTAGGTCCGGATGTCTAGGGAACAGTTAAAAATTCAAATTTTAAAATAACTGAAAAAAATTAGTGATTTTAAGTTTTTAATTTATATCGAGTTTAAAGTAACACGACAAATTTTGTGAATTTAAAATTTTCTTTTAAATTCAGTTTGAAATATTTCCAAAACTTTGTGAATTGAGGAAATAGGGTTAGGGTTAGGGTTATGGTTAAGGGTTAGGGTTAGGGTTAGGGTTAGGGTTAGTTGAAGTGAGAGGTTTCCTGACATGAGGTTTTGAAGTTCTGCAGAGTTTGTAATTTGAAGAACTCATTTTTCGGCCTGAATTAAAATTTCGGCCCAAATCGGTCTTTTCGCTGGAATTGGATTTATAGCCCGAATCAGATTTAAAGCGAGGTTTTGAAGTTCTGCGGAGTGAATTGAAGAATTCAAAGTTATTTCTTCAAAATTATCAATGCTGTTTTCTAAGCTAGACCAGAGGTCTTTTTAATTTTAGGCCGGAGGCCCAATTAGCCCTCAGCAGGAGCTAGCTTCGGCTTTTAAGCTAAATAAGATTAAACGTTCATTTATCTTGTCTCTACACTGGGCTTCAAGAAAATTGAATTTCTCTATATATAATATCGCACATTGAGTGCCCGATGTATAATAGCAGGGTAACAGAGCTATAAATTATATTAATAATAAATTTTCCCACACCGGTAGCACAACAATTTCATGTACAACGCAATCATAGGGGGCTGATTGGACATATATATATATATATATATATATGTGTGTGTGTGTGTGTGTGTGTGTGTGAAAAATGCTGCCCTAAAAAATAGTGGATACAAAAATGCTAACATCAATTATAGAAACAATTGTACTAACCCGAAAAAAACAGGAAAAAAAAAATCATTTGGTATACCCCTCCGTTCAACCAAATGGTTAGTATTAAACTAGGACATAAATTCCTAGCTTTAATTGAAAAACACTTTCCTATCAATAGTAGACTTAGTAAAATATTTAATAAAAACACCCTAAAATTAAGTTACAGCTGCACTGAAAATCTAGAAAGCATAATAAAAAAAACAATAATAAAATCCTGAACAAACCCCCATGCCTGAATAGTATTAATAAAAACACTACACTTAAATTAGACAAAAATAGTGAAAAATTATGTGATTGTAGAAACCCAAAAGACTGCCCATTGGAAAATAAATGCTGCGTTAAATCTGTGGTATACCAATGTACTATCTCATCCATTGAGAGTTCTAATACTAATATGATATACATTGGGTCTACGAAGAATGAATTTAAAGCCAGATGGAGGCAGCATAAGTGCTCTTTCAACAATATAAATAAAAGAAATCAGACATCTCTATCTAAATATTTTTGGCATTTGAAGGAAATGAATAAAACACTAAAAGTTAAATGGAAAATTATAAACAAAACTAGAACTTGTAAAACTTGGGATGACCCATGCCCTTTATGCCTACATGAAAAACTACACATTATTAAGTTTCTAAATAATAAAAATCTATCAAACAATAGACATGAGTTAACGGTTTTCCCGACATCATCAAATTTTTGCATTGAATAATTAGCATAAAAAACTAACAAACAATAAAATAATTTTAAAAATCCATAGTCCTAATAAATAGTTTAAATGCCCTACAAAAAAGATAACCCTTTATGAAGTCGTCAAAAAACAAATGTTAGCGATTTACGACAGTTTTTATATACACGAAACCCTTTCAGAAAAAATAAATAAATAAATAAATAAATCTCCATAGACACTTAACCAGACTAGCATTGTCATCTTCCGCTTTAAATTTAGACACCCCAACCTTACCCTGACTTGACATCTGTGAATGTAACTGAGATATTGATACAAATTATTAACACCGTACGCCCCTTTTCTTTAAACAATTGCTCTAGCCGTTACCATAGAAATTTTGATTTCAATAATGAATATGCTTATAAAACACGTAATTTCAGAAATAAGTTATTCCCAAAAAATTTCGCTTAAAGATGGAACAGAGCTTAGTACTTTAATTCAATTTAATTCAAATAATTATATTGAAGTTTTCGGCTCTTGTTTTGAAACACGAGAACTCTTATTTAGCGTGTTGGAATCATATTTTTGAATAAATAATTATATATATATATATATATATATATATATATATTAAATAAAAACAGACCACTTTAAGGTTCCATGTAATAAATTATTTCACCACAGCCCTTTTAAAAGGACTGCGGATCATCAGACTTTACTTCCAAACAAAAAATGAAAGAAGATTTACACATTTTTTACGGGCCGTATTAAACATATGTAAATTAACGAAGTGACGAAGTGAAGGGGGGGGGGAGAGAGAGAGAAGACATGAGTGAGTTAGCAGATATTGACACATTTAAACGGTTAACTTAACGGAAGTTATATATTGATATCGAAGGGGTAAAGAAGAAAAAAACCCATAGAGAGAAAAAGAGAGAAGGAAGTTAAGAGAGAAAATGTCACTAATTTTCTTTGTAAAAAAAAAAAAGGCTAGAAACAGACGCTGTTATTTTGTTTTACTTTGAAAGTGTTATTTTGGGGTTTCATAAAGATTATAATGTTTGATATAAACTTGAATGTCTCTAAACTATCTACAAATAATTTAATTTGATATTTGTTAGTGATTTCATTTTTTTTTTAAATTTTGGGGATTTTCTATGAAATAGTCGATTAGAAAAATATTCATAGAAAGTACATTAAAAGAATAAAATTTTATTTTAAAATATAAGTTTACTTCTAGTAATCTTTTTTTTAATCTCTTTAAAAAATTTATTATTGATTATTAAGTTGACATCTCTATCCGTTTGAATTTTTTGCTCTGGATTTACATTGAGCTCTCTGGATTTTATCCTCCTTAGGTTTACCCATACGGATTACCTAGTTTTTCATAGATTATATACATATATATCTGTGTGTGTATATGCATATATGTATATGTGTGTGTGTGTGTGTATACAGGAGTTTCATGCTTATGCGATGACAAGGTGTGAAAATGGAGTAACGACTGGGTCTGTCCTTTGTCAAGTGTTGACGTCGTGAAACGTTTCTTGCTATCTCTAGGTAATCTGGGCGTTGACCATTTACTGGACTGAGTAGGTAGGTGTTTGTCTTTTGGTCTTTGTTTCTTTTTTCTTTCTTGTTCCAGATTTTTTCTTATCTAAGATGTTAGGTCTTCTGGCAAGTTGTCTGTTGGTCACACCAATATAGTAGCTTTTTTCTTTAGTATATATATATATATATATATATATATATATATATATATATATATATATATATATATATCAGCGTTTCACCCCAAGCAAGGCGGGAAGCCACTAGCACGCAAGGGGTTACAGAGAGTTGGAGCGAGAGCAAATAGGAGTGATAGAGGAAAGGATGAAGAGAAGGATAGAGGATAGATCAGGGCATCTGGAGACGTCGATTGACATTACATTTGAATAGTTGGAGATTATAGCTATCAGGGAAACAGGAAGACGGGAGGGAGTTCCACAGGCGAGAGGTGCGAGACATGAAGCTATTGGCGTAGAAGAGACGGCTACATTTAACAGTTTCGACAGTGAAAGGGTGTGAGCGAGATGCCAGCCTAGTAGAACGCTTAAATTCATGAAGTTTGGGAACCAGCGAAAGCAGCTCCTCTGAGCAGTTACCATGAAAGTATTTGTAAAAAAGACAGAGGGGGGCGACGGCAGGTCTGTGACAGAGCGACTGCAGATGAGATGCCAGATCAGGGCCAATTACGTTGCATATCCGTCTCTGGATCTTATTAAGAATTTTGAGACAAACATAAGGGGCACCAGACCATGGCAGCAATACTCCATGTAAGGTCGAATGGTTGATTTGTAGATTTGAAGGATCGACTCCGGCGAGAAAAATTATATATATATATATATATATATATATATATTGTTACGACCCTCCCCCTTCCTCTAACCGGATCGATAGCGGAGATAGAAGAGAATCGCAACCTGTATTATTATTTTTAACGCGTATACAATTATTATAACAAATTTCTTTCCTCAAGGGTCTCTTTCCGATTGATCAGACACGGCCGAGTGGAACCGATTAAGCGATGGGCGACAATCAACGGTAAACCAGATAAATGACAACAAATACTAAATTTATTATGAAAATGTACAAACGGAGAGAAAATGAAAGACGGGCAAAACCAAAAACAATAAGACAAAAATAAACGTGGGACAGAATAGTGGGAGGAGAACTTATCCTCTCAGAAAGTTAAATTACAGATCAACACATGATCTTGTGCCACATTTGCCCAAATTTACAAAACGTGAAAAGGTAAAACAAGCAGAGAGAAACATGTAATAAAAAAGATCCCCATGCCAGACTTGCGTGAAAGTACAAACATGAAAAGATACATTGAACAAAGTGAAAACATGTAAGAGAAACAATGAACGATTGCGTCAAGCATGAAACAGCCTGTCGCCTTTGAGTGTTGACTTCAATGTTCTCTTTTATATTTATATTTACAGACGCTCTGTCTCTGATATTGAGCACTTTATCCCATAAATATAGCGCACCTAAAAACTATATATATATATATATATATATATATATATATATATATATGTTGTTACGAATGTTCATCTAAATTTATTATAAAATCTATACCAATGCTTATATTTTAGAAGCACTCAAAAAAAAAAAAAAGTCAGTACTCTCAGAAAGCGTTAAAATAAAAAAAGCAGAGATAAATTAAAATTGAATGTTTAACCAAACTGGCACGCATTCGAGTAAAGACTCTACATTTCCCTTTCTCTTTTAATCGTGTGTTAAAAACGTGATTTAAGCGGATGAAACCCAGATGGTAAACAAACTCTCTGAAACCCTGCAGGTCAGAGAAAGGGTCAGTGACCACTTTTCGCTCACACAGGAAAAAGGTTCATGTTTGGAAATCAAGGACTACGTGATGAAACAAAGACACTAAAAAAAAAGCAAAACAAAAGAAAAAAAAAACGAACAGCGCAAAGTTAGTCCCTATCCAGCCTTCAGGTTGGACGGACAGGTACGCTATAAATGTGACAGTCCGTTATGAATTTGGCCAGATGAAGAAGTCCATCTCCAGCCATTGATCTGAACGGACAAGTCTGCTGTGATAGTTATGTGAAAAAAGTTCCTCTCCGGTCTTAGGACTGGAAGGACGAGTCTGATATGACTGCGATAGCTATAGATTTTGTTGGATATGCGAAAGAAGTATTTAGATATGCGCAAAAGTGAGTCCAACTTCGATCTTCAAATGGAACGGACAGACGGTCATGAAGGCGATAATTACTTATAAAATTAGTCATGCGAAAAAAAGTTCTTCTTCAAACGGAACCGACGATCAGCTCCAAATGCAACAACCAGCTATCGATTTGGACAAGTGAAAAGTAAATCTAACACGATCTCGAAACGAAACTGAAATGATTCAACAAGGCTGGATTCAAGGAAACAAATGTCGGCGTACGATATATATATATATATATATATATATATATATATATATATCAATTTCAATTTCAACTCTTACACAAACACTTCCCGGAATCAAGCACCCTACACAAAATTTTCAACAAAAACAGTAAAAATCAACTACAGTTGCACTGAGAACATGGCACAAATAATTAAAAAGCACAACAGGAAAATTATCAACAAACCACACGAACAAATTAAATCCACGTGCAACTGCAGAATAAAGAACGAATGTCCCTTAAACAGTAATTGTTTACAAAACAACGTAATATACCAAGCCACGATAAAATCCACAGATAATGAAGAAAAAGTATACATAGGAGTAACTGAAGGACTCTGGAAACAAAACATCTTTCACAAATAGTAAATATGCGAACAGCACAATGCTTGCTAAGTATATCTGGGAAATTAAAAATAAAACGCACATCACGCCAAAAATATCTTGGAAAATAAGGAAAAGATCATCAGCCTACAACAACCAATCAAAAAGTTGCAAACTTTGCTTGAAGGAAAAAATAGCTATCGTTACCTTCCCAGACCAAAATAAATTATTAAATAAATGATCCGAGCTCATCTCAAAATGCAGACGTGTAAACAAATTTTTACTAGTTACTTAAAAATCGAAAACGGAAAAAATAAAATAAAATAGAAAATAAATAAATAAAGAAAGAAAGAAAATGACAATAAAAAAGCAAAATAAATTAGAATAGACGAAATAGAATAAAAAATAAAAAACAAAATTAATGAACCCAAACAAATAAAGTAAATAATAAACAAATTAGCAAACCATTATGATGAAAATATTAGTTAGACTATAAAAATCAAACTAAAAATCGGACGAAAAAAATAGCTATAACTGTTATATAACGATAAAAGAAAAAAATACTACGTTACTTAAAAATCGAAAACCGAAAAGAGTAAATAATAATATACAGGATATCAAATAAATAATAAAAACAAGTAAAATAAATTAATCTAAATTCATCCAAATAAATAAATAAACTAACAAACCGATCCCGATAAACTAACCGTTAGAAAAAAACAAATAAAGGTAATCAATCCAAATAAATACATGAAGTAATAAATTAAAAACTGTTCCCGACAAAATAATAGTTAGAATAAACTACAACAATCAACCCCAAAATTGAATAAATAGCTTATCCTTCCCAAACCAAAATAAAACTATTAAATAAGCGATATAAACAAATTTTTACTACATTAATAAAAACAGCGATTAAAATAAAAATATAAATATATAAGATAAGAAATAAAAGTAAAAAATAAAAAAAATAAAAGAATAAAAACAAGCAAAACAATTTAACCCAAATAAATAAATAAACAAATAAACGACTTCCGGTAAAATAACCGCCAAAATAGACTACTCACAACGCACCACTTTCCCGTATATATAAATAGCCGAGAAAAATAACAGCACTCGTGGCCTGACGATTGCATCTAGCATGAAACAGACTGTCGCCTCTAAGTGTTGACTTCTATGTTCACTTTTATATTTATACACGCTCTATCTCTGATACTGAGCACTTTATCCCATAAATATAGCACATCTTAAGACTATATATATATACATATATATATAGTATGTGTGTGTGTACTTAGCAATCCTTCACTATTTTTCTTAAATGCCATTTATCCTGAGGACGTTGCCAATAATCGTTCTACGCAGCTTTATCTAAATTTAATATCTGTGAATTGCCATGGCTTTTTAGGTAGATTGTGGAGTGGTTTCGCGTTGCATTCTAAACGGTTTCGTATTCAGAGTAGTCTCTCTCCTGGACTGGTTACCACCCAAGTTTAGAACCAATTCCTCCCTGCAATTTAAAGCATAGCTGAAAGAAGACGAGAGATGGATTGTTCCATTTTTTTTTAAGAGTATTTGTACGAACTGAACACAACAGACTTGGCTGGAATTTGAACTTGGCTTTCTGATTCCTGTTTTCGCTTCAACAGAAAGGACACAGAAAAGGAATTGTAAAAAAATCACTTAAACTTTTTGTTTTCGTACAAAGAACCATAACTTTGTTTTTTTTTATTGACTCATTCATTTTCTACGGATTATCAACTTTTTCAAAGCCAGAATGTATTTTTAGATTGTAAGAATTTTATTTTTGAGTTAATGATAGTTTAGTAATACACGTCTTATTAATTATCCCATAGCTAGAGGGGAAGAGGTGGATCATACCTTTTCCAAGAATATTTGCGCTTTAGTAAATATAAAAAAACAACGAGAATTGGAACTTGGCTCTCCGATTAACAATTCCAAGACATTATCCATTACGCCCCCCACCGTACATCCAAATTAACAGTACCTCGTATTCCCAAGTAGTCACTCATCTAGGTACTGATCAGACTTGACGATGCTTAACTTCGATGATCATACGAGAACCGGTGTTTAAAACTTGATGTAGCAGTAAGGTCTGTAATTATGTCAGATGGGTCAACCGTTTTGATGGATCACATTTGGTCAATCATTCTGCCATTATCAAGATCAAAATCCTTAATAGTAAGGGGTGACAGCTGTGATTAAGGATGCGTGTTGCTTTTGAAATTTAAAATGACTAGAATTGTTTTGCAACACGATGACTCGTGTTGGAATGCTCACAGTATTTAATATTGTTGAAATTATCGCTAATATTTTTGTCGAGATTTACAAACTCTACGTTTCGTTTAATTTTGCAAACTGATCGATAAAAATTGATTAAACTGATTTGTTTGGAAAAATACTTTGATAAAAACCAGACTTCGCGGTTTAATTATTTCTTTAATTTAATTTGATTTTATAGGACTTCATGGTAAACAATATATTTTTAAGAAAAATTATTTTTTTTCTTTTTCATTTTTAACAGCACAGAATAAATTCTTAAGATTTCTTACTGTTGAGCATGCAACATACAACTGACCATGCGTAATTTCTTTCTGGAGCCAAATTCCAACTTTTTGAAGCGTTTGGCCTTGTGATTTGCTTATAATTCTCGCAGACGCAAGACGAACTGGAAACTGGATTCTTGCATATATAAAAATTTAAGGAAAAGATATGCAAAAAACAATATTGCATTTTTATTAAATAAGTATTTTTTATTTTGATCATTAAATTGTTTTTTTTTTTAATTGTGGGAGTAATTGTACGTTAAATAATAAAAAAAAATTTCTAAAAATAATAATGAAAATTTATTGTACTAAGCTACGCACACCAGTATTTTGTACACTCTTACCTATTTGTACTTTTCTCCAAAATTTCGTTTCGATCGGTCAATGTGTGGCTATTTTAGAAGGTGTGGTGGACGGACTAACGGAAGTCACAGAATTTTATATATAGATAGATAAAAGTAAACTTTTTAAAAAGTCTTCATTTGGTTCTTATTGAAGTATAACTTCAACGTTTTTCAGCAACCAACAAGTTGAATATTCTGGAATTCTAAAAACAATTACGCTAATGTGAATTTTGGCTCGCTGATCCCATTTTCAACACCAATAACACTACGCGCATATTCCTAATGTGACAGAGATGACGCGCTTAGTTGGCTCTAATTACATCCAGACAACACCTGATAGGTTGTTTTTATTGCAATTCATAATGTAAACGAGGCTTTTTATGGTGGAAATTAGTAAAATTATCGACATATTAGACTCAGAATGCTTTTAAAAAACATTGGCGTTTTGGTGCAGTAATTAAGTACATTAAGCTCACAATAATCCTTCACTCAGATAAATTCCTAAGGTCTTTATCTTTATATTGAAATTAAAATAAATTACGCGCAGCACTAGATTGTCAGTTAGGTCTCATTTTTACTGTTGAAATTGCCAAAAGTAACTGTACGTTCTATTCTAATAATTTCTTCTGTCACACTTTTCTTCTGTCGCACATAAAATCCAAGGACGGAACGCCCATATCAGGGAAAGAAAAATTCTTCAGCGCTGGAACGAATATATCTTCCACGACGGAAAGAAATACACAGAAATACCGACGGGCTGGAAATACTAAAAACCAAAGTGGAACAGAAACAAAGCGACAGGGCCAGACGGTATTGTAATAGAGACACTGGCTGCTTTAGATGATTTCGGCATAGACAAAACTACAGAAATAATAAATGAAATCTACAACAGTAGTGATATATCGGAAAACCTAAGTAGATTTTTTTCATAGTACTGCTTAAGAAACTAGACGCAAACGAATGCGAGGTCCACCGGACAATCAGCCTAATGAGCCACATAACAAAACTCATCATCCGAATTCTGATGAATAGAGCGTGCAGAAAAATCAGGCCAGAGATAGGACAAGAACAGTACGGGTTCGTTAAAGACACCAGAACAAGGAACGCGATATTTATGCTCAGAATTTTACCAGAAAGAGCAATACAAACAAAAGAACATAAACCCGTGTTTTATAGACTACGTAAAGGCGTTCAACAAAGTACGCCACAAAGATCTGTTAGAGCTGCTCAGCAACCTTGATATATTCGGTAAAGACATTAGAATAATCAAAAATCTATACTGGCAGTAAACCACATACATACGGATAAAAAAAATGAGTGCAATACATATACAAAAACAGAAAGGGGTGTAAGGTAAGGATGTGTTTCCTCAACGGACTTATTCAAACTATACAGCGAGGCAATTCTAAGAGAACTGGAAATCCTACCATGATTCATTATTGGCAGTCACAATCTTAACAACATAATATATGAAGATGACACATTGCAGATAGCAGACACGGAAAAGAAACTACCTGTAGACCTCCTACAGAAGATAGCGAAGGAGAGCGAGAAGAAAGGACTAAGCATAAACTGCAAGAAGACAGAATGCATGGTCATCAGCAAAATGATGAGCTCAAAATGCAATTTAGAGTTCGAGGACACTAAAATCAAGCAGAAATTTAAATATCTGGGAATTGATCTAACAGAGAACGGAAAGTGCGACACTGAGATACGAAGACATACTAGAATGGTCAAAGATGCATTCCAAAAGCTAAGCAGAGTATTAAGAGACAGGAAAAACTTCGTTAGAAACAAAGAAAAAAGTACTGAACTGTTACGTTCTATCTGTCCTCATGTATGGCAGTGAATGCTGTGCAATCTCCTAAAAGGTGAAAAAGAGACTCGAAGCAAGAGAAATATGGTTCTACAGAAGGATGCTAAGGATACCATGGAACGAACATGTGACCAACGACGAGATTTTGGAGAGAAAGGAAACAAAGAGAAAACATACTTATCAGGAAGAGGCAGCTAAAATTTCTAGAACACGTAATGAGGAAGGAGGGCTTAGAAAATCTGATACTCACAGGACGGACACGAAGGGAAAGATGAACAGGGGAAAACAACGCGTGGCACACTTAATGGGCTTGAGCAATTAGATGGCAGAACAGGGTCTGGGAGAAATAACAAAAAGACAAAACTTATTAAGAGCTACAAGGGACAGGAGGAGGTGGAGGGCCATGATCGCCTACGTCCTGAAGGGACACGGTACATATTCAGCAATTTAAATGCAACATCAACTGTCATCTTTTTTTGTTTTTGGATCTTGTTCTTTTATTGTTTTTCTCCTAAATAATGTTTTCTCTGTTTCTTTAACTCAATTGTAACCCCCATTGTATCTTAGTGGCTTAATCACCTTGCTTAGATGGAATGGTAAAAGAAAAAGGAATTACAATTAAAAAGAAGCAATACTAGACAGAACATGAATTATACCTCTATTTTGTATGCCATGACTCGTCTTGAGAAACATGGAGTGGTTTGCTGTCCCATAGTTGTGGGCTCGTTTCAAAGTAAGCTCAAGTTTAGTATATATCATCGTTTGTCCGTCCCACATTTTTTGGTTTCGGGGCAGAAATTGACCGAAGTCTTGTTTCAGATGCCGGTGAGGGTACTTAACGATTTTGGTTGCACCATTGCACTTAAACGAAGAAGGCCATGATCATTCCTTGATTCCAGAGGCGTCTCGATATGCAAAGTGCAAGGGAACTTTGACAGTTTCTGGAACTACTCGCGCGAACGCGTGCCGACACGCCACATTATTTGTAACCGTGTGTCAAACCGACCATCGTTAACGAGAGAAGGTAGGTAAACAGCTTTCTCTCTAATCAAATCCCCATAGTCACAAACATATCCAGACAATAAACTTTCCCTTCTTGTAAACCAAAAAGGATTTTGTAATGAAGAAAGCAGACAGCGTTTCTTCTCATCAATATTAAAAGCCAAGAGGCAGAAATAAATTTAGCCACTCTATTCACACTTTGAAAAGTAAAAGTCGAATAATAACAAAAGGCGATTTTAGAGAATAATAATAATAATAATAATAATAATAATAATAATAATTCCAAAATGAAAATTGGCCATCTTGTATTAGGTTACACGGTATTAGCATCCACCGATATAAAACACGTCATGAGAGAGTGGTCTAATATATGCACTGGAAAACTGCAACTCTTACGAGAAAGAAACTGCAAGAAATTGGTATGAACACCAGCCAGGTTTAGTGAGACATAGGTCCGGTAGCAATTTTATGGAACTTTAAAATATACACAGGCAGAACAATCAAATCTAATCATCCAGACATAGTGATCAAAGTACACAAAAACAGAATGTGTTTTATTGACATGCCAGTTCCTGTATCTTTGAATATAAAAAAAGTATCAACATACAAGGATCTTGAACACTATTTACATTATTCGAACTATTGTCCTCATCTTTGTCGCCATACTTATTACAACGAGCCTATCGGAACCTTTTCCAATCGAACCCAGGGCCCCAACTGGAATTATTGTTTCATGTACTACATTTTTTTTTAATTTTCACTTCAAGATCCTTCAGTATCTGTCTATATTTCTGAGATGAGGTATTATGTACATTTCTGTGTTATCATGATAACAGCAAAAATTGCAATATGAGCACTGGTAAAAAAAGGTTTCTGAAGACATCAGGTTTATAATACCCAGAAATTCATACACAGATGTCTTCAAAGACACATGGCACAGTGGATAAAGGCGTTGGTTAGATCCAGTGACAGGAGCCAAAGAGTGTTAACCGGTTAAGGCAGTGGAGAGCTTGGAGAGAGGAATTAACAGGAGATAAATGATAACTGATATCCATTAGACATGGCACGTGGAACTAGAACAGTCTACCCCAGTGATCGAAATAAAGTGTTCAGTTCGACATTCTAACCACCTGAAGAAGGCCGGAGCGTACAATGGCCGAAACGTTGTAATAAATATGGCGACAAATATGAGGAGAATAGTCTGAATAATGTAAATAATGTACATAATACCTCATCTCGGAAATATAGACAGATACTGAAGGATCTTGAAGTGAAAAATTAAAAAAAAAATGTAGTACATGAAACAATAATTCCAGTTGGGGCCTTGGGTTCGATTGGAAAAGGTTCCGATAGGCTCGTTTAAGGGATCACTGACAGCCATGCCTAAAAAAAAATAAATAAATAAAAATACAAAAATCATTCTTACAAGCACAGTGCACGTCCTACGAAAAACTTTATTTATACAAAATATGTCTTTTTTGTTGCTGTTTTTTACACCAAAGTACAGTGGCAAATGTCATGATGCCATTTCTGATCTTATGTCTCTCGTTGGAAGGAAATGAGTATACAATAGAATTCAAAAGAAATGATAATTAATAATTAGATACCTCCACTGATTCGCTAAAAAAGTAGCATACCATGATGAAAAAATGTCCCAAACTTAATAAAAACAAAATTTTATCGTCAAAATCTTTGTTATTATTAAGAGGAAAGACCAAAGGATTTTACGATTATTAAATTATCTTTTTGGTCCTTTTCAGAACGTTCGAAATTGTGGTTAAAAGTCTTCTTTTTTTGCGCCAGTGGGTGAGGTGGGACGAAGAAAAGATTAGTATAGGAAATTTTATCGTTTGTTTTTTTGTTTTGTTTTGTTTTTTTTTTTGCGGGGAAAAACATTGATTTGGATATTCTTGCAAAAATCAAATAATTGCCAGATTTTAATGAAACTTTCAGGATTTATTCATAAATGAATGAAATTATTTTAGAAATGTTTCTATCTAGAAAGTCATGGTAAAATACTTTTTTTCCTCCCCTCTCAACACTACTACAGCATTATAAGAAAATAAGAGTGATAACTATAGTAAATTTAAAGCCAACATTTTTAAAATTCAATTAAAATATTAGATTACAGAAAATATTTTCCTAAATTTTAAAGATTACTTGTTAGTTAAAATTATTTTAAAAAGGCGCTCATGTTATATTCCTCAGGTAAATTTTACAGATATGTCGATCGTAGAAAAAAATTACATGAACTGTCAGTCAAGTCAAGATGCTAACCTATCAGCACTTTAAATAAACAGCTACCGATGTGTTCAAAAATGCATTTCTACGATAATTTAAAGTAATATTTGTTCAAATCTGATTAATTTAACTTTAATTTAGCTAATCTTCCTCAAATAAAGTTTCAGAAAAGTAAAGATTTTTGAAAGATTTGTAATGAAGAGAATTACATTGGGATCATAGATGTCTAAAAATGGTACTAAAATCAGCGTTGTTAGTAATTTCAAAACGAAAACTCATTCCAGACAATTTAAATTAGCTTCGAAATACAGAAAAAGTATTTTGCTTATTAGAAATATTAAATTTAATCTATTAGTTTAAAATTAAAGCTAAAATAAAATCTACAATAAAGATTTTTGATTTTTAAAAATTCATTTTAAACCTTAGGTTTCGCGGTTTTGTGGTGTATTTAATAATAATAACAGCTCAACAATTTCTGGAATATAAAAAATTGGAATTTACACTTTATCTGCTTTCTCCTTTTCATTTCCTTTTTCTTTGTGGACGGAAGGAACATACTTCCAAATTTTCACTCCCTTAACTTCAGTCCTATTAAACCACAAAAGATTATCAGAGAAAAAACAAAGTTTTTGATAATTTGGGGGAATATGGCAACGAAGATGAAATATTACCTGAAAGGTTCAAGGCTCCAAACAGTCAATAGATTTGATTGTCCCTTAGGCCACTGACATTTCATCTAAAAGCACAAGTATGTAATCTTTACTTGGCAAGCATTTGCCAATCTATGTAAAAAAAAAAAAAATAAATTAATTAAAAATGAAAAATAAGCTAAAGAAAACTCGTAATTGCAAATGGCGCCAGTCAAGTCTTCTACTGTCATTTCTGTGTAGGCAAGAAGCGCCTATGTCATTAGAAGATCCCACCGTAAACGAAGCCATGCTACAATTTACATTCTAGCAAAATAGTCACTGTACAAAATAAGTAGACAGGTAAAAACAAAGCAATTTACGTGTTAAAAACTCCAGAGAAACAATATTTTTAACCTGTTATTGTTGGACTTTCTAATGTTGTGAACATTTTAAAATTCTTCTGCTTCTTCTTCTTCTTCTTCTTCTTCTTCTTCTTCTTCTTCTTCTTCTATATGACGTACCCCTTTAGAACGCTGGCGATCATGGCTATTCACAATATCCTGTCTTTTGTAGCTCTTAGTAAATTTTCTCTTTTTGATATATCTACTAATTCCTGATATGTTTACACAAGCTCGTTAAGTAGTTTATGTACCGCTTTCCCCTGTCCCTCTTGAACTTCAATCTGTCCCTGTGAGTGTCAAATTTTCTAAGCTCTCTTTCCATATTATGTGCCCTAAAAATTTCATCTGTCTCTTTCTGATGTTAATTATAAGTGTCTTTTATGTTTACACACGTGTAATATTCTTATATTACATATAATATGTATATTATAGAAGCTAACAGCCTGACTCAGTGGAATCTTATTGGGTTTTTTAAATATGCTGTGTGAAGTTTCGGAATGAAAACCAAATTAATTATTTATCACAGATTCTTAAAGTAATTTATAAGGATGTTCTGTTAGCGTAATGATTATCGGCGCACAAAATAGAATTGATGATCCAAGTTCAAATTTCAGCCTAGTCTGTTATATTTACTTTCACACAAATCCCTCAGCGATCTATTAGGCCATGGGATAGTTAATTATATATATATATATATTTTGAATTTGTAAGTCAGATGAATTGGATCGTATTTACGATTCCAATGGAATAAATTATGACCATGGAATATTAGTGTTTAAGCCTTTTTATTATATCCTTACTCTGTCCTGGACATTGAGTTCTACCTGGATTCTATCCTCTTGGAATTATTTTTTATACATATATATATATATATGTATGTGTATGTATGTATGTAGGTATGTATATATATTTATATATTTTAGATATATGATTGCATATGTATGTGTATATTAACCGCTAATATTATCTATCTATCTATCTATCTATATATATATATATATATATATATATATATATATATATATATATATATATATATATATAAATATAAAGGTGAACATAGAAGTCAACACTTAGAGGCTCTAAGTGTTGACTTCTATGTTCACCTTTATATTTACACACGCTCTATCTCTGATATTGAGCACTTTATTCCATAAATATAGCACACCTTAAGACTATATTTCTTTATATATATATATATATATATATATATATATATATATATATATATATATATATATATATATATAACATCTCTAAAAGAGGGATTGCTGCCGAAATACACAATATATATATATGCTGGACTCTCCTATCAAGAACGATAAATAATGAGGGTCAGCATTCATTATTCAGTATTGTCGGAGTTTGCTCCTCCTTTAGTTCCTTAACCCTTTCACCAGGGGTCTCTCTTCCCTGTCTATAAATACTCGCTGACCCTTCGCCTCTTCCTCTTTTCCCTCAGGCCTTTGGGCCGCCACCTTGAGGTAAATCTTTTTCCTCAGGCTTCGGCCTTATACCACCTTGCAGATGTGAATGCTCACAGATACAGCGTTTCCCAAATGCTGGGAACACGCTAAGAACAATACACGTACGTACGAACACTCACCACAACACAACACACGCATAATATACACCACACACTCTGTCCATGTAACTGTCTATGTAACTTGTAACCTTTCTTGTTATTAATACATATATTTGTTTACATATATTTATCGGTCTTGTGTTTGTTTTTCCTTGTCTTCTTTGGACTTAATTAAAGTTCAACCTTCTCATGTAGTTGGACCGGCTAGCAGGAAAATCTTAACTCACGTGTGTTCATCTACTTCTACTCAACATCGCCGCCACGGTCCCTCTACAGTATTACGCAGACGTCATCCATAACCAAATTGAGGGCAAGAAATAAAAATTCAGTGACTGGGTCGATAAAAAAAAGAGCTGAATGTATGTGCATGAATATAAAACAATTGAAGAAAAGTACAGTAAAAAGAGTAGACATTGAAGTAGACGATAAGGAGATTATACGTAATACGCGTGGATAAAAGTGACTTAACTCAAAGAGTTGTGAGTTCAATAGCTGGTTACTGCAGTGGTGAACAAAAATTTGGAGATTTGAATTAAAGGCAGATAACTGAGACAAGAGGCGTGGAACTAGAACAACCTACTCCGGGAAACGAAGTAAAGAGGTGAGTTCGAAATTCCAATCCCAACTGAACTCTTTATTTCGTCTGAAACGTCGTAAATATGGAAATAAAGATCAGGACAACAGTCCGAACAATGTAAATAATTACAATACCTCATCTCAGAAATATAGACAGATATAAAAGTTCCTTCTATTGCACTTCTCACTTGTGGAACTCTCTCTCGACTTCTTGCTTCTCAGCCAATTTTGATTTTCAAAAATTTAAATGCAATATCAATCGTCAATGTCTTCTTAATACCTTTTTCTTTTATTGTTCTCTCTCTTTAATAGTGTTTTTTCTCATATTAGCCCTGGCGTCTTAGTGGTTTTATTGCCACTGGTTGTCACACAAAGTTAGAGATCCCAGTGAAAAAGAAATGGATTTATGCCTTTCCCCAAGGCTATTAGTACGAAGATGAACATAACAGACTCATTCAGAAGTTGAACTCAATTCTTCTTTCCGTCTAATTAATCCATACGCTACCAACACGTTCTTAAACTAGACACTGCTGATGACAATGATTATAGATTGACGAGTGTCCAGGCAGGTGCTGTGTTATAATTCTGTATTTTGCAACAGAATTTTTTTAGTCAAAAAGGAAAACACACAGCTGGATATCTGTGTTACAAACCTTTATTTATATATGTACATTTCAAGAAACAGTAAGTGATAAACTTAAAAAAAAAACAAACACGAGCGCCACGACTTATAGACACCGGCAATACTAACATCCATTTTACTATATAACCTGATATAGCCAAGTTCATTTCACGATTCATCTTTTATATGTCATTTGCCTTCAGGACGTGGCTGTCCACAACTTCTCGTCACTCCTTCCTTCAATATGCCCAGTGAGTGTTACGTTTTCCAAACCCTCTTTCCTCTCATTATGTGCCCCAGAAATTTTAGCTGTCTTTTTCTGATTTTAAGTGGCCTCCTAATTTCCATTTCTTTAAATCTTCCTCGTTGCTCACGTGTTCAGTTCATGGTATTCTCAGCGTCCTTCTGTAGAACTATATATCTGAAGCTTCGAATCTCTTCCTCCTCTGCAAAGAAATTACCAAGCATTCACAGGAAGATCAATATGACATAAATGCCTTGCACTCTGTTCTTTGTTTAAAAAGAAATTTCAATACACAAGGCATATTGAAAGGGATAGAGTTTATGTTAACAAAAGAAAAAAAAAACCCCAAAAGGATTCGGTAAGTGGGTCTGAATGTATTAGATAGACGGGGCAGACTGGTTTCACTGAAGCAGTCACCGTCCATGATATGCCAGGCAACGATCTTCTGGTGACAGCATGGGAAAATAATGCAGCTACAATGAGGTCGTCGCTACTTTACGGAATTGCAGACTTTGGAAGATTTCCTAACTACCACGTGACCAGAAAATAATGTGAAGACCACAGACTAATTCTGCCACCATTGATTACTGACCAATTATGAAGATTTATTTTATGAACTGATGGTGTGTTTCAAAAACGTGTTAGTTCTGGGCATGACGATAAACTACATCCTGCAACAGGTCCTCTGATTGGAAGATTGGAGGTTTTGAGAAACGTGGAGCCACCTTTTAATTGCTGTTGTTCCGATATCTACCCTGATCCATGGTGGTCGCACATGTTAGGGTCCCAGCAAAAAGCAAATAGTGAACCCCCCAAATAAAAACTATGAAAGTATAAAAATACATTTTTATAGTAAAAATATAAACAATACATTTTTATATAAAAAAACCAACAGTAAATTTTTAAAACAAAATGATCAACAATATATTTTATCTGTAGTTGAAGGCATACAAATGCGTTCAAAATATATTTAGTTGAAACCATAAAATAGTGTTCAAAATATTTAGATTTCGGCATTAAATAACCCATGAAGGTGTTGATATGCCGCTAAACAAAGTCAACCAAAATATATTAAGATATATCAAGTATCAAGTATATATTTTATAGTACACTTATAAACAGTACATTTTATAGCAAAATGACCAACAATACATTTTATCTGTAGACGAAGGCATGCAATTGCATTCAAAATATATTTAGTTGAAGCTATAAAATGGTTTTTAAAATATTTAGATTAAATAACCTACAGAGGGTGAAATGCCGCTAAACAAAATCAACCAACCACTATGAAAGAACTCTTTCATGACATTAATCCATATAATATCTTACAATTGCTTATAGAACCCAAACTGTATTTCAAAATATAACTTCAACAAAAGTAAAGTATAAAACACATACCACTGCCTCTAGGAATTATGTCCACACAAACATGTATTTGCACAAAAGCATCTACCATGTAATAATCTACCATATATTCATCTGTGAAAGCAGAATGCATTCACAATTGAATACATGGTAGATATATCATATTTTTATTACTTCAAGAAAATTAAATTTCTACATTAAATGACTCATAAAGTATCGATATGCCGTTAAAGAAACAAATCAATCAATTAATCAAAAACGTGACTTTTTACAACTGTTGTTCAATTTATTGCAATTAATATTGTGACTTATTGTTTTGACAAACTCATTTTATTACATTTCACTTGGCTCTAAATGTTTAAAAACAGTCCATGTAATCAGCTTGAATACAATCCTAAAGAACAGATACATAAACCATTATATACATAAATAATAAATCATTGCCTCCTCAAATGTCGCTATCATCGAGCAGGCACTGTATTTCTTCATGATATTGATTGGACGATAAACTGATGCTATAGAAATCAGGAGGCTTTTAATGTCAAATTTTAGTCGCCTACGGAAAAGCGGTAAACTTCAAATCTGTAAAGAAAGGAATTCAATATATTTTAGTCTGAAGTAACTAGTAGACACTAATCCAACAATGATTAATGCAGGATATTTGTGGGCTTAGCGAAACGTGGAAGGTACATATTATGGGGTCCACCCTTTTCTGATATAAATGGACTCGTCCTGCTGCCATAAAATAGCTACAGTCAGTCAGTCAGGAGTCTGATGGTAGAGGAACGAGTAGAGGAACAGGGTGGAGAATCAGAGTGGAAAGTACATAGACACTGTGATTGAGTTGACGTTAGAAGTCAGTTACAAGGACGCCCGACTCTAAGGAAGTTTACTTCGAGACTGTATATAGCGATCTTTGATTAATACTAACCGGCGTTCATGGATTTTACTAACAGCATTACTTTTTGTATTTTGTGTAAATACATTTAATTTCTTAGTTTAAATACTTGCGTTTGTCATTTATTGGAGACCGATTTTTCACGCGGAATCCACAACAACTTGGCGAAAGAGGATTCGAAACTCACGCGGAAAGAAACATTTTTCGTACGTCTAACAACAAACAACTTGGCGAACACACGCGGAAAAACTAATCAACAGAAGAAAAATCCTTTCCTCGTCGTTCAACAACAAATTAGCGACAAACAATTTCGAGGGGTAATAATACATAAAATTGAGTTAACATGGAAGATTTTAAAAATATGTTGGTAGAACTGATAAGACACCAAAATGAGCAACAATTACAAATGCAGAAATACCAAAATGATCAACAGTTACAGCTACAAGAAAAATGGCAAAAGCAAATGTTACAAACGCAAAAGGAAAATCAAGATAGACAAACAGAGCTCCAGGAACTAATATTGAAAGTAGCGGGCAGCAAGTAATCAGATATTGAAAAAGAAGCAACATTTTCGCAAGACGCATTGTGGAATACCATAGAGATTTTCAAATATTCTCTAGATGAGGACAAAAATTTTGGAGATTACTTCAGAAGACATGAAGACATCTTTAACATAGACTGTCAAAATTGGACAGAAGCAAAAAAGCTACGTCTATTGCTTAGAAAATTAGGAACTGCAGAATATACAAAGTTCGTGGATTATATCTTGTCAAAAAAGACGAACGAATTAAAATTTGATGAAGTAGTGACATGTCTTAAAGAACTCTTCAGCCCCAAAACATCACTCTTCCATAGAAGGTGGAAATGCCTTAACCTGGTAAAGGGCGATAATGAGGATTATTCCACGTTTGCCGCAATCGTAAATAAACATTGTGACGACTTCAAACTAGCAGAATTAACACTTAAATGTCTCATCTTTGTTCAAGGGCTAGTTTCTACAAAAGATAGCGAAATGCGTAGAAGAATGCTTGCAAAATTACAAAATGAACCAGGTCTAACATTACAGCAATTATCAGAAGATTGCCAGAGATGTTTAAGCATAAGACGCAGAGGACATTGAAGAATCAGCTGTTTCTCATATACGTAAGTTAAATAAAAGTCTACGTTCTTCACCCTCCCCGGAAAGAAAACTAAAATTTTACGACAATGAAAAAAGATTCTCACCCTCCCCGGAAAGAAAAATAAAATATTATGATAAGAGAAAAAATACAACATACAAGACAAATTATGATGGATATCGAAACAAATATAAGCCCCCTCCATCAGCATATTATCGATGTGGAGGATTACATTGGAACAAGGATTGCCGCTTCAGATATAAAAGCTGTCATGAATGTGGAAAAAAAGGCCACAAGGCATCCCAATGTAGAAATAGAAAAGATACTAATAGAATAAGAGCTACAAGGATGAATAATGATGACAACACCAATGTAAGGAAATATGTAGAACTGGAAATTTTAAACAAAAAGATTAAATTACAACTAGATTCGGGTTCCGACCTCACGATAATCAACTTAAAAACATGGAAAAAACTCAACAGACCTACCATGTTACACACTCAAAAAATTGCCAAGTCGGCTACAGGCAAACGAATAAAATTTGAGGGAGAAATAATAGTGAATGTTAAATTTCACGGCAAAACAAAAAAACTTAAGATATACGTCATGAAAGATACTGAAAATTTAGTAGGTATCGACTGGATGTAGAAATTCAACGTTTGGGACCTATCTATCAACTCGTTTTGCAAAAAGTTAGAGGTTGAACCATCAGATACCATAAAATTGAAGGAAGAATTATACAAGCAATTTACTGAGGTATTTTCAAGTGGGTTGGGACGATGCAACAAATTTAAGGCCAAAATAGAATTAAAAGAAAACGTCCAACTAATTTTCAGAAAGAAGCGAAATGTAACGTTTGCTACTATAGAAAAAATAGACAAAGAATTGGAGAGACTTGAACAAACTGGGATTTTATCTAAAACAGAGTTCAGTGAGTGGGCTGCGCCGGTGGTTTACGTAAAAAAGAAGTCAGGAGAAATTCGCGTATGCGCAGATTTTTCGACGGGACTCAACAAGGCAGTAAAAGACCACCATTACCCACTACCGAGCCCAGAGGAGATATTTACAAAGCTCAACGGCGGTAAGATATTTTCAAAAATAGATCTTAGTGAGGTTCATTTACAAATCCCAGTACAAGAAGAGAGTACGAAAATCTCTTGCATTAATACGCACAAGGGATTGTATAAATTCAACAAACTACCATTCGGAGTAAAAGTTGCTCCTGCAATTTTTCAACAAACAATGGTCACAATATTAACTCCCTCCAAATATAAATGGACTCGTCCTGCTGCCATAAAATAGCCACAGTCAGTCAGTCAGGAGTCTGATGGTAGAGGAACGAGTAGAGGAACAGGGTGGAGAATCAGAGTGGAAAGTACATAGACACTGTGATTGAGTTGACGTTAGAAGTCAGTTACAAGGACGCCCGACTCTAAGGAAGTTTACTTCGAGACTGTATATAGCGATCTTTGATTAATACTAACCGGCGTTCCTCGATTTTACTAACAGCATTAGCTTTTGTATTTTGTGTAAATACATTTAATTTCTTAGTTTAAATACTTGCGTTTGTCATTTATTGGAGACCGATTTTTCACGCGGAATCCACAACAGTACATTAGCTTGAATAGATGGTTAGGCTGGTTAATTTGATGACATATCAACCCTTGTTGGTTTATTTAATATAGAATATAAATCTTATAGGACAAAAATAATAAAGGATATAAATGTATACATAGATTCAATTTACACAAGTGGGGACAGAATAGAAAATTTTACTTGCTTCCGTGTCTTTGAAATCGACTGTATCCATATTCTTTAAGATGTTTTATGAAGAGGCATCGAACTCAGGGCAAATACAACTTCCATCCATGAGGAGAGCCACAGAACAGTCTTTGCTTCTGCTACGAGATGTAGCCGAAAGTTCTCAACCCGACCAAGAGGCCTTTCTAAAACAGATTCTCATATACAATCATATATGGTCAGATTTGGGGGAAGTGGATTAGGCCGAGAACTTTTCAACACACTCAGTTTCTATTTCTATACCTGTTGTGCGCACTATAACTCACACTGCTGGCGCTGCACTATCACTATTCTACCCAACTGTAATAATAATGATAAGAAGAAGAATAAGAATAATAGGAAATGAAGTAAAAAAAAAAAAAGCTCAAACGTAGATGGAAGGTTGCACCTCGTATGCAATGACTCCTCACTTCAGTTATTTATTTGTCAAGAGCGAAATTTTCGCCTCTTAGCCACATGCATCCCTACTTTCCTGCCTGCAATTTCAAACCAATTCGCCTGTACAAGACGAAGAAAAACTTACATGTCCTGACTCTCACTCAATCGCATAGAGATTTTATTCTAAACGAAGCCGAGACGTCTTACAGATTCTAACTTTAATAAGCACAATGTTTAGTAACGTCAACAAAACTATTATTGAAAAGGAAGTAAACGGGATTGTACCACACACACACAAACACACACACACATACACACACACATACACACACATATACATCCTTCTTTCATGCACATTTCACTGAAAAACGACAGACAAAGTGCTTTTATTTAGCTTTTATATAATTTCTCATGCGATCTAACAGTTAAAATATAATCCTTGAAAATGGCTAAATGCATAGCCGAAAGCGCTCGAATAAAAAGAACATTCGGACAGATTTTATATAATTTATCATCCGAAAAGAAAAATATTATTAGATCGCATGAGAAATTGTATAAAAAAATAAATAAATGCAGCTTGTCTGTCGTTTTCAATGATATATATATATATATATATATATATATATATATATATATATATATATATATATATATATATATATATATATATAACGATAACCGAAGAAAAATAGGAGAAACGAATAAATGGAAATTCCAGAAAATAGAAATATCCTAGATATCGGAAGTACGGGAAAGAATAACACGTGCTTGCAAAATCAGTGGAACAGTAAGTAATGTCCTAGAACAAACAGAAATCTATAACAGGAATGTGCACATGCGTATATATATATATATATATATATATATATATATATATATATTATTTATTCGAAAATTCTAACATAAATATGCTATAAAATCGCTACATCAAGTGATGATGTTGAATTTATAATTCTATATTCAACATCATCACTTGATAAGACACCAGAGGTGTTGAAACAAAATGGCTATTTTTGTAGTGATTTTATGACATATTTATGTTATAATTTTCGAATAAATAATTATATTTGTTCTACTCTGTATTGAGCACTCTTTTAAGAATAGTAATTGTTGGTTATTGAAATTTATTCCGTATACACAAATCCTATGCTTGGTTATATATATATATATATATATATATATATATATATATATATATATATATATAGTGGAGAAAAAAACGACCTAAAAGAACAAATAATCATGACATTCTACACGTACGTAAATCCGCACAGACGCGCGCATGGGTGCATACGCTCGAACACACACGCACACACATACTATGAAAAAAAAACTTTCACCAATGATAAGTGCATATAAAAATAATCGAGAAATATAAGCAGTCGATTGCTGATTGTGGCCACAGGGGTCTGTCTACGAAACTTTGGAATCGGGATGCTGAAGGTAACATCAATCAGCTAAGTGACAAAAATTTGCTCAATTGTGCGATGGATAAGTTGTCATCTAAATTATGAAAAAATGAAAATAACACTGACATCTCATTTTAGCAAATATATTTACCTAACTTACACAAAAATATCTTGGAATACTAAAGAATAAATTCATTCAATAAAATCGCCATTATCTTCGACCATGGTCCCCAGACAACCTTGCAATCTCCTGCAACTCTTCTGGGTGGTCTCATTGTTTAAGTTGGTGAATGCTGCCATAATCCTTGCCTTCAGTTCATGTGTTACAAAGAGTTTTGTTGGTCTCTCGCTCAAATGCGCTCCACACATAATAATAAAAGAGGTGAAGTCTGGGGAGTTAGGTGGCCAGTTATTAGGGGTGATGTGGTCGCAGAAATTGCCTGACAGCTATGACTGAGTTCTCTTGCTTGTGTGGCATGGTGCAGATTCCTGTTACCAGACATGGGGTCTTCCAGCAGCCAACTTATTGACCCAGGGCAGCACTACTTAATCAAGGCACTTGATGTAGTAGGCCTCTGTGTTGAGTCTGAGACTCTGTGGGGAGATGAATGGAGGCATAACGTAGCCATCACTAGTGATCACTTGAAACACCATGATGTTCACTGGATACATCATCCAACTCTTTACAAAGTCCTCTGCGGTGTTCTCAGATTGACACCCAAATACTCTGAAATGTTCGCATTGGAACTTCCGGCGCGAAAGCCAAGCAGTACAGCATGCCGTTTCCAAATTTCTGACGAAGTGAATTGCGTCGTGGTGCTCTTTTTCTCACAGACGATGTCCAACTGACCCTAATATAATGTTCAGTCAAAAAATAAAAAATAAACAACGAGCAAGCGCAAAATTTGAAATGGCGGCAATTTACCCCTCGCACCCTTTATGTGTATGTTTGTATCTATCTCTCTCTCTCTCTCTATATATATATATATATATATAGATATATATATATATATAGTCATCAACAGATAGACTGTTTCGATGTATCACAGCTTATCGTTGTGGCTAGACATGCCATTGCTTCAAGCGCGGATCGAACCTCGACCGATTTGACAACAGTCGAAGTCGTTCAACCTTAGGCTATGAGCGCACGCAGCGAGGAAAGGGAATTTTTAACGCATTATATACGAGATATAAGCATTCCCGGCTACCAGAGTGCTCAATTCATAGCGAAGAGTCTTTAGCGTTAATTAGCAGCAGCTTTCTTCCAAAGTGCTCAACCTGCGATATATATATATATATATATATATATATATATATATATATATATATATATGAAAAGACAAAAGGAAAAATTTTCTTCACCAATGCGTTTCGTACCTTGAGTTACTTTATCAAGGTAAACATGGGTAGTTTATTTTGTAAGATGTATTTATACATAAAAGTAAATACAAGTTACAAAATAAAATCTCTTCTTCTTATTTCAGATACATTGATAATTCTCTATTAATATATCCATAAAACATAATTTTACCTTATCAACAAACTTAATATCGTCGAACCCACAATAGATTTTACCTTTAAATCTGAGTTTAGCAACACTTTAGCCCTCCTAGATATTCTGCATAGTTTGAGGTTTACAGAAAATCTATCAACAAGAATGACCTTATCAGTCATTCCCACCACTGTAACAAGATTAAATCTGGAATAATTATAGGATTCTATTTAAGAGCATTAATAATCTGTAGTCCCAACACTTACCCAAAGAAGAAATATACACAAAAAACACTTTCGAAAATCTCCAATATCCTTATTATTTCATCCACAATGTTAGGAGAAAGGCATACAAAATATACAACCGCAAAAATATAATAACATTATTAACAACAATAACAATGACAATAAACTATATGAATACAAATACACAGCACTACCTACTAAACCTGTGATATCCACTATCGAAAACAATTTATTTAATCTTAATAATATCAAAATAATTACAACAACATCCCAAAATATTATGCATATGATCAGAAACCAAAATACTCATAACAATAATAATTCAGAAGCAGGTATATATAAAATAAACTGCCAGAATTGCTCCTTACGATACATTGGGGAAACATACAGAAGTTAAAAAATACGTATGTATGAACATAAAAGGGATCTTATACACGACAATTTATCAAATGCATTAGTTATATATAGAAATAAATTCAAAACTATCTTTGATCTAAAGAATGCCACACTTATTAAAAGAGAAAGTAATTTACTTAGAAAGTTTTTGAGAGTGCCGCTATCGAATCTTATCAAAATATAAATCTGCGTCTAGGATTTTTTTTTTCTGAGTGAATTACTACTTTCCAAAGTCAATATACATGACTATAAAATTCATAACCTCATGGTATTTAAAAAAATATAACACATAAATTAACCCCAAACTTAAATAATTTAGATATGGCATAAAAATCTTAAAAATATCATTTACTCGTTTAGACATTAAATTATACCACTTAACGTCCTCCATAATGCACCTAGACTTTTCACCTAACCTGATGAATATTCATGAGCGTTTCTTAAATTAAAATGTTTTTAAAAACTAATATTTTAACTCTTGTCTATAAATACATGTTACAAAATAAAATCCCTAGATTTGCCTTGATAAAATCCCTTAAAGAACGAAACGCGTCGGCTAAGATAAGTTCCCTTTTTGTCATTATTCATATTGTCCTTTTACAGATATAGTTTATCTGAGAGATTTTACACATGCACAATCACACACACACACACACACACACACACACGCGCGCGTGCGCATATATATCCAGGTGAGATAAGAACAAATGGACTGTAATTCCACTGTCCGTATCATTTAATTCAAAAGGGGGCTCAATACGGAGTAGCGCTAAATATTAGTCTTATACAGAGATGATGGCCTCATGGCAGTAAAAAATTCTGCTAAAATTAAGGTTGACTACTTAAAGAAAATGATCCATAAAGAATTAAAAAGCTTGAACCTTTACGTTAAAATAAATATTAATGCTAAACGGGTAGATTTTCTTGATGCTTCGTTAGATCTTGTTAATAATGTATCCCAACCTTATATGAAAGCCAATGCTAATCAAATATATATTTACCCTAACTCGAATCACCCTTCATCTGTAATCAAACATATACCCTCATCTATAAAATGTAGGATTAGCAACAACTCATCTAACAAAATTGTGTTTAACAAATATAGCGGTGTTTGTAATACTGCTTTAAAAATAGAAGTTACAAGTACGCAGAAGTCAAGTATAGAAAACATGATAATAGCGATTTAAGGAAAAGAAATAGGAATGAAAAAATCATTTGGTATACGCCCCCGATTTAACCAATTGGTCAGAAGTTCCTCCATTTAATTGATAAAAATTTCCTAAGAAATAATCCTCTCAGTAAAATATTTAACAGAAACACACAAAAACCAAGTTATAGCTGCACCGATAATCTTGAGAAGATTATAAAGAAACACAATAATAAAATTTTAAACCAATTTAAAAACTTGGATGATAATGCAAATTCTAAGATAAATACTGTTGATAATATTAACAAATGTAAATGCAGGAATTTTGAGTACTATTTCTAGATGGTACCAATATATCTTATCCTTCACCAATAGTATTTATAAAAAAATTTCTAAATATTTTTGGAATTTAAAATAATAAGACTCCTACGGTAAAATGTAAAGTATTAAAAAAAGCTAGAACGTGTAGATCTTTAAATAAACCTTGCTTTTATGCTTACATGAGAAAACAGAAAATATCAAATTTACTGATGAACTCTTTATTAAACTAAAGAAGTGAATTAACTTTAAATTGTAGGCATAGTTTACCTTTTACCTTACAATATGGTTAAACTTCGAATTTGATAATACTTTTTCTTACAGTAATAATTGGTTGATCAACTGCGATGCATCTTTTATAGCTTACTATTCTACTGTGTAAAATTCATTAATATTTAATATAGCTGTGTATTGATGTCTAGTTAGTATTATTAACATCTTATATAGTTGTATTGATGTCTAGTTAGTATTATTAACATCTTATATAGTTGTATAGATATCTAGTTAGTATTATTAAAATCTTATATTGATTAATTTGAATTATTAACACCTGATATGGATGGTCGAAACGGTTACATATTAATTTACCAAAGTAGTTTTAAATTTATGATTTTTTTTTTACCAGTTTCTTAAAGAAGCCTTATAATTATCCACTACAAAATTCTATGTAGGAAGATGACCGAGCATACAGCTAATTAACATTATGCTAGATTATCTCCCTACCCTTTCCCCCTTAACTGCTTGTGAAAGTTGAACCTCATACTTATCTATATTTTAAGAAATGATGTAATTATTCGTATCTGTCGCAAACGAAACTCTCTAAGGTTTTCTATGTAGACAATTTCATGTCATGACCTATATAATTTTTATTTATTTTTTCAGTTAGTTTGGATTTTAGCGTAGACCTCACATTTGATTGGTTAATCACGGTAAACCTACAAGCCTCAATTTAATTCTATTTTTTTCGTCTTCTCTTTCTCTTTCGAAAAAAGAGGACATATGCTGCTTTTGAAATTAAATTATTCGTTCACTCACCAGTAATTTATCATCGCCCGAGGAGACACATAGTGTCGAAACATGATTTCTATTTATTTATTAAAGACATTTTTATGTTTAACGTTCTTTTTATAGATACAAGTATTTAAGTAAATGCTCTGTTTATACTCGGCCACAAAGGAGCGTTCGGTAGGCAAGGTCGAATTTACTGCTTATAAACTTCAATCTTCCATGAATCTCGCGCATTCATAATTGCTCATGCGGCCGAGTCGGTTAAGGCACGTCAGCGTAAATGACGGTTCCGTATAGGTTGCAGGTTCGAATCCTGTCCAAGGACGAATATTTTCTATGAAAATTTCTCGGACATTCAGGCCGGTAAATGTTATTTAATACTGTTTATTATAAACAGAGCATTTACTTTAATACTTGTATCTATAAAAAGAACGTTAAACATAAAAATGTCTTTAATAAATAAATTGTCGGACTTTGTCCATTTCTTAATGTATGATTTCTATTGTGTAGCGATTTGAACATGTTTTTGTTTATATCTCTTATAGAGGAGACACATAGTGTCGAAACATGATTTCTATTGTGTAGCGATTTTAACATGTTTTTGTTTATATATCTTATAATATATATATATATATATATATATATATATATATATATATATATATAACAAATAATATAGCATAAATGAAATATGGATTTCCCTTACCTGATTTTCTCCACAATAGCCCCTGTTAGGATGCATAATTGTAAAAGCAATGCTGACCCTCATTTATCGTTCATGATAGGAGAGTCCACCATATATAACACTATTCATTTTCCACTCGACAACGTGGCATTAGAGTTTGTTAATATTGGCAATACAGCAAATGATTTAACAGAAACATCAGAGAAATTACAGCAGAAAGTTTGTTTATGACCTTCTTTGTGTAATGAGGAGGTGCAGACTAAGAAAAGGATCTCCGAGAACCAGTTTTCAGTTAATCATGAAGATTATATGGCAAGCATCTTTTGTTGGTGGCACCCGCTCGCATCCAAGCATTGGGATCGTCATTATCTCTCCCTATTCCCTTTCTATCCCCTGGTGGTTGTGGCGAAGATGGCTGTGAATCAAAACGAGGGCATTTGCATGAATATGATTTTGGTAGACAACTCTACGCGACGGAGAAGCCGACACACCTCGTGGCTCAAAGGGGATTGAGACGGGCGAGATCTGGCAAAGCTAGTTACATCGGTCTGTTGGATCCTTGGTCTGTCAAGTTTCGCCTTGGATACCTCAGCACTGGCGCAGCCCTCTTCCGCCGGTTTGGCCATTGAGACCGTGTAGATCTTTGCCGTTTGGGGCAGGCATCTTTATAACAAGGCTAAAGTATTGAAGAAACTTAATGTCACCTGTCTTGACCTGGCATTTAGAGATGAATACCATATTGAAGCCTATAATTAAGAAAGAAAAAACACTCGAAGATTACACCACAGGTATTAAGGTATTATGTCTAGAACTGCAAAAGCAAACGATCGGGTTGTCCAAGAGACGCATGGTCTAGACGAAAGAATCAAAATATTGGTTAAAACATTCTGGTAATTGTGAGTTCGTTTCGTGGCGCGAAAAGGTCATATGCTATGGTAAATGTGAAAATAATGATTTCTTATTATCTGGAGGAACAGTTTTTATATGCATGTTCTTTCGGGACGTGGGCGATCATGGCTTTCAATAGTGTAATCTCCTTTGTTTCTCTAAGCAACATTTGAAACTTTACCATCACTTTGCCCTTGATCTTCTATTCATTCACTCTTATTTTTATACAATTCAAAAATATGTTTCAACCTTAAATAATCCAGAAATGGTTTGATAAGCCGTAAATCAAATTAATCTATCAACCAATCAAAAACCATTAAGTAGGTTACTTGCTATTTTCTCATGCTTCTTGTGCGTTCTATGTGTCACGAGAGTGTTAAATTCTATAATAGTATCAGTCGCATATTTTTCGACCCTAGACTTCTTTTACCCTTGAACTCGTGACCCTTGATAAACCAGGCGATGGCTTCAGCTATTTTGCTGTTTATTTCCAACGTCATTGTGATTATCAGCTACTTCACCATCACTGAATCAAACCACTTTTATTGAGTCGCCCTCATAGCTGAGATACACCAACAGAAAAAAGAAAACAGAATGACATAAAACATTCGCCTTTATTCAATAAACTGTGAATCCAAGATTTTCACAGTAAACATTTCAAAATAGAATTCTTTTCGCTAATAATTTTAAAAAGCATATTATACAAACACGATGAAATTGTTAAAAGTATATTGAATTAAAAAAAAAGGTATAATAAATTAAACAAAATAAATTCTTACTGCGTCCCAATAAGAAAAATCTGGAGGTCACCGTTAACACTTTCTAGGAGAATACTCTGTGAAGAAACGGTTGATAGACCAAGTTTGATTGACTGATTGATTTTTTACGGTTTAGCAAACTTTTTCATGTTATCTAAAGTCAGAAAATATTTTTTGAATGTAAAAATTTTGGGGAGATAATTATTATTTACTGATACAAATTCTGCTAATTAAGCTGGAGGAAGAAGACTTTCCTAAAGATATTTGCGCGTAACTGAATATAATGAACCCAACTGGAATTTGAAATCAGCTCTCCGACTTCCAATATCGAACCATTATCCATTACACCACCCGCACATCCATGTTTACAACATTGGTATTCCTAAACGATCGCCCATCTGGGTACTGACCATTCTCGACGTTGCTTAACTTCGGCGATCGTACGAGAACCGGAATTTAAATGTGATATGGATGTAAGCCGACCGAGATTGAATAGAGAATCTATTTACCATATCGCTATGAAGTTTCCTTGTTTCCCGTGAGGCAAGGCGAAAAGTTAGGTCACTTTTTGTTAGGCTGGTTCTCGTTGTTCGCGAGTTTGGGTTGCGAAGAGAATGCCAAGATAAAAACGATTAACAGCAGACAGAAGTAAAGGACGTAGACAGGAATCATTGCGTGAAGTCTTTCCCAACTCAGCTTTCGGATGTCCATGTTGCAGCGAAAGAATTGCGTCATTGAATTCACCTGGAGAAAAAGAGAGAGAACAAAATCGTTACTGATTAATATGAGAAAGAATAAAAGAATTTTAATGAATAAATGATGCGCGGTTGATAGCAGCTCGGAATGAGAACTCGGAGAGAGGAGTTCGAATTCCAGTCAGCTTCGTTGTATACATTTACGCGCAAATACCCTTGGGAAAGGTAGTTATCACCTCTTCTTCACTTCCCCAACTCGGGGTTAACAGCTCTGGGTTAAAATGGTATAAAAAATACGGGTTATCTCCCCTTGGTTGATAAGCCCCGCTCAGGGAGATGGGTTCATTTATCTGATAATAATTGGTAAGACACAAATTTAGACCCCAGATATAATTTAGACGCCAAAGCGGAAGTGAACTAAACGGACGTGTTTAAGCCTACTCCAATACAGGCGAAGCTGGCTACGAGCAAACCTGAAAAATCCGAGGACAAGCTTTCACAGTTAAGTGAAATTAATTCGCACACGTGGTGTCCCAAAATAAAAAATAAATTTTTTGCCTTCACAGTTCAATAAAATTGAATTCGGTCACGCGGTGGCTATATATATATATATATATATATATATATATATATATATATATATATATATATATATATATATATATATATATATATATATATATATATATATATATATATATATATATATATATATATATATATATAATTTTGCCTTCACCGTTCAGTGAAGTTAATCCGGATACGTGGCGTCCAAAATATATATAAAGTTTTTGCCTTTCTTCACCGTTCTGTGAAATGAATATATGGTGGTGTCCAAAATATAATTAAAAAATAATTTTATTTAATTTATTGTCTATCTCAAGAAGTACAAGGAATTAAAATGAGTAAAAGCCCTTATATACTCTAAGAACATTTTAAAACATAATATTAATTTAAGTTTGCTGGAGCAAGATAAGAACTTAAAGGAAAAATAATAGTAAAATCTTTGTATCAAAGCCAACCTGGATATAAAGAAAAGTGGTTTTGTGACTGGACTAAGGAATGAATTTAGTTTTCGATTCAGCGTCTGTAATCGATTTGCTGATATTGAGGAATTTGTTCAAAAAACGAGTATTTTCCAGGGCAACGAAGCCAGTTGCTTATCCCACAGCCATTCAATGATCGCAACTCCCAAATTGTAGCGTACTACTTTTATCGGTATTAATCCTTCTAAGCTTGAGTTTAAGAATTTTATAGCACAATTTAACAACTGTACTAATTTCACCAATTCTAACAAAGCAAAACTAGATTTTTAAAGAGTCATATTACTGGCTATGCTTTTCAACTAATCTCGCATCTTACCTTGTAAGTTGACAATTACGAAGTAGAAGTAAGTCTGTTAATGAAACAACTTTTGGATGTATCTTTTATAATTCATGAAATCTTCAAACAAATCATAACCAGTTCTCCTAAATATGACTCTGATTTTGTGACTGTTAAACAATTTCTTGCCGAAGTGAGGGCTGATTTGTCCGAGTTAAGAATCTCATATGGAATGGATTTTTTAGGAAGATTCCCTTGGATTCAAACCTATAAGCTACATCATATTTGATAAACTATCCATAATTTAGTAGGAAATCGTTCAGAGGAGATGTAGCAGGTACCCTTCCTTAAGGGATGTATTTGAGAATTATAATGAAGCTATCTGCACACTGATGAAGAATAAGAGGCCCTTCCGTGTATATGGGAAAGATACTAAAACTAATAAATTTGATGAAAAGGGAAATAATGGTGCGGTATTACTAAATTTTACCATCGGCTCTAATGAGACACAATGTAAATTTTGTGCTTCACGTGGTCACCCAATGAGAAAGTGTACGAAATATGTTACCCCTGAGTCTAGAGTGGCGAGAAGCAGATATTTGAGGTTATGAATTAGATTTTCCAGTGGCAAACATAAAAATGAAGATTACCTTGAACTTCAGAATAAATTATTCTGTTTCTGTAAACAATGTTCTTCAAAGGGACATATAAAACCACTGTGTGATAGTCATAAGAAAATAATCTTTCTTTTTATTCACGTGGGCACTATGAGGAAAACAACTTAATGTTACCTATAGTGGAAGTCACGTCATGTTTGGGGTGCTAAGAAAGTCCCTATAAACTGCTTATTGGACACAGGCTGCCAGCGGTCGTATTTCTCTAAAGGAATATTAAAGAAGCTAAAATGTCCTAATTGGAGGCTAAATCCTGTCGATTTTCAAGTAAAAACATATCTAGGGGGTTTCCAATAAGAGATTACACTGAGTCCTGTTGCAGGTAAATTTGGGCAAAGGGAGATTGCCTCCTATTCCCGTTTTGTTAGATGACAAATTTAATTATCAAGTTCGATAACTTCAGTAAAGTGATAACCAATTTAATTAAATTACAAATTAACTTTTTGTCATAATAATGATAGTAATCAAATAAACATTCAAGGAATTCTGGGAGTGGACATTTTCCAACATATGGAAGATACCAAAATTGTTAAATGTATGAATGGTTTGGCGTAGAAAATGCCGAATGGAATTGTCCCTTTTGGGAACAGTCTAAGTTTTCTATATAGACATCAAATTACGCCAGCAGGACTTAAGGCTTCTGGTGTTTAAGACAACTACCATACCATAATTTCTGAATGTCCTTTGTGTCCTGAACAGCAAGTAAAATTCGTATTAGAACCAAGGTCCACCTACACTGAAACATTCCCAGAAGCTGTCAAATTATCTAACGCCAAAAGGAACTTAGAGAAAATGTTTGCTGTGGATTCATGTGAATCATTCTTCGATGAAGATTAACATATCAGTGATTATGACAAAAACAAAATAAATTTGAAAAAACAATAAAGTTCAAAGACAATTGATATTTTGTGGAATTACCCGGACATGAAGACAGGATCAAATCAGTGCCATATAATCATCAAGTTGCTATGAAAGTGATTGATAAAGCTATGCATTCTTTAGAAAAGAAAAAATTTAGCTACTGTTTACAACAATATATTTCACCAACAAGAAACCGAAGGGATTATAGAAAGAATTGAAGTCTCACCACAAGACTTTTCAAAATATATTTGGATTCCTCACAAACCGTTCTTCAAATCTGATAAACAAGTAGCTATAAACTTCAGACCTCGCAATACATCTGAAATATTACTATTAACACCCAATGTCTTTTTACATCTTAATGTTAATGAAGAAATTTCTGTGAAAACTGATTCTGGTGGATCTCTTGAAATGGAACCTACTTCCAGGTCTCAGTTATTAGATGCTCTCATTGAAAGGGAGAAATTGTTAACTTCAAAGAATTATAGAATGAAGAATATCCCTTGAGTCTTAGAGAAAGCTGCAAAGATTTACATGATATGGATTTTAATAATAAAATACAAGTAGACAATATAATATTAATTAAAAATTCCGTAAAAGCAAGACCATTTTGGAAACGTGGCAGGCTGACTGAACTTTTCTGTGGAAATTATGGAAATGTGTGTTCCGTACGCATAGCTAGAGTGGATGCATCTTATGGGAATCATAACATACAGCATCTATTTTCAATGGAACTTTCCTTGACATATATTGCACAATACAGTCCTGGGTAAGACATTAAACTACATCAATTTAATGGTCACTTAAGACAAATCCAGTCAGTAAGATTTAAACTGCATCTATTCATACATCAATGGTCTCTTAGGACTGATCCAGTCGTGGGTAAAACTTTAAACTGCATCTATTGATACATCTATCCAGTCCTGGGTAAGACATTAAACTACATCCATTTCTCAATGGTCATTTATGACCACTCTAGACCTGGTTAAGACTTTAATCTAAATCCGGTGACGAGAGCCTGCTTTTGGGAATTGGGGAGTGCAAAGTCACCCTTTGGTTGTCATTACTCCCAGATCCGCTCTAACCTGGAGTGGTAGTACTTGTTGGGGTTGTCCTTGATAAGACATTAAACTGTTTACATGCAATCCATTGGAAAATCCAATGCACAGTGGAATTTTTTCACAGAACTGTATTTATCGTTATGGCTGAAGTTTACCAATATTTAAAGAAATGATCCAACAAGATGAATAAATAACATGAACAGATTATGGCCAAAATAAAAATTCCGGCTGAAGAAAGAACTTCTTAAAAGAAGCACCAACCAAAATTCTCTTCAAACTACCCATGTTTAATTATTTTGTCTTGAAGACAAATTACCTTTGAACTTTAGATCAGCCTCATGGTGACAAATTTCCATAGAAAAATGATATGATTCAATTAAAGTAACTACAAGGGAATCCATTTTTGATCATGCAGACAATCATAAAAACATAAATGGAGTCCAACACAATTAAACTATTCAATGAATAATAAAATGTAGTGTCATGAAAATAAATACAAATGACAAAAGAAAGACTAATGTCATTTTCATTGGTATAACTAATACTTGAAATAACCTAACAAGGATAGAATATTACATTTATTGTTTAATGAAATTTTATCATTTACATATATCACGTAAGGTAAAAGTCTAAAACTTAGCCACTAAAAAGTGCATAAATTGAATTGATTTAACAAATTTACAAGTGTTTAAAAAGGAGGGAAGACACTTATACATACATTCACTAGTAATCGGCCATATATCGGTCTTGTTATTGATATCACACGTCCACTGAAGTTATTCTTAATGAATAGTTCTAAAAAAGTTAATTGTCAAGTAAACACCAAACTATCGTGTTTAACATATTGACGGTAACGATTTCCGTTTTTTTTTTTTTTTATACTGATCTGTTGAATTTGTGGAAATGCGTGTTGTATTAATAAAGAATTGATTTTATGTTTATATACCAAATATTTTATTAATAAAAGAAATGCTTATTGAAATTGTTATTGTATGACTACAAGAACTGACTTCATCGTCATATACCAAATGTTTTATTAATAAAAGAAATGCTTATTGAAATGCTTATTGTATAAATACAATAACCGACTTCATTGTCGTATACCAAATATTGTATTTGATGTTTTTGACTTGTAAATTTAACAAAATATTGCAATGACAATCATAAATATGAATGCTGGTTGTTATTTTAAGAAGTAAGGGGGTACAAATGAAAAGATTTCGAACTGACAACTTTTCCATTTCGCCGAAACAGACGTCTATATTCCCTTTTTTTCCCTTTCATTTTCTTACTGAAACCAAGTAGCGTCTTTGATATGCATTTTGTCTTCTCACGCAAACAAAACGGAATCGTCCATTATTTATGAGGTATTAGCAGAAGACGTTAAGCACTTTATCTTTCTTTCTTCTTTTCTATTTCTCACTGAAACCAAGTAACATCTTTGATATATCTTTTGTCTTTCTACGCGATCAAAACGGAATAGTCCATTATTTATGAGGCATTGTCAGGGCGTAAAGGTCGTGCGAACTACCGAAGGGAAGGACAAGCACAATTATTATATGATGCTGTCATTTATTCTATTGATACGAGTTATGTTAGTTTATTTGTATATTTTCGCTTTTAATTATTTAAAAAGGAGAACACTTTTACTATATGTTACTATAGAGTTAACTGTATAAATAAAATCCTAGACGTCGCATTCAAGAAATGTAGCCAAAGCAAATACAAACTTACTTAACCATGACGTAAATATATGGGTAGATTAGTAAGTACAGCCAATCCTCATTTAACGACATACCTGTTTAACGATCCCGGATATACGACCAGCTATAGAATCTCATATAATAAAAAATGAAATATACAATTCAACCAGTAATTACTTTATTTTCAAAGTGAATCTAAATAAAATGAATAAAGTGAAAAATAAATAAAATTTTACTTGCGAAACCGAATGTACAGAATATAGAATTGATTTACAAATATGTTTATTACGTTTACTTTGCACGACAATTTTTTTTTTTTGTATAAACAGAAATAAAATAGAAATATTATATAAACGGAGCAAACGTGACATTAAGGTTATCTGAAGTTTGTTGACACAAACTCATTGACACATCACATTGAAAGACCGGTTCCCGTACGATCACCGAAGTTAAGCAACGTTGAGCCTAGATGGGTGACCGCTTGATGATACCAAGTCATGTAAGCTTGGATGTGCGGCTGGTGTAATTTACAATGGCTAATTGTTAATCGGAGAACTAAACTTCAATTGGGTTCGTCAGTATCTTCGGGAACGGTATGAATCCACCTCTTCTCTCACAGCTATGGGTTAATTATTAAGACTTGTATCCATAAATCATTATTATCTCCCCCTCAAAACAATTCTTACAATCTATTAATATTTTCTGCCTTTAACTAACTTACAAAGGGTTGATAAGCCGTAGAAAATCAATCAGTAAAACAAATCCATTACACGTGTACAATACCTGAAAAAATAATTGGCAAGCTGGTATCGGAGATCATCAATACAGATCAGTGAATTCTATCTACAGTGAGTGTTCCATACTTGCGGCCTTGTGTTAAAACTAAACTTAACTGAATATTTATTGAATCATGTCGAGGTTAATCAAATGCTCATTCACTAACCCCTCTTTTATTGTGACATGTTAGTGATGAGACTTTTTATTAAGACAGACGCAACGGTACAGTATGTAAGCAGTAGCATCTTCAGCCAAGATTCGAACTCCCTGGAATTGGGACTGAGAGTAGTGATGGCACATACTCTGAATCAATTATAAAAAATTCAGAATAAAGAATGAATAAATTCTAAACACATCAAATACCTCTCTGTAAGGATCAGAATAAGAGATAAGGAAATTGAACACAGGACTGTTTAGTCTCGAAGTAATTTTGTCCAACACCAGAAAGACGCTTTAAAATACTGTCCCGAAAATGGAAGTTATATTCTTAATCCTGCGTTACTTTACATGGGATGTTTTGTTACTCAAAATTGGTTTTCAGTACTCATAATTCTTAGCTGTCAACTTGTTTCTTTTGCTCCCTACTGCTATTCTACTGTGTGGATGTATAGCATGCGATGTGGGGTAGTTGTAGCAGAGTGGGTGTGAGAGGCAGTCGTCGCTTTGTCTTGTGCCTTGTCACCCCACTTGACTAACGAAGGTAATTTTTCATGATTTATATATATTCACGGCGCTTGACTCTACATTTAAATGATAACTCTAACATTTTTAGATATTTAAAACAACATGCCTGGCCGCGTACTCAATTCCGGAAAATCCTTGTTGACAGCCTAACTATACTTAAACATGAAAACCATAAACAAAAATTTAAAATTCTTGAAGCTTTATACATAAAACAGTTGAAACCTAACCTAAACAAAATAAACTATTAAATCTCCACAAATACCCTTAAATGCCTATAATTTCTGACAGAAGCCATTGGTTTATACCAACGGCTTCTCATACAATACTTCTCGTTTTTCACTCTCGCGTGGTCATGTGTGACGTCACGAGCTGCGACGTGATTTTCGCTTCCGCGTCTCGTATATACGAGTTTGTCGTTACTTGGAAATTTTCATGTAGCAAGGGCGGACTATCATTGTTGTTTCGTCCGTGTGTTGTTTGATTTATTGAAATTGTCATCTTTGATAATGGCTTGTGTAAGCCGAAAGCTCTATACTAAACATGAAATCTGTTACGAAAAAAGAACTAAACAAAATGAACACAAAACGATCAGCTTTAAAAAAGGACTCGTAACTGGAAAAACCAAATGAAAAAAGAATGTTAACAACAAATACTTTTTCACATCCAACCCAGTTCTGCGGAATCAGAATCAACGTTGAGTTTAAGCAAGCGAATGAGCCAATAATTAAGCAAGTAAAGTGCCATGCAGATTTAAATTTTTCCCACTTGTGACGAATGCAGCTATCGATTTTTTTGCATGCTAGCATAGCTAGTTAACATTCGTGTCAGTCAGCTGTTGGCTCTCACGCTGGCCAATAGAATCTTCCTGCCTATTCGTGGCAGCCAGCTATAAGCTCTCACTCTGGCCAGTAGAAAATGGCCGCAAACTAAATGAAAACTGCCGTAGAAGCATGAAAAAATCGATTATTTCCACTATCGATGGGAGTTGGGAAATGCAAAGTCGGTCTTGGCCTTCCCGCTAACTTGAAGCATGTGCATGTAAATTTTGGTGCAAAAACGTCGAAAATTGCGGCCGTGCATTCGTTACACACACACACACACACACACACACACACACACACATCCTGCCCCTTATAGATAGAGATAAATAGACACTTGTCTATATTATTTAATGAAACATGCATTAATGAAAAATTGCTGCCTAAATATACACAATATATATATATATATATATATATATATATATATATATATGTGTGTGTGTGTGTGTGTGTGTGTAAGTATGTATTAATATATTTTCTGTTTATAATTATTTTTATAGATACAAATATTTAAGTAAATGCTCTGTTTATAATAAACAGTATTAACGACATTTACCGGTTTGAATATCCGAGAATTTTCATAGAAAATATGTGTCTCCCGACAGGAATCGAACCTGTATCCTACACAGAATCGTCATATAGACTGACATGCTATAACAGGAGAAGCGCCTGGTTAACAAATTCAAATTACTCTTTTTTTACTGTTTACAGCAACAACAACACAAATGGTTAGCGCACGTAACTCGAAAAGAAAACAGTTACATAATTACATGTAAAATAATTATATAATCCCGATGTTAACTATCTACACTACTAAAAGTAAAAGTTTGCACGGAAACTTTCTTCAGCACTAGAATGCGCGATAAGTGGGTGAAGTTGAGAAGTCTAATTTTGTGAAAAAACTGTTTTAAGAGAAAGATTTTATAAATCTCAATCAAGATTAACGCCAACTGTTCGACCAATGAATGCCGAATGTTTCCTTATAAGGAAACGGCTAATAACACTGTTATCATTACTATTCACCGTTTTTGTGTTGTTCCTTTTTATGCCCTTCCATACATAGCATTGTATGCCTGAAATTAAATATCTACATTTAGTATCTATTTAGGAAATCTTCAGAGACATAAAAAGAAGATAGTGATTGCAATTTGTACTAAGATGAAATAAGCAAATCTTACCTGCGGCGGACAAGGTATTCGTTTTGAAGTTCAAAGTTCTTCTTTCCACGTCAGAAACACAGGTTGAAAAAGAAATATTCATCTATATTTCGCTCAAGTTGCGTAAAAACCGATTTAAGAATCAAAGTTCTCGATATTTTAGAATTGATTCTCCTGAAAACAAATTTAAGAACGGTAGTTCATTTTGGAGGAGCATTAAGCTTGGTTGTCTCAAGATGAACTCAGCTTGATCAGTATTTGATTTCAGTGTTATTTTTAATGAGACAAGAGAGAAGCAACGATTAATTTTAGATTGATTTATAATTTAGTAAAGGGAACTCTCTAGGAATTCATCAGTTTGTATTTTCCCATGGTTTGATTTGACTTATTGGTGCCAGACACAGTCTTGTATTATCTTGTAGCTTCAAAGAACGATTATAGGTATTCAAATTACGATGAGCGACTGAAAAACTGAGTTGGGAAGAAATGAAACATTGTCGTTTAAAATAGTTTTTTCAAAATAACTAGAAAGAGATTTTAGAAGTCTTATTAGACAGACGACAATCGATTTTATCTGCTGTCGGGATTACATTGTAATGAACAAAACTGATTAAGCTAACATATTAAAGTGTTATATATATATATATATATATATATATATATATATGTGTGTGTGTGTGTGTGTGTATGTATGTGCGTGTGTGTGTGTGTCTTAGCACATTAGCATAAGGCCCACAAATCAAACCCGAAAACGATGAGCACAGCTATTACAGTCGAGATTTTCGACAGAGATAATGACATCACCTTTAATTGACAAAATCCCTATCAGTTGTTAATGAAGGATAATTCCATATTTATAGCTTTTATTTTAGGACACCATCTGTTTATCTTTTTTAGTTTCATTAATAACCAAGGCGTAGTCAATCGGCTTTTAACATGAACAGAAACTAACCCAGTAAACACAAAGAAGCTGCCGCCCAATTCGACAGAGAATTTGATTTTTGCTAACTGTACGCTATGATGTTCCTCTGTTAAGAAGTCTCTATAAAAAAAAGCCAATTCCTTAGAAAGGCACATGACATCTAGAGATAAACAAAATGTGCGTGTGTGCAGTTGGTGGGTGGGCGGTGGTGGGGACAGGACGCCACTGTGTGCATATGCTTGATCTCAGTTTAATTCAAATATTTACAATAAGAATAAGAAACGATGTCTGAAGACTTCTATAAATTCACGGAACAAATTTTGACAATATCAGGATACTTAATCTCACATAGACACTCACTCACTCTCTCTCTCTCTCTCTCTCTCTCTCTCTATATATATATATATATATATATATATATATATTCAGTTTATACGTTATTTTTATAGATACAAATATTTAAGTAACTGCTATGTTTATAATAAGCAGTATTAACAACATCATTTACCGACCTGAATGTCCAAGAAATTTCATAGAAAATATGTCCTCCGACAGGAACTGAATCTGTATCCTATTTAGCTACAGAGGAAGCGTCTGGTAAGGAAGGTCAAATTACTGCTTTTAAACTATCGTTTTTAAACAACAAATTTCCCATGATTTTTTTCGAACGCTCATATCTGCTCGAAGCGTATCTTAACGTAAACAAATGACATCATATATTATGAAATGGACTACAAAAGTCTGACAATTATTTTAATATATTTTCTGTTTATATGTTATTTAATCAGATAGAATTTATTTAAGGAAATATTCTGTTTTTTTTTAATAAAACAGTATTAATTACATTTATCGGCCTGAATGTTTGAAAAATTTCGTAGAAAATATGCGTTCTCCAACAGGAATCGAACCTGTGTCCTATACGAAACCGTCATTTGATCTGACGTGCTATACCACTTATCTATACAGAAGCATCTGGTTAGCAATGTCCAAATTAATGTTTTTAAACAAATCTTCGATGATCATTTCCAAACGCTCATATCTGCTCACGAAACGTACCTTAACGTAAACAATGACAACATATTACGAAATGAATTAAACCCGACAATTATTTAATATATTTTCTGTTTATACTTTATTTGGAGAAGGCATATTTCATTAAATATATGTATATATATATATATGTGTGTGTGCGTGTGTCATTCGCAGACAGTACTGTTTCGCTGTATCATTAGCTCCTTAGTGCGACTAGACGTCCGAAAGCCTCAAGCCAGGATCGAAACCCGTCCGATTTGGTGTCAGTCGGAGTTTCTACCCTTATGCTACCAGCACTCGGAAGAGAGAAGCTGCTAATTCTAGCGTATTGCTTTTATGAATGAAACAAGTGGACACTAAGATTAACACCCAAATATTTCGAGCAAAGAAAAGAAAAAAGAAGAAATGAACCAAAAAGCAAACACCGACAGTAAAATACTCCAGTAAATTACAGCGTTGAACACCTAGTCTCTCTACACAGAACAAAAATAGCTTCACAACATCAACGAAGGACAGCTCGAGTCTCTACATCGGGTTTCACAGGCTCGCAATCTTCAGGCGACTAGTGTATATATGTATATATATATATATTAAAGACATTTTTATGTTTAACGTTCTTTTTATAGATACAAGTATTTAAGTAACTGCTCTGTTTATAATAAACAGTATTAAATAACATTTACCGGCCTGAATGTCCGAGAAATTTTCATAGAAAATATTCGTCCTTTGACAGGATTCGAAACTGCATCCTATACGGAACCGTCATTTAGCTTGACGAGCCTAACCACTCGGCCACAAAGGATCGTTCGGTTGGCAAGGTCGAATTTACTGCTTATAAACTTCAATCTTCCATGAATCTCGTACATTCATAACTGCTCATGGCGTATCAAATGTAAACAAATGACGTCATACATTAAGAAATGGACAAAGTCCGACAATTTATTTATTAAAGACATTTTTATGCTTAACGTTCTTTTTATAAAAATGTCTTTAATAAATAAATTGTCGGACTTTGTCCATTTCTTAATGTATATATATATATATATATATATATATATATATATATATATATATATATGTGTGTGTGTGTGTGTGTGTGTGTGTGTGTGTGTGTGTGTGCGTGCGTACAATGGAATCTGATTTATAAATATATATATATATATGTTTCATTAAATAATATTATGTCTATTTATTTTTATAATAATCTTTTCGAGTTCTCTAATTATATTCTTGATGTTAAATTTGAAATTCATCAAAGAAGGTGCCGTATTTTTTTGTCAACATAAGTACTTTCGATCTCCTCCAAATTCCTTCCTCGCTGAATTTCAGCCTAACATCAAGAAGATAATTAGAGAACTAGAAAAGATCAAATATAAAAATAGACATATGTCTATCTCATTTAATGAAACATGAATGCATGAATGATATATATATATATATATATATATATATATATATATATATATATATATAGAGAGAGAGAGAGAGAGAGAGACTGGCTCTATTAATAAAATCATTATTAACCTGAAGAAGTTCCTTCTTTGAACGAAACACGTCTTTATACAATTTTATTTAAAGAATATCTGAACACTTTCTATTTGAGCCGAAAGAATGTAATTAAACAGGTTTCACGACTTGTGTTCACTTTTTTAATGTAGGTTTATTGGCAAATTAAAAGTCTATTTTCAAATCGTCGCTGACGAGTTACTGATAACGGGATAAGAAAATAGTGCGGAGAAATAAATGGTCCATTTAATCGAACGGGTGGAAGAAAGAAGTAAACCTTTGATAAGAAAAAGTGAAATGGTAGGTGACAACAGTTGCACGAACCAGAAAATAAAAGGTTTATATCAAATGACTCAAAAGATCTTAGCCATCAACAACGATTAAAAGCACTTACAGGGATATCTCCATGGTTGAGCAGAGGTATTTATGAATGAAAGGTCTAATAATTCAACTCTTATGTCAAACAGTCTGCTACGTCATCATAATTAATACAAAGAAAAAACGTGAGAACAGAAATTCTTAATGTACACCAAGAAATGAAAATCTGCAATATTATAGTTCGGACTAATATACTTAATCTTCACAGTGCTTAATCAGAAAAGCGAATTGAGGCGTGAAACTGACAGTCACTATGCTGTGTTGATTTATATGTACACTGCTTTTATTTACAAAGTCCCAATCCTTCATATTGAAGACACTCCCCCATAGATATAGTAAATTTTAAACACGAACAAATAGAATTTTTTTTAGATAGTAATGGTTTAGTTATACAAATCTTATTAATTAACCCATAGCTGGGGGAAGAAGAGGTGGATTCATATGTTTCCTAAGGGTATTTGCGTATAAGTAAATATAACGAATCCAACGGGAATTGGAACTCGGCTCTCCGATTAACAATTCCGAGTCAATATCCATTACACCACCCGCACATCCAAGTTAACAGCACTTGGTATCACCAAACGGTTACCCATCTAGATACTGACCAAGCTCGACGTTGCTTAACATCGGTGATTGTACGGAAACTAGTGTTTCAATGTGATATGTCTGTAAGCCTTGAAACAACATACAATGAAAATTTCAGATCAAAATTCAAGCAGTAACAATTACGTACTTTTTATGCGATTTTGAATATATATATATATATATATATATATATATTATAAATTTAATAATTTTAAAATATGGTTCCATCGCTACACAGGAATTACCATGTTTCAAAAACAGAAGCTAGAAACTTGAAATTCAATTATAGAATTAATTTAAAGTCCCTACTTCTGTTTCATTTTCAAGCGAATTTTGGAATAACTTGAAGATGACTTATTGGAAATAATAAATAACTTAACTTTCCATGAAAAGAAATGCTATTTCCCAAAACGCCTTGACAAAATAGTGAAAAACATTAACGCAACGGATAAAATTTAATGAAATCAGACAAAACGGGAAATTTCTATAAAATAGCAGCAAAGGACTACAACAATCTAATTAATAAGGATTTACAATACATAAAAACTATAAAAAAGCGAATAATAATTACCACAATATGGTGGAAAACATTAACACTAGCAGTAAAAAATAACTGATAAACTGAAGATTAGTGATAGAGTAGGTAAACTTACCGAAAAGAGTGCTATATAACCTTAAAGAACCACAAACCAGATTTCGAAGATAATCCAACAACAAGGATAATAAACCCAACAAGACCTGAGATTGGCAAAATAAGTAAAAAAAAAATCCTAGAAAGGGTTAATCCACAAATTAAAGAAAAGATAGGATTGAAACTGTTAGGACAGATAAAAAAATACGTTCCAAGGGAAATAACTTTTTCCTGTTTCTAAGAGAGTACCTCCCTTTTGCCCCTGTCAAAAACCACGCGAGTCACGGGACCAACGCGACTTTTGCGAGTCGGGACGTGACACCGAAAAAAGCGGGGCAGATTTGGAACATGGCTACCAGACAATAAGGACGATATATTTTCTCCTGTCCCAACGAGTTGTGACACACAACCCGGTAACTTGGGACCGTGATTTTTACATACCCCAATATATGTATTAATGTTCTCCTGTCAATAAATGCTATTTCAAGCCAACCGTGAGTAGTAAATCACTCTTTTCATATCGCATCACTCGTATCTCCATGTGCCGCACACACACACATATATTCATCCTCGGGCCGTGAATCAAAACTCATTCTAGACATTTCATTCGATAGTTATGAGATTGCAACCCCACGCGCATTCATAACAGAAACTTTGGATTCATACCAAAGAAGTAACTAAATGGTAAAAAAGATAAAACAAATTGTACACTAATGCAGTTTGGTATTGAAAATTACTATCAATCAATATCAAAAGAACTGTTCATGATTGTGTTGGACTTTTCTACCCAATACACGGACGTAACAGAAGAAGAAAATAGTATTATTATAAATGCGAAAAAATACGTACTTATACATAAAGGTGAGTAATGGATAAAAAATTCTTATGACCACTTTGACATCACAATGGGATCACTAGACTCAGCTGAGTCTTCTGACCTTATAAGTTTTTTATACAATCTCACAGCATATCATGAAATTAATATAACTGACATTGGATTATACAGAGACGATGGACTTATGGTTATAAAGAACTCTACGAACTTTAAAATCGATCAAATTAGAAAGATATTATATAGAGAATTTAAATGCCTGAATTTAAAAATTACTGTAAGCACTAAATTGAAAAAGGTGAACTTCCTTGATATAACATTAGATTTAATCAAAAATATGTACATATCTTATAAAAATACTAATCCTTTGTATATACACCCTAAATCTAATCATCCTCCATCTATAATTAAGCATATACCTTTATCTATCGGAAAGAGAATAAGTACAAATTCAGCAAATGAGAAGATTTTCTATTAACATATTAATTTCTATAATAAAGCTCTAAAAGATAGTGACTATAAAAGCCCAAAACTAACTTACATAAAAAATGAAAATTGAAAGCATAGAAAAAACAGAAGTAGAAAAATAATTTGGTATATACCCCCATACATGGTAAAGAACAAATTAGGGCAAAAATTCCTTGCATTAATCGTTAAACATTTTCCTAAAGATAGTTAACTCAGTACTATTTTCAATAAAAATACCCTAAAATTAAGTTACAGCTGTACTGAAAACTTAGAAAAAATTATTAAGAAACAATGCTAATATCTTGAATAAACACTTAGATCAAGACCAAAAAAATTTAGACAGTATAATAATAAAAAGAGATGAAGATAAACAAAAATTATGTAACTGCAGAAATCCTCATAACTGATAAATGTCGCACTGAATCATTAGTATAATAATGCAATATCTCAACTATTGAGGATCCAGACAACATAAAGGTCTACATTGGATGCACAAGTCATGAGTTCAAGAAACGGTTCAACCAACATCAAAGTTCTTTTAGGATAAATAAATAACGAAATCAGACGTCCCTATCGAAATATTTCTGGCACTTAAAAGAAACCAATAAAACACCAACTGTGAAATGGAAATTAATAAGAAAAGCTAAAATATTTAGGTCAATAAATGACCCATGTCCTTTGCGCATACATGAGAAACTATATATTACTAGGTTTATAAAAAATAAAAATTTACTCAAAGAAATGAAATAGATATTCTTCACCGACATTGCCCAAAAATTTTTCCTAAGTAATGTTTAATTAAAAAAAAGCAAAAAAGAAACTGAAACTGAAATATACATATTTATATTTGATATTTAATAATAATTTTTAAATAATTTAATTAATTCTATTACATTTATTTATTTTAAAAGATGTATAGTCTATTAGTAATTAAAATTAAGAATAATATTTTAAAATTGTAGTTTAATACGACGTATTCATATACAAACAACCCTTTTAGAAAAAAATCTTTATGTATACAAGTACAAATTTAACGGCGAAACAAAAATGCCGAAAAACATTTTGTCGCTGAAAAAGACCAGATGACATGCGTTAAACGGATGTCATCATTCGTTTGAAAAAGTCACCCCTACCCTGCCTTGACTTAACATCTTTTCGAAAGTAACTCATATTTTGATACAATAGTTGTCAGTGAAAACTGCCCCTTGTTAAAATGATTGGATTTCCCCGTATCCATAGAAACTAATATTATGAACGTATGTGCTTATAAAACTCAGTAAATAAGTTATTCCAAAATTCGATTGAAAATGAAACAAAACTAGGGACTTTAATTTAATTCTATAATTGAATTTGAAGTTTTTAGATTCTGTTTTTGAAACGTGGTAATTCCTGTGTAGCGATGGAACCATATTTTTAAATAAGTAAATTTATAATATTTATGCTCTGTAGATTTGCATTGAGCACTGTTTTGTAAAAATAAAAAATATTAATAAGAACACCGGTTTATACATCATACTTTTCTTTCTCTCTCTCTCTCTCTCTCTCTCTCTCTCTATATATATATATATATATATATATATATATAAGGGGGGAACTTTTCTGTAAATTCAACCCAAAATAAAAAGAATTTATATTTACAAATATTCACACCAAATGCTTCCAGACGAGGACCTTCCATTGCAATTTCTAAGTGTGGGGTTTTCATTCGCGCTCACCCCGACTAACAAACCAAAAACAGATTTTTTTCTTTTTTTTTTTTTTAATTTTCAAAAAAATCCTTGTAATTACCCGGAATATCATCCGCACTTACGAAATGTGAATAACTCCATGATTTTTGCTAATTTTTCATTTTGTCGGTTGCAGTTTTTGAGAGACAATGTAAACAAATTTTGATTTTAAATTTATAATTTCAAAAGAGTGCCAAAAATTTAAAAAATAAACATACTTTGATTTAAAATTTATAATTTCTTTGGGTGAATTAATATTTGCGATAAGTAACTTTACATTATTTGGAGTGAGTTAACAGAAATGATCGGCCAGATTTTGTGCCGTTTCCAAGAAAGTTTAATCAAGATCTGCTTATCATAGAGTCAGTATAAACTACACATTGACTCTGTGGGTGTTAGAAAAACACAAATGTATTTGAGTAGGCGTCTGCAACAGCGATATGCTAGTCCCCTCTACATACACACACAGAAGACGGATGAACTCGGTATACCCAAGTAATCCTCACTAGGAGTGACGTGGCATAAGGACGGTTTTTTTACGTGGGAGGTTCCGAGCCTATATGCTCGGACAAAAATTCCCGGTAGACCCCGTAATTATGGGGTCGGGTTTGTTTACCTCCCCAGATGAGACTCTGCCTTTCGGCATAGCCCCATGTGGGTTCCTCTCCACCCGGAGACAGAGAGATCGACAAGTAGATTGTTCGCAAACCCGGTGGTTTGATGAACTCTAAAATGGTGATTTGCTAAGCGTAGTTTAGATGTGGCACAAGGCCGAAAGTATGGGGCACCCAGTGAGGATCGAACTCACTCCACAGTAGTAATTGATCTAGCGAGACAAGCTTTCTGGCCATTACACCATGTCAAGGTGCCCAAATGATTTTTTAAGCGTGGTTTAGATGTGGCGCAAGGCCGAAAATATGAGGATCGAACTCCCTACTCAGTCGTAACTGTTCTAGTGAGACTGCTCAGTCGTAAATGTTCTTGTTAACCATTACACCACGTCGAGGTGCCCAAAGATGGCTGAACTCGAAGCTGAGAGACCAGTCAGTACATTACTTACTTTGACCAGTGAATCAGTTCTTAATCAAGTGATAATGCCCGAATTGATATAATCATTGGTTAAATAAATGTATCTAGCTACTTGATGGTCGTGAGTTCAATTTCTTGATCAGACAGATCGTACACTTTGGTTCAGATGAATTGTTGCTAGCATGGACAGCAGAATGAGAACAATAAAACATCGTGGATTAAATAAACGGTCCGGCATGGATTTTTCTTTCTATTTGCCTAATATAAGACAAGACTAAAGAATGATACAGAAGTCACAACAAAGTGTTGTCACTATAACAATGCAAAGAAGAACACTTATTCCGCTAAATTAATGCCTAATAAGAGTTCCTTATGTTGTACATTCATAAATATATTTTTGATTTAATTTGGCTATGATCATCACATGATGTCTGAGGAATCCCTGAAAGGGGAAATGCCAAGGGAACTTGATTATATTTGAACTCCAGTCCTATGTACCCGTGGGACCCACCCATTAAAATTTGTCCTTGTACTGCATTTCATTCGAGTAGACGTTCGAATAAATCCCATATTTTGACTATTATAGTTACCATATTTTGGTCGGCCGATTTGTGAAAGAAGTTAATTTAATAGAATTAAACATCTTTTTGCTACTTACATATAAAATGAGTGAAATAATTTTCTGTTTGGTTTCGTCGCAGAGTTCTTAGCTTAGCAATCTGTCTGATCAAAGTGCTGGTCGTTTTCATTAGCAACTGGTATGTCTAACTCGTATACGCCAATATAATCGCTAACAATAGGTGTATACAATACAAATTTCTAATTAAAAAAAAGGCTTCAGATTGTTGGAGCCTTTATCGTAAAATCAAAAAGACCCCAAACTAAATAAGTTTGGGATCTGTGATTTGAAATGTATTCTACAACTGATGGCTACATTCAGCCAAGTGAAGAATTACGTTTTCACGTCGCCTTGTGTATGACGTCATCATACCATGTAAACGGAAAAACGCTCGAATGCAGAGTTTAAAAGGATTTAACGCAATGCAGCACACTTTCACGAGTGTCTACGGACAACGATTGTATAGATACTGAACAACGTCATTAAAGGAACTGTCAATAAAATTCCATCGTTCTCCGTAAAAGCCTTGAAGTGCTTGGAAGTCCTTTAGTATTTTCGTGAGTTAGCACAGGGCAAGGAGATTTAGAAAGGACTGATAAGATTTTCTTTTTAATTTTTATCTAACCATTCTTTTATCCATAACCGTAAGTTCTATGCTAATAATTTCTTCTATCGCACTTCTCAATCGTGGAACTCTCTTCTAGCTTCATGCTTTTCAGACAACTTTGATCTTCAAAAATTTAAATGCAATGTCAATCGTTATCTTTTTTTTCCCTAATAATTGTTCTTTTATTGTCATCTCTCCTTAATAGTATATTTTTCTCATATTCACTAACACTCAGTAACCCCCTTGCGTCTTAGTGATTTTATTGCCTTGCTTGGAATGAAATGATAAAAAAGATTTATTTACAAAATTGGTGAAGATGAGAAATTACACAGATTTACAGCGTGCATTCAAGTCGAAACAGCTCTGATGATGATGAGGGATGAGACAATATCCAGAGAAAAGTACTTAGATAATCCTCATTATTCCCTGGCCTTGCAAGGTTGAGAACAAAGACCTCTATGATAAGACAAAATGCGAACTTTGGAGCGAAGCCAGTAAAAGAAGATTGACTTTGGAACAATGCTTTACACCATGCAATAAGAAAAGGGGTTGTTCAGAAATTTCGTGGCTAATAATAATTAAAAACCGACTTTCAAATATATAATTTTCTACTTGACATCACAAATCTAGCATCTTTCCTTCAACTGGAGAACTTAGCCTCAGACACGTGCAGTTAGAATGAACATAAGAGATAGCACATGAAAGAACTTATTTTACCTAAAAAATGAACAGTATTTGCCGAAACAGAGAAAATGATCAAAGCATTTGAGAACAAATGTATCAGAAAACTCCTTGGCATCTTCTACTGGGAACATAAAACCAATGAGTTTGTGCGGAAAAGTGTTGTAAGTTTTATGGGACACTAGGAACTTCTTCTAGCCAATGTCAAACGGAGAGAAATAGCATGGCTTTGACACATTACAAGACACGACAGCCTGTGCAAGACCATCATACAAGGCACCATTGAAGTTGGATGTAGGAGAGGGCGTCAACTTAAAAACTGGTTGGATATTGTCAAACAATCGACAGGTATGACTATAGCAGAATTGCTGATGGCTGCCGTTGATAGACCGTTGTGGAAAAGATTTAATGTGGCTTCTGCATTCTGACCACAAAAGACAAGGGGGTGATGATGATGATGGTGATGGATAAAAAAGACGTGAAAAACCAATCAACTTTAAGGATTTTATCGTTTTAAGTGTAACGCAAATTGCATATGTTCACCTTCAGTGGAATGGCCTCCCAGACAGAACCTATTAAAAGAGGGAGAATCAGGGTCGTTTCCTAAATTTTGAGGTGTCTCAATAAGAATTTACTGAAGAAGCTGAACAATATTTGTCTCTCGTTCCATGTAGTTGGTCTTGTGCCATATTTGGTTCCAGTAGACGTGAAGATGAATACCGAACTTGATAATGGACAAATTCCAACTGTTTGGACAATATTTATGCTCATTAGCTTTGGACGTCAATTCTCTTCTACGCAAACAAGAAATTTGAAAATCCTTGTCATATTTTATATTAATGAACGACCATTGCCTAAATAGACATTTAAAAAGAACAATGTCTTCCAATGCGCAAAAAGTTTAATCGCTTGCGTTAAACCTTAAGGCAACCATTTAATACAAATTTGAAACGGATTAGATTCTTTCTTCATTAATTTGAAGCGGATTAGATTCAACGCGTGTACTCAGTTGGTCATCACCAATGTTTACTGGCCGTCTTTTATGCGGTGTATCTTAGTGACTCATTTTCTAGTTCATGACATCCTGAAACATCTTTGGGCAATTTCGTCACTGATTTCCTTTCGCCAAATTTTATTTATATCCTAGTGAGGCACCTCGAGGCGGTGTAATGTTTAGCAAGCCTGTCTCGCTAGAACAATTACGACCGAGTATTGAGTTCTATCCTCACTGAGTGCTCCAATGTTTCGGCCTTGTGCCACATCTAAGCTACGCTTGGAAAATCACTATGGGCACCTCGACGTAGTGTAATGGTTAGAAAGCTTGTCTTGCTAGATCAATTACGACTGAGTAGTCAGTTCGATCCTCACTGGTTGCCACATCTAAGCTGTGCTTAGAAAATCACTATTCTAGTGATTGATTTTATTGTTTTGTTCCCAAATTTACACATTTAGAAACTCTCACAAACTTTTTGTTTGCCATTTGAATTTATTCATTACTAATGGGAAGAGTCTTGCCATCCCCATAAAATTATTTACTCTCTCCCATCTGGGAAAATGATGTAAATTTAATTTTAGTGACTGAAGCTAAGATGCCAGGTCAGAGCCGATAACGTTACAGATTCTTCTTTTGATTTTGTCAACAATCTCTAGAAGCACCAGATCGATGTACGGACGAATGGTAGATTTATAATTTTTCAAGATGCATTCTAACGAGAAAATTTTAATAGCACGGCACAGTAAACCAATTTTCGTAGCAATAGACTCAGAAATTGAGTCGGTCCCATTTCCTGTCAGTGAAAAATGTGCGACCGAGAAGGCGAAATGAACTGTTCTCCTGGAAATTAGCATCAGCCATAGAAAAGGAAAAGTTGACTAGAATAAAAGAGAGAAGTTTACTCTTGAAGGTGTTAAAATTAACAAGTCATTCCTTGCCCCACTTGACAACAGATTGAAGGCCATTTTCGAGAGCAGCTGCCAATTTTACTTTATCGAACCTATCAAAGCATGTATTATTGAAAATGTTTATGAACGGTTGTCATTAGAAAAGGGCCCTTTTCTAATGGTGAAAATCGAAGGAAACATTACAAAATTGTATGAAATTCTTGGGACCAACCGACTGATACGTAGTTTTATTGGTTGTTCGTTTGTAAACTCAAATGCAAATATACAGTCAACTTCTGGATAAGTATGCCATGTTTATGACTCTAAGAATCTTACGGGACATTTTTGGATAATGTCATCTTTTCATTTGAGCAAAATCTCTCCTTGGCTATTTACTATTTTACCCTTTCTTAATAAACTGAGAAATAGAATTTGGTGTTAGAGTAAGAAATATGATTATTTATCATCTGGGCGTCTTTTTACACGTAAACACCGGTGACAAAACTTCCGCTGTGTATGTTTTCTTAAGTGGCTGCTCCTTTCTTACGGTACCATGAAGTCTAGACTAACTACGCTCTTGTCTCGCCACAGTGTATATTCTCCCCACCCACGCAAAATGTACGCACAATTTACCAGTTCATATGTCTGTAACATCTTTTTAGAAGAAATTGGACTTTATTATTAATATCGATAGTATCAGGTTTGTATTGAAGCAGTACTTGAAAGTTATATATATATATATATATATATATATATATATATATATATATATATATATAGTTGGATTGATGTGAGTTCGTGACCCTTCTATCACTGATATTGAGCGCTTTTCAATAAGTACCGTGAATATAACATATATAACATATAAATAATATATATAAAAATTGCATATATATATATATATATATATATATATATATATATATATATATATATATATATATATATATATATATATATTACACACACACACACATATATATATATATATTGTTTATACGTTATTTTAACAGAAACAATGTATTTATGTGAATGCTCTCTTTTTTTTTAATAAACACTATTAACTAGATTTACCGGTCTGGATGTTCGAGAAATTTCGTAGAAAATATGCATTCTCCGACCGGAATCGAATGTGTCCCATACGGAACCGCCAATTGATCTGACGTGCTATGCCACTCAGCTACAGAGAAAGCGTCTGCTTAGCAAAGTCCAATTGCTGTTTATGATCGTTCGGGAAACATCGTCAAAGATTTGTTTTTTTATAAACAGTAATTGGACTTTGCTAACCAGATTCTCTATGTTGTCATAGCGACTCTGAGATTGGCTCTTCTTCTTCTGTCGCTTTCCGATTTGAAGTAAAAACATTCTTTTTTCCTTGAAACTTTCTGTTTAATTACATGTTGATTGCATGGCATTCTCAGCATTATTTTGTAAAGCTACTTCTCTGTAGCTTCACTCGTCTCTCCATCTGTGAGGAGATTGTCTAGTATTCACAAAATTAAGTTTGCTTCAAATTAAAGGCATTTATACATATTATACATTATTTTTAGTTTTTTATAATTTAGTCTTTAGTAAATAAATAACTGTTTAATTGTTTGGGTTGTTTTATTTGTTTGCTTATTTTTTTTTATTTTTATTTTTGTACACGTTCTTTTGACAGAAATATATTTTTAAGAAAGCCAGATGGTTTGTGAAAAAGTTACATGTGTAAATCTTTTGGATTTGGTTAAAAACCACCAACATGTTTTGTGACTAGTTAAGGATTCATTTTGAATTTATGAAAAAAATATGTTTTCATATTTACTAGCCAATGAGAGACTTTGTCTCAAGCCCTTGTGAAAACCTGGATGAAGCCTTATGTGATCCTGTTTTGTTGAAGAAAAGAACTCCGGTTAGCAGATTACTACAGAAAGCATTTGGACATCACAGCGAAAGCATTCCGTCGTGAAGGTATTTAGAAGAGAAGGTGGATAGTTAAAAGCCTGCTGCAGAGAGACGAAAGAATTTTGACGTTAACAAGTGAAAATTCTCCCGTACTTGGAAGAACAAATAACGAAGAGAACACAAAGACATTCCTGAATATAAAAAGAGACATTTCAAAATATTGCTGTGGGATTATTGGTTTTAGTTATGACAAATATGGTTGAACCTTTGCTTTTTTGGCTTTCTTGAATGTTGCTTTCTCTGTTTTCCATTGTTTCGAAATTGTAACTCTCTTGTCATTTTCGAAATTGTAATCTTTTTGTCGTTTTCGAAATTGTAACCCTCTTATCATTTTCGAAATTGTAATCCTCTTGTCATTTTAAAAATTGTAATCCTTTTATCATTTTCGAAATTATAATACCTTTTGTCATATTAAAAATCGTTATCCTGCCTTAATCGTTACACAAAGGAAAATGTTTGTGCAAATTTTGTACGTTTTTGTCTATACCATAATAATTTTTTTTCTTTAAGATTTTACGCAGTGGTTATAACTTGTTTGTTATTTGCGTCTATTTCAACTTCGATTCCTACTAACTATATTTTTGTGTTTGGCACACAAATTTAGGATTTAGTAAGTTCAATTTTTATAATATTTCTTCTACTCATTTCACTCCAAGCAAGGCGATAATGCCACTACAAGAGTTACAGGAAGTGAAAGAGAATGAACAAAACTTTAGTGAGAAGAAGTGAGGAAAAGGAAAAAAAAGGGACAGAATTCAGGAAGACAGAAGATGGTGATTGACGTTGTATTTAAATTTTTGAAGATTCTAGGTGATAAGGAAACAATAGATCGGAAGTGTGTTCCACAGATGAGAAGTGCGAGAAAATAAACTGTTAGAACAGAACTGACGGTTGCCTCAAGCTAGTTCAACAGTAAAATGGTGAGACCTAGTTGCCAATCTAGTACTAGTAACAAAGTTAAATTCATGCAGTCATCGCACTTAGGAGAATAGTTCATCAAAACAATTGCCATGAAAATATTTGTAGAAAGGGACAGAGGGAAGCCACATCACGATGGTGAGAAAGTAGCTGAAGTGTCTTTCTTCTGTCTTTTCTACAAATATTTTCATGGCAATTGACCTGTTCTTTTTAGTACCTTGACTGCGTGAATTTAAACTTGCTACTATATCTGTCGTGGCCGCCATTAGCCGCTCCTTAAAAGAAGGCGGCGACCTTCACAACCCATGATCTCGCAGATTTAAGTTCAGCAGCAGGCGAGAAACTGGATGACTGGCCAATATGGTGGACTCCAAAACCGTACCCATCATGAGCATCGGATTAGGCAGCGCTTTCCAAACATTGAACAACATGGGGCGTAATTTGATATCCACGGTTTGCTATTCCCTCTAGCCAGGGAGTACTTGAATATCGCTCCAAATATTGTTAGCCCCTTTTTTTCGTCCAAATCCGAGCTGCTCGGCCTGGGGGCCTGGATCAAAGTGTGAGCTTCCGGTGCTTTGTCGAGAGAATACTCTTCGGCGCGATCCCGTTTCCACGGTCGATCCGCCCTGGAAGACGTATCACCTCTCTGACCAGCTTCGTCAAGTGTTACACTTCGGCACGATCCAATCTCCGCGGTTGATCCACCCTGTGAAGTCGTATCACTATACTGACTCGGGCCTGTTTAGGGACTCCGTCCTCGTCAAGTGCTATAATTCGGCGCGATCCCGCTTCCTTTGTTGATCCGCCCTCTGAAGTCGTGTCACTATTCTGACTCGGCCCTGTTTAGGGACTCATCCTAACCGATACAACGAATCTTCGTGCGACATCAATCAACCTGATGTTGTTCCTGACAATTCTCCCGTCCGGCAGTCGACCAGCTACCGCCGCCGACAAACTCTACATTCGTTTCGCCGCAACGACCGAAATCAACTACCCCTGAAAAAAACAGTCATACCGGACCCGACACTGATACAAACATATTTCTCCAGAGTACACTCTTGTACATTTTGGATAAATAAAATCGACGTCATTGTTACTTAAACCTTTGCCTTTGTCCTCTCACTGTCTTAGCTGTTCATACCTTTCTTCTTAAAGCTTGCGGGGGCGACATCATCGGCCTCTCAACAGATCTGCAAATATTCATTTCTCTGACAGGAAAACAAAGTAGTAGTTTTTATAGATATAAATTAGAAATATTTATTTTATCATTATTATGATTGGTAGACTTAAGTCTAGAAAAATTCGATTTACTATGAAGAGAAATCATACGAATAAATTGTTGATATTTTTTCTAGTATACGCGATGAATGCGCATGCGTACGTCTGTCAAATAAGGAATCACAGTAATACTTTATGTTTTGCTTTACAAGTGAAATCTATAAAGTTAATCTTTATCCATTTATTTGCCCAACGCCTCGGATTAGAAACAAATTGTAAAACAAGATACGAGCAGACTTATATGAAAACCAAGGACATAAAACGATAAAAATTCATTGAGTAATCTCGCGTATGTAATTTGAATACTGACGACTAGACATAAAAACACGGTCTCGAAATCCCGTAACTCATTAGTGCTGTTAGTGTACTACATATTCTGCATCTGTAGAGGCGGTGAGCAGCGTTGATTGCATTTAATGGACAAGATAGCTAGATGGAGTCCAGCTGGTTTTGAATTCATAGATATTTCATTCTTCTAGAATGTCGGTAACTCAGAGCAAGAAAAGACAATTTTCCTTACTATTTAACCCATGGATTGAGAAAAATTAATTCATGCCCTTTCGAAGAGCATTAGTGCAAGATGAACGAAACAGGCTCTGTCAGAATTGTAACTTGTCAAGCCGATTCCAATTTCTGCGTCTATAGCTGCTACGCTACAATTCTTATATATATGTGTGTGTGTGTGAAAAGTGTGTGTATATATATATATATATATATATATATATATATATATATATATATATATATATATGTGTGTGTGTGTGTGTAATATATTATATATATTATTATTTATATATTATATGCGCGGTATTTACATATGTCAAGTCCCATACTGTCGACATATGTTTATGCTTGTATGAGCCCCGGCGAGCGAGCACGTGTGTATGTATGTCTGCGTACCTCAATGGGTGTTCGGACATGCATCTATATTTGCGTTAGCATGAGTGACATCACGACGACGATTCCTCCCCCCACTTCCATAATAACACCAATACACGCAATCTACATAAATCCAAAATTTAAAAAAAAATTAATCAGTTTGTCTGACGATCGCAAAAACGTGAAACCCAGGTTCACAAACTCACATCAATCCATCCAAATATAGAGAATTAGTTACCAAGATTACCGTTAAGCTATAGAACAATTCCACATGCCAGCAGATTACAAAGTTCCCCCGTATTAATGAGTAGACAGATTAGAGCTCCTATAACGATGTCATTTTCAACAAGTGAAAGTTTATGGTATAAAAAAGGCAAAGAATCTAATCCAGAGAAGGTAGAGTTTGTCGTACAGAAAGGACACAACACAGCAATACTATTGAAAAAATAGAATATAGCAATGGACGAAGAATCTGAAGGGTAAGCACATGAAGGGGGTGAGGAGGAGACTAATGAATTCCGTAGTAAAACTGAATAATCTATGAATGATAAGGGCCAGAAATCGAGTGAGGAGTCGAAAGAGGAAAATGAATTCAGACCCCCAAGTCCTCTCTAAGAAGAAACAAACGAAGAAAGAAAGTTTAAATTCCCAAGAATAATTAGAAGTCAAATATCAACGAAATGCATAAGGTCATTTTGGTTCAAGGAGATGTAGTATTATATGTAAATGAGATACTGCAATAAAAGCAGAACACTACAGTGAATGCCAGTCGAGCTACCATCTGTTGATCTGACAACGTCTTTTCCGTCTATATTTCTGAGATGAGGTATTATGTACACTATTTACATTATTCGGACTATTGTCCTCATCTTTGTCGCCATATTAATTACAACGTTTCGGCCGTTCAGTATCTGTCTATATTTCTGAGATGAGGTATTATGTACACTATTTACATTATTCGGACTATTGTCCTCATCTTTATCGCCATATTTATTACAAATTGCGATATGATCACTGGTAAAAATTGTTTGCTGAGACATTAGGTTTATAATACCCAGAAATTCACACACAGATGTCCTCAAGGACACATGGCACAGTGGATAAAGGCGTTAGTTATATCCAGTAACAGGACCCAAAGAGTGTGAGTTTAATACCTGGAGAACTTGCAGAGGGGATTTGACAGGAGATAACTGATAACTGACATCCATTAAAACATGGCACGTGGAACTAGAATAGTCTACGCCAGTGAGCGAAATAAAAGGTTCAGTTCGACATTCCAACCATCCGGGGCGTCACAAAGGCCGAAACGATGTAATAAATATGGCGACAAAGATGAGGACAATAGTCCGAATAATCTACATTATTCGGACAATAGTCCGAATAATGTAAATAGTGAACGTCTATTCCAGAAATTACTTCATAGCACTTTGTTACACATTAGTTAGTTTGAACCATATATATATAACTTACTTCCGGTCATATTGTCCTGAATATGGCGACGCGTGTTTCATTATCGTCTATAATACACACGCCTAACCATTGGCTCAAAAATGTGGGGAAAATATGTATTGTATAATTACGGTTTATAAAATTAGGTGGAATTTTGTCAATTACTTGAAAAAAAAAATCTTAGGATGCTGTCCATTGAGAAACAGTCTTTTAAGATAAAAACCTAAAACTCGTTCGGAAAAGATAATGTTGTCAGCAAATCCCAGTTTAATCAAAGTAAAACAAAAATGAAAGATGCGGGCTAGATTCATTTAAAAGATTAGGAGTTATTCTTTTAATCGGTTACAAAGTTGAATTTTAAGCAAACAAGTTTTACTTCCGGTTCCAATTTCCATAAACGGTAAACATTTTTAGTATCGGTAAACCTTTCTTGATTTGTGTTGACAATTGAAAGCCTGTTTGTAATTTTTTTTTAAATTGTTATACCGTAGAACAATGCAATAATGATTTTGAAAGCGCTAGATGCAATGATTTTGCATATGTTTAAAATTATTAATAATAAAATCCTCCTGTTACATTTAGCCATTTTGAACGACTTTCAAGGCATATCATTTATTTTATAATTATGTTTTTTCAAAATAGTCGCATTTACAAAAAGACCATACGTGACTCAAAATCACGTCGTTGATATCACAATTCTTTATTCGACCCTCTTCATCAATAATAGATCCTTCGTTGACTTCAACACCTGACAGGTTAAAAAAATCACGTCGTTGCTACCACAACTCTTTATTCGACCCCTTCATCAATAATAGATCCTTCGTTGAGTTCAACACCTGACAGGTTAAAAAATCACGTCGTTGCTACCACAACTCTTTATTCGACCCCTTCATCAATAATAGATCCTTCGTTGAGTTCAACATCTGACAGGTTAAAAAATCACGTCATTGCTACCACAACTCTTTATTCGACCTCTTCATCAATAATAGATCCTTCGTTGAGTTCAACACCTGACAGGTTAAAAAATCACGTCGTTGCTACCACAACTCTTTATTCGACCTCTTCATCAATAATAGATCCTTCGTTGAGTTCAACACCTGACAGGTTAAAAAATCACGTCGTTGCTACCACATCTCTTTATTCGACCCCTTCATCAATAATAGATCCTTCGTTGAGTTCAACATCTGACAGGTTAAAAAATCACGTCATTGCTACCACACCTCTTTATTCGACCTCTTCATCAATAATAGATCCTTCGTTGAGTTCAACACCTGACAGGTTAAAAAATCACGTCGTTGCTACCACAACTCTTTATTCGACCCCTTCATCAATAATAGATCCTTCGTTGAGTTCAACACCTGACAGGTTAAAAAATCACGTCGTTGCTACCACAACTCTTTATTCGACCGCTTCATCAATAATAGATCCTTCGTTGACTTCAACACCTGACAGGTTAAAAAATCAAGTCGTTGCTACCACAACTCTTTATTCGACCCCTTCATCAATAATAGATCCTTCATTGAGTTCAACACCTGACAGGTTAAAAATCACGTCGTTGCTACCACAATTCTTTATTCGACCTCCTTCATCAATAATAGATCCTTCGTTGATTTCAACATCTGACAGGTTAAAAAATCACGTCGTTGCTACCACAATTCTTTATTCGACCTCCATCATCAATAATAGATCCTTCGTTGAGTTCAACATCTGACAGGTTAAAAAATCAGGACGTTGCTACCACAACTCTTTAATCGACCCCTGCATCAATAATAGATCCTTCGTTGAGTTCAACATCTGACAGGTTAAAAAATCACGTCGTTGCTACCACAATTCGTTATTCGACCTCCTTCATCAATAATAGATCCTTCGTTGAGTTCAACATCTGACAGGTTAAAAAATCACGTCGTTGCTACCACAACTCTTTATTCGACCCCTTCATCAATAATAGATCCTTCGTTGAGTTCAACATCTGACAGGTTTAAAAATCACGTCGTTGCTACCACAACTCTTTATTCGACCCTCTTCATCAATAATAGATCCTTCGTTGAGTTCAACACCTGACAGGTTAAAAAATCACGTCGTTGCTACCACAACTCTTTATTCGACCTCTTCATCAATAATAGATCCTTCGTTGAGTTCAACATCTGACAGGTTAAAAAATCACGTCGTTGCTACCACAACTCTTTATTCGACCCCTTCATCAATAATAGATCCTTCGTTGAGTTCAACACCTGACAGGTTAACAAATCACGTCGTTGCTACCATAATTCTTTATTCGACCCCCTTCATCAATAATAGATCCTTCGTTGAGTTCAACATCTGACAGGTTAAAAAATCACGTCGTTGCTACCACAACTCTTTATTCGACCCTCTTCATCAATAATAGATCCTTCGTTGAGTTCAACACCTGACAGGTTAAAAAATCACGTCGTTGCTACCACAACTCTTTATTCGACCTCTTCATCAATAATAGATCCTTCGTTGAGTTCAACATCTGACAGGTTAAAAAATCACGTCGTTGCTACCACAACTCTTTATTCCACCCCTTCATCAATAATAGATCCTTCATTGAGTTCAACACCTGACAGGTTAAAAATCACGTCGTTGCTACCACAATTCTTTATTCGACCTCCTTCATCAATAATAGATCCTTCGTTGAGTTCAACATCTGACAGGTTAAAAAATCACGTCGTTGCTACCACAATTCTTTATTCGACCTCCTTCATCAATAATAGATCCTTCGTTGAGTTCAACATCTGACAGGTTAAAAAATCACGTCGTTGCTACCACAACTCTTTATTCGACCCCTTCATCAATAATAGATCATTCGTTGAGTTCAACATCTGAGAAGTTAAAAAATCACGTCGTTGCTGCCACAATTTTTTATTCGACCCTCTTCATCAATAATAGATCCTTCGTTGAGTTCAACACCTGACAGGTTAAAAAATCACGTCGTTGCTACCACAACTCTTTATTCGACCCCTTCATCAATAATAGATCCTTCGTTGAGTTCAACACCTGACAGGTTAAAAAATCACGTCGTTGCTACCACATCTCTTTATTCGACCCCTTCATCAATAATAGATCCTTCGTTGAGTTCAACATCTGACAGGTTAAAAAATCACGTCATTGCTACCACACCTCTTTATTCGACCTCTTCATCAATAATAGATCCTTCGTTGAGTTCAACACCTGACAGGTTAAAAAATCACGTCGTTGCTACCACAACTCTTTATTCGATCCCTTCATCAATAATAGATCCTTCGTTGACTTCAACACCTGACAGGTTAAAAAATCACGTCGTTGCTACCACAATTCTTTATTCGACCTCCTTCATCAATAATAGATCCTTCGTTGAATTCAACATCTGACAGGTTAAAAAATCACGACGTCGCTACCACAACTCTTTATTCGACCCCTTCATCAATAATAGATCCTTCGTTAAGTTCAACATCTGACAGGTTTAAAAATCACGTCGTTGCTACCACAACTCTTTATTCGACCCTCTTCATCAATAATAGATCCTTCGTTGAGTTCAACACCTGACAGGTTAAAAAATCACGTCGTTGCTACCACAACTCTTTATTCGACCTCCTTCATCAATAATAGATCCTTCGTTGAGTTCAACACCTGACAGGTTAAAAAATCACGTCGTTGCTACCACAACTCTTTATTCGACCCCTTCATCAATAATAGATCCATCGTTGAGTTCAACACCTGACAGGTTAAAAAATCAAGTCGTTGCTACCACAACTCTTTATTCGACCTCTTCATCAATAATAGATCCTTCGTTGAGTTCAACATCTGACAGGTTAAAAAATCACGTCGTTGCTACCACAACTCTTTATTCGACCCCTTCATCAATAATAGATCCTTCGTTGAGTTCAACACCTGACAGGTTAAAAAATCAAGTCGTTGCTACCACAACTCTTTATTCGACCCCTTCATCAATAATAGATCCTTCATTGAGTTCAACACCTGACAGGTTAACAAATCACGTCGTTGCTACCACAACTCTTTATTCGACCCCTTCATCAATAATGGATCCTTCGTTGAGTTCAACACCTGACAGGTTAAAAAATCACGTCGTTGCTACCACAATTCTTTATTCGACCGCCTTCATCAATAATAGATCCTTCGTTGAGTTCAACACCTGACAGGTTAAAAAATCACGTCGTTGCTACCACAATTCTTTATTCGACCGCCTTCATCAATAATAGATCCTTCGTTGAGTTCAACACCTGACAGGTTAACAAATCACGTCGTTGCTACCATAATTCTTTATTCGACCCCCTTCATCAATAATAGATCCTTCGTTGAGTTCAACATCTGACAGGTTAAAAAATCACGTCGTTGCTACCACAACTCTTTATTCGACCCCTTCATCAATAATAGATCCTTCATTGAGTTCAACACCTGACAGGTTAAAAATCACGTCGTTGCTACCACAATTCTTTATTCGACCTCCTTCATCAATAATAGATCCTTCGTTGAGTTCAACATCTGACAGGTTAAAAAATCACGTCGTTGCTACCACAACTCTTTATTCGACCCCTTCATCAATACTAGATCCTTCGTTGAGTTCAACATCTGACAGGTTAAAAAATCACGTCGTTGCTACCACAACTCTTTATTCGACCCCTTCATCAATAATAGATCCATCGTTGAGTTCAACACCTGACAGGTTAAAAAATCAAGTCGTTGCTACCACAACTCTTTATTCGACCTCTTCATCAATAATAGATCCTTCGTTGAGTTCAACATCTGACAGGTTAAAAAATCACGTCGTTGCTACCACAACTCTTTATTCGAGCCCTTCATCAATAATAGATCCTTCGTTGAGTTCAACACCTGACAGGTTAAAAAATCAAGTCGTTGCTACCACAACTCTTTATTCGACCCCTTCATCAATAATAGATCCATCGTTGAGTTCAACACCTGACAGGTTAAAAAATCAAGTCGTTGCTACCACAACTCTTTATTCGACCTCTTCATCAATAATAGATCCTTCGTTGAGTTCAACATCTGACAGGTTAAAAAATCACGTCGTTGCTACCACAACTCTTTATTCGACCCCTTCATCAATAATAGATCCTTCGTTGAGTTCAACACCTGACAGGTTAAAAAATCAAGTCGTTGCTACCACAACTCTTTATTCGACCCCTTCATCAATAATAGATCCTTCATTGAGTTCAACACCTGACAGGTTAACAAATCACGTCGTTGCTACCACAACTCTTTATTCGACCCCTTCATCAATAATGGATCCTTCGTTGAGTTCAACACCTGACAGGTTAAAAAATCACGTCGTTGCTACCACAATTCTTTATTCGACCGCCTTCATCAATAATAGATCCTTCGTTGAGTTCAACACCTGACAGGTTAAAAAATCACGTCGTTGCTACCACAATTCTTTATTCGACCGCCTTCATCAATAATAGATCCTTCGTTGAGTTCAACACCTGACAGGTTAACAAATCACGTCGTTGCTACCATAATTCTTTATTCGACCCCCTTCATCAATAATAGATCCTTCGTTGAGTTCAACATCTGACAGGTTAAAAAATCACGTCGTTGCTACCACAACTCTTTATTCGACCCCTTCATCAATAATAGATCCTTCATTGAGTTCAACACCTGACAGGTTAAAAATCACGTCGTTGCTACCACAATTCTTTATTCGACCTCCTTCATCAATAATAGATCCTTCGTTGAGTTCAACATCTGACAGGATAAAAAATCACGTCGTTGCTACCACAACTCTTTATTCGACCCCTTCATCAATACTAGATCCTTCGTTGAGTTCAACATCTGACAGGTTAAAAAATCACGTCGTTGCTACCACAATTCTTTATTCGACCTCCTTCATCAATAATAGATCCTTCGTTGAGTTCAACATCTGACAGGTTAAAAAATCACGTCGTTGCTACTACAACTCTTTATTCGACCCCTTCATCAATAATAGATCCTTCGTTGAGTTCAACATCTGACAGGTTAAAAAATCACGTCGTTGCTACCACAATTCTTTATTCGCCCTCCTTCATCAATAATAGATCCTTCGTTGAGTTCAACATCTGACAGGTTAAAAAATCACGTCGTTGCTACCACAATTCTTTATTCGCCCTCCTTCATCAATAATAGATCCTTTGTTGAGTTCAACACCTGACAGGTTAACAAATCACGTCGTTGCTACCATAATTCTTTATTAGACCTCCTTCATCAATAATAGATCCTTCGTTGAGTTCAACACCTGACAGGTTAAAAAATCACGTCGTTGCTACCACAATTCTTTATTCGACCCCTTCATCAATAATAGATCCTTCGTTGACTTCAACACCTGACAGGTTAAAAAATCACGTCGTTGCTACCACAACTCTTTATTCGACCCCTTCATCAATAATAGATCCTTCGTTGACTTCAACACCTGACAGGTTAAAAATCACGTCGTTGCTACCACAACTCTTTATTCGACCCCTTCATCAATAATAGATCCTTCGTTGAGTTCAACACCTGACAGGTTAAAAATCACGTCGTTGCTACCACAACTCTTTATTCGACCCCTTCATCAATAATAGATCCTTCGTTGAGTTCAACACCTGACAGGTTAACAAATCACGTCGTTGCTACCACAACTCTTTATTCGACCCCCTTCATCAATAATAGATCCTTCGTTGAGTTCAACACCTGACAGGTTAAAAAATCACGTCGTTCCTACCACAATTCTTTATTCGACCGCCTTCATCAATAATAGATCCTTCGTTGAGTTCCACACCTGACAGGTTAAAAAATCACGTCGTTGCTACCACAATTCTTTATTCGACCACCTTCATCAATAATAGATCCTTCGTTGAGTTCAACATCTGACAGGTTAAAAAATCACGTCGTTGCTACCACAACTCTTTATTCGACCTCCTTCATCAATAATAGATCCTTCGTTGAGTTCAACACCTGACAGGTTAAAAAATCACGTCGTTACTACCACAATTCTTTATTCGACCACTTCATCAATAATAGATCCTTCGTTGAGTTCAACACCTGACAGGTTAAAAAATCACGTCGTTGCTACCACAACTCTTTATTCGAACCCTTCTTCAATAATAGATCCTTCGTTGAGTTCAACACCTGACAGGTTAACAAATCACGTCGTTGCTACCACAATTCTTTATTCGACCCCTTCATCAATACTAGATCCTTCGTTGAGTTCAACATCTGACAGGTTAAAAAATCACGTCGTTGCTACCACAATTCTTTATTCGCCCTCCTTCATCAATAATAGATCCTTCGTTGAGTTCAACATCTGACAGGTTAAAAAATCACGTCGTTGCTACCACAATTCTTTATTCGCCCTCCTTCATCAATAATAGATCCTTCGTTGAGTTCAACACCTGACAGGTTAACAAATCACGTCGTTGCTACCACAATTCTTTATTAGACCTCCTTCATCAATAATAGATCCTTCGTTGAGTTCAACACCTGACAGGTTAAAAAATCACGTCGTTGCTACCACAATTCTTTATTCGACCCCTTCATCAATAATAGATCCTTCGTTGACTTCAACACCTGACAGGTTAAAAAATCACGTCGTTGCTACCACAATTCTTTATTCGACCCTCTTCATCAATAATAGATCCTTCGTTGAGTTCAACACCTGACAGGTTAAAAAATCACGTCGTTGCTACCACAACTCTTTATTCGACCCCTTCATCAATAATAGACCCTTCGTTGAGTTCAACACCTGACAGGTTAAAAATCATGTCGTTGCAACCACAACTCTTTATTCGACCCCTTCATCAATAATAGATCCTTCGTTGAGTTCAACACCTGACAGGTTAACAAATCACGTCGTTGCTACCACAACTCTTTATTCGATCCCCTTCATCAATAATAGATCCTTCGTTGAGTTCAACACCTGACAGGTTAAAAAATCACGTCTTTGCTACCACAATTCTTTATTCGACCGCCTTCATCAATAATAGATCCTTCGTTGAGTTCCACACCTGACAGGTTAAAAAATCACGTCGTTGCTACCACAATTCTTTATTCGACCGCCTTCATCAATAATAGATCCTTCGTTGAGTTCAACATCTGACAGGTTAAAAAATCACTTCGTTGCTACCACAATTCTTTATTCGCCCTCCTTCATCAATAATAGATCCTTCGTTGAGTTCAACACCTGACAGGTTAACAAATCACGTCGTTGCTACCATAATTCTTTATTAGACCTCCTTCATCAATAATAGATCCTTCGTTGAGTTCAACACCTGACAGGTTAAAAAATCACGTCGTTGCTACCACAATTCTTTATTCGACCCCTTCATCAATAATAGATCCTTCGTTGACTTCAACACCTGACAGGTTAAAAAATCACGTCGTTGCTACCACAACTCTTTATTCGACCCCTTCATCAATAATAGATCCTTCGTTGACTTCAACACCTGACAGGTTAAAAATCACGTCGTTGCTACCACAACTCTTTATTCGACCCCTTCATCAATAATAGATCCTTCGTTGAGTTCAACACCTGACAGGTTAAAAAATCACGTCGTTGCTACCACAATTCTTTATTCGACCCCTTCATCAATAATAGATCCTTCGTTGAGTTCAACATCTGACAGGTTAAAAAATCACGTCGTTGCTACCACAACTCTTTATTCGACCTCCTTCATCAATAATAGATCCTTCGTTGAGTTCAACATCTGACAGGTTAAAAAATCACGTCGTTGCTACCACAATTCTTTATTCGACCCCTTCATCAATACTAGATCCTTCGTTGAGTTCAACACCTGACAGGTTAAAAATCACGTCGTTGCTACCACAACTCTTTATTCGACCCCTTCATCAATAATAGATCCTTCGTTGAGTTCAACACCTGACAGGTTAACAAATCACGTCGTTGCTACCACAACTCTTTATTCGACCCCCTTCATCAATAATAGATCCTTCGTTGAGTTCAACACCTGACAGGTTAAAAAATCACGTCGTTCCTACCACAATTCTTTATTCGACCGCCTTCATCAATAATAGATCCTTCGTTGAGTTCCACACCTGACAGGTTAAAAAATCACGTCGTTGCTACCACAATTCTTTATTCGACCTCCTTCATCAATAATAGATCCTTCGTTGAGTTCAACATCTGACAGGTTAAAAAATCACGTCGTTGCTACCACAACTCTTTATTCGACCCCTTCATCAATAATAGATCCTTCGTTGAGTTCAACACCTGACAGGTTAAAAAATCACGTCGTTACTACCACAATTCTTTATTCGACCCCTTCATCAATAATAGATCCTTCGTTGAGTTCAACACCTGACAGGTTAAAAAATCACGTCGTTGCTACCACAACTCTTTATTCGAACCCTTCTTCAATAATAGATCCTTCGTTGAGTTCAACACCTGACAGGTTAACAAATCACGTCGTTGCTACCACAATTCTTTATTCGACCCCTTCATCAATACTAGATCCTTCGTTGAGTTCAACATCTGACAGGTTAAAAAATCACGTCGTTGCTACCACAATTCTTTATTCGCCCTCCTTCATCAATAATAGATCCTTCGTTGAGTTCAACATCTGACAGGTTAAAAAATCACGTCGTTGCTACCACAATTCTTTATTCGCCCTCCTTCATCAATAATAGATCCTTCGTTGAGTTCAACACCTGACAGGTTAACAAATCACGTCGTTGCTACCACAATTCTTTATTAGACCTCCTTCATCAATAATAGATCCTTCGTTGAGTTCAACACCTGACAGGTTAAAAAATCACGTCGTTGCTACCACAATTCTTTATTCGACCCCTTCATCAATAATAGATCCTTCGTTGACTTCAACACCTGACAGGTTAAAAAATCACGTCGTTGCTACCACAATTCTTTATTCGACCCTCTTCATCAATAATAGATCCTTCGTTGAGTTCAACACCTGACAGGTTAAAAAATCACGTCGTTGCTACCACAACTCTTTATTCGACCCCTTCATCAATAATAGACCCTTCGTTGAGTTCAACACCTGACAGGTTAAAAATCATGTCGTTGCAACCACAACTCTTTATTCGACCCCTTCATCAATAATAGATCCTTCGTTGAGTTCAACACCTGACAGGTTAACAAATCACGTCGTTGCTACCACAACTTTTTATTCGATCCCCTTCATCAATAATAGATCCTTCGTTGAGTTCAACATCTGACAGGTTAAAAAATCACGTCGTTGCTACCACAATTCTTTATTCGCCCTCCTTCATCAATAATAGATCCTTCGTTGAGTTCAACACCTGACAGGTTAACAAATCACGTCGTTGCTACCACAATTCTTTATTAGACCTCCTTCATCAATAATAGATCCTTCGTTGAGTTCAACACCTGACAGGTTAAAAAATCACGTCGTTGCTACCACAATTCTTTATTCGACCCCTTCATCAATAATAGATCCTTCGTTGACTTCAACACCTGACAGGTTAAAAAATCACGTCGTTGCTACCACAATTCTTTATTCGACCCTCTTCATCAATAATAGATCCTTCGTTGAGTTCAACACCTGACAGGTTAAAAAATCACGTCGTTGCTACCACAACTCTTTATTCGACCCCTTCATCAATAATAGACCCTTCGTTGAGTTCAACACCTGACAGGTTAAAAATCATGTCGTTGCAACCACAACTCTTTATTCGACCCCTTCATCAATAATAGATCCTTCGTTGAGTTCAACACCTGACAGGTTAACAAATCACGTCGTTGCTACCACAACTTTTTATTCGATCCCCTTCATCAATAATAGATCCTTCGTTGAGTTCAACACCTGACAGGTTAAAAAATCACGTCTTTGCTACCACAATTCTTTATTCGACCGCCTTCATCAATAATAGATCCTTCGTTGAGTTCCACACCTGACAGGTTAAAAAATCACGTCGTTGCTACCACAATTCTTTATTCGACCGCCTTCATCAATAATAGATCCTTCGTTGAGTTCAACACCTGACAGGTTAACAAATCACGTCGTTGCTACCATAATTCTTTATTCGACCCCCTTCATCAATAATAGATCCTTCGTTGAGTTCAACATCTGACAGGTTAAAAAATCACGTCGTTGCTACCACAACTCTTTATTCGACCCCTTCATCAATAATAGATCCTTCATTGAGTTCAACACCTGACAGGTTAAAAATCACGTCGTTGCTACCACAATTCTTTATTCGACCTCCTTCATCAATAATAGATCCTTCGTTGAGTTCAACATCTGACAGGATAAAAAATCACGTCGTTGCTACCACAACTCTTTATTCGACCCCTTCATCAATACTAGATCCTTCGTTGAGTTCAACATCTGACAGGTTAAAAAATCACGTCGTTGCTACCACAATTCTTTATTCGACCTCCTTCATCAATAATAGATCCTTCGTTGAGTTCAACATCTGACAGGTTAAAAAATCACGTCGTTGCTACTACAACTCTTTATTCGACCCCTTCATCAATAATAGATCCTTCGTTGAGTTCAACATCTGACAGGTTAAAAAATCACGTCGTTGCTACCACAATTCTTTATTCGCCCTCCTTCATCAATAATAGATCCTTCGTTGAGTTCAACATCTGACAGGTTAAAAAATCACGTCGTTGCTACCACAATTCTTTATTCGCCCTCCTTCATCAATAATAGATCCTTCGTTGAGTTCAACACCTGACAGGTTAACAAATCACGTCGTTGCTACCATAATTCTTTATTAGACCTCCTTCATCAATAATAGATCCTTCGTTGAGTTCAACACCTGACAGGTTAAAAAATCACGTCGTTGCTACCACAATTCTTTATTCGACCCCTTCATCAATAATAGATCCTTCGTTGACTTCAACACCTGACAGGTTAAAAAATCACGTCGTTGCTACCACAACTCTTTATTCGACCCCTTCATCAATAATAGATCCTTCGTTGACTTCAACACCTGACAGGTTAAAAATCACGTCGTTGCTACCACAACTCTTTATTCGACCCCTTCATCAATAATAGATCCTTCGTTGAGTTCAACACCTGACAGGTTAAAAAATCACGTCGTTGCTACCACAATTCTTTATTCGACCCCTTCATCAATAATAGATCCTTCGTTGAGTTCAACATCTGACAGGTTAAAAAATCACGTCGTTGCTACCACAACTCTTTATTCGACCTCCTTCATCAATAATAGATCCTTCGTTGAGTTCAACATCTGACAGGTTAAAAAATCACGTCGTTGCTACCACAATTCTTTATTCGACCCCTTCATCAATAATAGATCCTTCGTTGAGTTCAACACCTGACAGGTTAAAAATCACGTCGTTGCTACCACAACTCTTTATTCGACCCCTTCATCAATAATAGATCCTTCGTTGAGTTCAACACCTGACAGGTTAACAAATCACGTCGTTGCTACCACAACTCTTTATTCGACCCCCTTCATCAATAATAGATCCTTCGTTGAGTTCAACACCTGACAGGTTAAAAAATCACGTCGTTCCTACCACAATTCTTTATTCGACCGCCTTTATCAATAATAGATCCTTCGTTGAGTTCCACACCTGACAGGTTAAAAAATCACGTCGTTGCTACCACAATTCTTTATTCGACCACCTTCATCAATAATAGATCCTTCGTTGAGTTCAACATCTGACAGGTTAAAAAATCACGTCGTTGCTACCACAACTCTTTATTCGACCTCCTTCATCAATAATAGATCCTTCGTTGAGTTCAACACCTGACAGGTTAAAAAATCACGTCGTTACTACCACAATTCTTTATTCGACCCCTTCATCAATAATAGATCCTTCGTTGAGTTCAACACCTGACAGGTTAAAAAATCACGTCGTTGCTACCACAACTCTTTATTCGAACCCTTCTTCAATAATAGATCCTTCGTTGAGTTCAACACCTGACAGGTTAACAAATCACGTCGTTGCTACCACAATTCTTTATTCGACCCCTTCATCAATACTAGATCCTTCGTTGAGTTCAACATCTGACAGGTTAAAAAATCACGTCGTTGCTACCACAATTCTTTATTCGCCCTCCTTCATCAATAATAGATCCTTCGTTGAGTTCAACATCTGACAGGTTAAAAAATCACGTCGTTGCTACCACAATTCTTTATTCGCCCTCCTTCATCAATAATAGATCCTTCGTTGAGTTCAACACCTGACAGGTTAACAAATCACGTCGTTGCTACCACAATTCTTTATTAGACCTCCTTCATCAATAATAGATCCTTCGTTGAGTTCAACACCTGACAGGTTAAAAAATCACGTCGTTGCTACCACAATTCTTTATTCGACCCCTTCATCAATAATAGATCCTTCGTTGACTTCAACACCTGACAGGTTAAAAAATCACGTCGTTGCTACCACAATTCTTTATTCGACCCTCTTCATCAATAATAGATCCTTCGTTGAGTTCAACACCTGACAGGTTAAAAAATCACGTCGTTGCTACCACAACTCTTTATTCGACCCCTTCATCAATAATAGACCCTTCGTTGAGTTCAACACCTGACAGGTTAAAAATCATGTCGTTGCAACCACAACTCTTTATTCGACCCCTTCATCAATAATAGATCCTTCGTTGAGTTCAACACCTGACAGGTTAACAAATCACGTCGTTGCTACCACAACTCTTTATTCGATCCCCTTCATCAATAATAGATCCTTCGTTGAGTTCAACACCTGACAGGTTAAAAAATCACGTCTTTGCTACCACAATTCTTTATTCGACCGCCTTCATCAATAATAGATCCTTCGTTGAGTTCAACATCTGACAGGTTAAAAAATCACGTCGTTGCTACCACAATTCTTTATTCGCCCTCCTTCATCAATAATAGATCCTTCGTTGAGTTCAACACCTGACAGGTTAACAAATCACGTCGTTGCTACCATAATTCTTTATTAGACCTCCTTCATCAATAATAGATCCTTCGTTGAGTTCAACACCTGACAGGTTAAAAAATCACGTCGTTGCTACCACAATTCTTTATTCGACCCCTTCATCAATAATAGATCCTTCGTTGACTTCAACACCTGACAGGTTAAAAAATCACGTCGTTGCTACCACAACTCTTTATTCGACCCCTTCATCAATAATAGATCCTTCGTTGACTTCAACACCTGACAGGTTAAAAATCACGTCGTTGCTACCACAACTCTTTATTCGACCCCTTCATCAATAATAGATCCTTCGTTGAGTTCAACACCTGACAGGTTAAAAAATCACGTCGTTGCTACCACAATTCTTTATTCGACCCCTTCATCAATAATAGATCCTTCGTTGAGTTCAACATCTGACAGGTTAAAAAATCACGTCGTTGCTACCACAACTCTTTATTCGACCTCCTTCATCAATAATAGATCCTTCGTTGAGTTCAACATCTGACAGGTTAAAAAATCACGTCGTTGCTACCACAATTCTTTATTCGACCCCTTCATCAATACTAGATCCTTCGTTGAGTTCAACACCTGACAGGTTAAAAATCACGTCGTTGCTACCACAACTCTTTATTCGACCCCTTCATCAATAATAGATCCTTCGTTGAGTTCAACACCTGACAGGTTAACAAATCACGTCGTTGCTACCACAACTCTTTATTCGACCCCCTTCATCAATAATAGATCCTTCGTTGAGTTCAACACCTGACAGGTTAAAAAATCACGTCGTTCCTACCACAATTCTTTATTCGACCGCCTTCATCAATAATAGATCCTTCGTTGAGTTCCACACCTGACAGGTTAAAAAATCACGTCGTTGCTACCACAATTCTTTATTCGACCTCCTTCATCAATAATAGATCCTTCGTTGAGTTCAACATCTGACAGGTTAAAAAATCACGTCGTTGCTACCACAACTCTTTATTCGACCCCTTCATCAATAATAGATCCTTCGTTGAGTTCAACACCTGACAGGTTAAAAAATCACGTCGTTACTACCACAATTCTTTATTCGACCCCTTCATCAATAATAGATCCTTCGTTGAGTTCAACACCTGACAGGTTAAAAAATCACGTCGTTGCTACCACAACTCTTTATTCGAACCCTTCTTCAATAATAGATCCTTCGTTGAGTTCAACACCTGACAGGTTAACAAATCACGTCGTTGCTACCACAATTCTTTATTCGACCCCTTCATCAATACTAGATCCTTCGTTGAGTTCAACATCTGACAGGTTAAAAAATCACGTCGTTGCTACCACAATTCTTTATTCGCCCTCCTTCATCAATAATAGATCCTTCGTTGAGTTCAACATCTGACAGGTTAAAAAATCACGTCGTTGCTACCACAATTCTTTATTCGCCCTCCTTCATCAATAATAGATCCTTCGTTGAGTTCAACACCTGACAGGTTAACAAATCACGTCGTTGCTACCACAATTCTTTATTAGACCTCCTTCATCAATAATAGATCCTTCGTTGAGTTCAACACCTGACAGGTTAAAAAATCACGTCGTTGCTACCACAATTCTTTATTCGACCCCTTCATCAATAATAGATCCTTCGTTGACTTCAACACCTGACAGGTTAAAAAATCACGTCGTTGCTACCACAATTCTTTATTCGACCCTCTTCATCAATAATAGATCCTTCGTTGAGTTCAACACCTGACAGGTTAAAAAATCACGTCGTTGCTACCACAACTCTTTATTCGACCCCTTCATCAATAATAGACCCTTCGTTGAGTTCAACACCTGACAGGTTAAAAATCATGTCGTTGCAACCACAACTCTTTATTCGACCCCTTCATCAATAATAGATCCTTCGTTGAGTTCAACACCTGACAGGTTAACAAATCACGTCGTTGCTACCACAACTCTTTATTCGATCCCCTTCATCAATAATAGATCCTTCGTTGAGTTCAACACCTGACAGGTTAAAAAATCACGTCTTTGCTACCACAATTCTTTATTCGACCGCCTTCATCAATAATAGATCCTTCGTTGAGTTCCACACCTGACAGGTTAAAAAATCACGTCGTTGCTACCACAATTCTTTATTCGACCGCCTTCATCAATAATAGATCCTTCGTTGAGTTCAACACCTGACAGGTTAACAAATCACGTCGTTGCTACCATAATTCTTTATTCGACCCCCTTCATCAATAATAGATCCTTCGTTGAGTTCAACATCTGACAGGTTAAAAAATCACGTCGTTGCTACCACAACTCTTTATTCGACCCCTTCATCAATAATAGATCCTTCATTGAGTTCAACACCTGACAGGTTAAAAATCACGTCGTTGCTACCACAACTCTTTATTCGAACCCTTCTTCAATAATAGATCCTTCGTTGAGTTCAACACCTGACAGGTTAACAAATCACGTCGTTGCTACCACAATTCTTTATTCGACCCCTTCATCAATACTAGATCCTTCGTTGAGTTCAACATCTGACAGGTTAAAAAATCACGTCGTTGCTACCACAATTCTTTATTCGACCTCCTTCATCAATAATAGATCCTTCGTTGAGTTCAACATCTGACAGGTTAAAAAATCACGTCGTTGCTACCACAATTCTTTATTCGCCCTCCTTCATCAATACTAGATCCTTCGTTGAGTTCAACACCTGACAGGTTAAAAAATCACGTCGTTGCTACCACAACTCTTTATTCGACCCCCTTCATCAATAATAGATCCTTCGTTGAGTTCAACACCTGACAGGTTAACAAATCACGTCGTTGCTACCACAACTCTTTATTCGACCCCTTCATCAATAATAGATCCTTCGTTGAGTTCAACACCTGACAGGTTAAAAAATCACGTTGTTGCTAGCACAACACTTTATTCGACCCCTTCATCAATAATAGATCCTTCGTCGAGTTCAACACCTGACAGGTTAAAAATCACGTCGTTGCTACCACAACTCTTTATTCGACCCCTTCATCAATAATAGATCCTTCGTTGAGTTCAACACCTGACAGGTTAAAAATCACGTCGTTGCTACCACAACTCTTTATTCGACCGCTTCATCAATAATAGATCCTTCGTTGAGTTCAACACCTGACAGGTTAAAAATCACGTCGTTGCTACAACAACTCTTTATTCGACCCCCTTCATCAATAATAGATCCTTCGTTGAGTTCAACACCTGACAGGTTAAAAATCACGTCGTTGCAACCACAACTCTTTATTCGACCCCCTTCATCAATAATAGATCCTTCGTTGAGTTCAACATCTGACAGGTTAAAAAATCACGTCGTTGCAACCACAACTCTTTATTCGACCCCCTTCATCAATAATAGATCCTTCGTTGAGTTCAACATCTGACAGGTTAAAAAATCACGTCGTTGCAACCACAACTCTTTATTCGACCCCCTTCATCAATAATAGATCCTTCGTTGAGTTCAACATCTGACAGGTTAAAAAATCACGTCGTTGCTACCACAACTCTTATTCGATCCCTTCATCAATAATAGATCCTTCGTTGAGTTCAACACCTGACAGGTTAAAAATCACGTCGTTGCTACCACAACTCTTTATTAGACCCCTTCATCAATAATAGATCCTTCATTGAGTTCAACACCTGACAGGTTAAAAATCACGTCGTTGCTACCACAACTCTTTATTCGACCCCTTCATCAATAATAGTTCCTTCGTTGAGTTCAACACCTGACAGGTTAAAAAATCACGTCGTTGCTACCACAATTCTTTATTCGACAGCCTTCATCAATAATAGATCCTTCATTGAGTTCAACACCTGACAGGTTAAAAAATCACGTCGTTGCTACCACAACTCTTTATTCGACCCCTTCATCAATAATAGATCCTTCATTGAGTTCAACACCTGACAGGTTAAAAAATCACGTCGTTGCTACCACAACTCTTTATTCGCCCCCTTCATCAATAATAGATCCTTCATTGAGTTCAACACCTGACAGGTTAAAAATCACGTTGTTGCTACCACTACTCTTTATTCGACCCCTTCATCAATAATAGATCCTTCATTGAGTTCAACACCTGACAGGTTAAAAAATCACGTCGTTGCTACCACAACTCTTTATTCGACCCCTTCATCAATAATAGATCCTTCACTGAGTTCAACACCTGACAGGTTAAAAATCACGTTGTTGCTACCACAACTCTTTATTCGACCCCTTCATCAATAATAGATCCATCGTTGAGTTCAACACCTGACAGGTTTAAAAATCACGTCGTTGCTACCACAACTCTTTATTCGACCCCTTCATCAATAATAGATCCTTCATTGAGTTCAACACCTGACAGGTTAAAAATCACGTTGTTGCTACCACTACTCTTTATTCGACCCCTTCATCAATAATAGATCCTTCGTTGAGTTCAACACCTGACAGGTTTAAAAATCACGTCGTTGCTACCACAATTCTTTATTCGACCGCCTTCATCAATAATAGATCCTTCGTTAAGTTCAACACCTGACAGGTTAACAAATCACGTCGTTGCTACCACAACTCTTTATTCGACCGCCTTCATCAATAATAGATCCTTCGTTGAGTTCAACACCTGACAGGTTAAAAAATCACGTCGTTGCTACCACAATTCTTTATTCGACCCCTTCATCAATAATAGATCCATCGTTGAGTTCAACACCTGACAGGTTAAAAAATCACGTCGTTGCTACCACAATTCTTTATTCGACCGCCTTCATCAATAATAAATCCTTCATTGAGTTCAACACCTGACAGGTTAAAAATCACTTCGTTGCTACCACAACTCTTTATTCGACCCCTTCATCAATAATAGATCCTTCATTGAGTTCAACATCTGACAGGTTAAAAAATCACGTCGTTGCTACCACAACTCTTTATTCGACCCCTTCATCAATAATAGATCCTTCATTGAGTTCAACACCTGACTGGTTAAAAAATCACGTCGTTGCTACCACAACTCTTTTTTCGACCCCTTCATCAATAATAGATCCTTCATTGAGTTCAACACCTGACAGGTTAAAAAATCACGTCGTTGCTACCACAACTCTTTTTTCGACCGCCTTCATCAATAATAGATCCTTCGTTGAGTTCAACACCTGACAGGTTAAAAATCACGTCGTTTCTACCACAACTCTTTATTCGACCGCCTTCATCAATAATAGATCCTTCATTGAGTTCAACATCTGACAGGTTAAAAAATCACGTCGTTGCTACCACAACTCTTTATTCGACCCCTTCATCAATAATAGATCCTTCATTGACTTCAACACCTGACAGGTTAACAAATAACGTCGTTGCTACCACATCTCTTTATTCGACCCCTTCATCAATAATAGATCCTTCGTTGAGTTCCACACCTGACAGGTTAAAAAATCACGTCGTTGCTACCACAATTCTTTATTCGACCTCCTTCATCAATAATAGATCTTTCGTTGAGTTCAACACCTGACAGGTTAACAAATCACGTCGCTGCTACCATAATTCTTTATTCGACCCCCTTCATCAATAATAGGTCCTTCGCTGAGTTCAACACCTGACAAGTAAAATATTTAAGCTTAATTTTTTATTCATCCGTTCATTTTAGTAAGCGCATTTTGCACCGTTGTAATCACCAATCTCCTGCATCTGACAATTGTGGTTCCTAGTGATATTCAAGACAGAACAGGGCAATGACATTATCTGATGACGTTAAACGTTGTCCATTTTGTCTTCGATGACTTGTAAGTGTCAAATTCTTCAAATCCTCCTCATTATATTTAGAGGAAATTTCAGCTATCTCTTCTGATTTTGCGTATAAGTGACATTTTGTTTTAATTTTCCTTGAGACTTGCTTGTTGCTTACGTTTTCTGTCTTTGGTGTTCTCATCATCCTTCTGTAGAACTCTATTTTTATTGTCTCCATGTTTCTCTGCATCTGTGATGAGATTTTCCTGCATTCACTACCATATAATAGGATCGATATCACATAGCACTTCAATATTCACTGGATGACAGTATGATTGAAAACGGCTAAAATACTAAGAAAAAAATAAAAAGAAAAGAAAAGTAATGGTGTAGTCGTTTTGTTACTTAACCTTTAGTGGGGAGCACCAGTTACTACTGGTATGAACATTAATAATCAGTTTTTTTTAATCATTTCATCCTAAGCAAGGCAATAAAGCCACTAAGATAGAATTACTGAGTGTGAAAGAATATGAGAAAAAGGAAACATTATTAAAGAGAGAGAACAATAACAGAAAAGGAATTTAAAAGACGGAAGCTAAAGATTCACATTTCATTTAAACTTTTAAAGATCGAAGTTTGCTGGAAAGTAAAAAGTCGGAAGAGAGTTCCACAAGTATAGATCTTACGATTATAACTAGTCATTCCAACTGTAAACCTAACAGACAATCTATTAGGTTGGTGCAAAAATAATGACGTAATAATGTCGTTTTTTGACGTATTTTTTAACGTCAAACAACGACATTATTACGTCATTGTTTTTGCACCAACCTAATAGTACAGCGCTTAAATTTGTAAAGTCTATGTACCAAAGAGAATAGATCATCAGAACAATTACCATGAAAGTTTTTTTTAGAAAAGGCATGAGACAGCTACGTTACATCAATGGGAAAGTGGTTGAAGCCGACATGGCAGGTCAGGACCAATAATATTGCATATTCTTCTTTGTATTTTATCAAGAATCTCTGAATACATAGCGGTAGCAGACCAGATTTAACAGCAATATTCAATGCATGAACGAATGGTAGACTTATAAATGTGTAAGATAGATTCTGACAAGAAAAATCATCAAGCATAACACAGTGAACCAACTAATAATAAGTTAATAATAAGAACAACAACAACGCTTTGGTTTCTGTAAACCTTCTTTTTATTCCCTCTCTAGTCAGCCGGATGCATTCACCCCCAGCCACTCTACATTACAATCGAAAGGTGCTTAAAGAGAAGAAGCATCAATGCAGGAAAAAGCGCTGTGTTTTCTTTACATCGAAGACTTTGATCAGGCAGTGCTTCATGGAATGTCCTTAACATTACCACATCAAAGAAGAATCTGAAAACAGACAGACAGACAGACAGATTAAAAATAGTTTTTATTATGTACATTTATTGGTAAAAATAAATTCACTATTTCAGTGTGATAAAAAAAAGGTACCTAGACATTATGTCTGATTTGGTCCAGATTTTGTCTCTCTTCACTATTCCGACGAAATAAAAGTTTTTTTAGTATAATGTAGACCAAGTTGAAGCAAGACAATCACTTAACAGACAAATATATCTGAGTCTCTCACATGAAAGGCTTGAACAAATAAGACTGCAATCTAAGAAACATAGGATTAAAGGAACTGGTTAATTAAACGGATTATTTTGCTCAAGAACTAAATTTGTCTACATGCAGATAAGTATTTTATATGTATAGGATATTAAAACAACTAAGGGAAGTAATTAGTAATAAATTTACAAACTTAAGCTGATTTACCTCCCTTCTCACTGCAGATAGGACAGGAAATATATAAATAAATAAACACTGATAATTATTATATGATTTAAATATATATAGTAGATTAAAGCATACAAACCTTGCAATGAAATGGTTTAATGGTTTCTTGCACTCAAACACGGGCTCCATTTCTTACTGTCATCATTATTTTCTTGCCAAATTGACAGAGCAACCTGAAACCACAGGAAAAATGTGTTTTAATTTATGAGTTAAAAATAACGTTGATTATATAAAACTATGAAATGAAACTTTTCCATTTTTCGTAAATATCTTGTGTTGAACAATGCTTAGAACTCGAGTCATGTTCTTAAATAGTCTCGTCGGATCAAGGCTTTTGATATGGATGTTACGCATGGCACCAGACTCGTTTAGAAAATATCTAAACTGTCGGCTATATGCAATCGCTTTCTCAGATCGATGGTCAAAAATGGTTTTGAGCGAATGAAATGTGTAAGCCTCAGTGAAGACAATTCCGCCTCGAATCTCGTGGACTGGCGTTACAAATTCACAAAAAACTGTACTGGTTAACAGAAACCACATAACCTTAAGACTGTCAACAGCAGCAACAACTAAAATGGATAGCACATTTAATACTAAGAGAGAATAATGATATAATCAAGATGTTAACGATACTCCAAACAAAAGACAAGGAAGGAAACTCCCATCGATACATAAAAGAACATTAACATAACTGGACTTGAGAAGACTATTTTTCTGAAAACTTGTTTGAAGAGAAGGATTTTATAAATTTCAACCGACAGCAAGACTACATGCTCGATTAATGAATGCCTATAGTTGAGACTCTAATAAGTGCTTATAAAGAAACGGCTCATATTGCCATTACTATTATTATAATTTTGCCGTGACAAAAGGAATTCAGAAATGAAAATTACTCCTAAACTGAAATAAAAAAAATTAAAAGACGTTGGATTGTTTCCCCATGTAAAAGTTGTAGAAATGGATTCAGCTAGATGATGCGTGTGTGACGTAATAGGCAAATCGGTTATGTAGCTGCGGCAGTCATAGTACGCAACGAGGATTTAATACCGTTTGACCATGAAATTGTTTCTAGAAAGATAGAACACTATCTCCAAAATGTTAAATGCTATAGATTGTATTCGGTCAACATTAGTATTGTATACTTCGTTTGGTTTGTTTTACAGCATATCAACCTCAGTGGGTTATTTAATGCCGACAAGATTTTTATTGTTGTTAATATTTTTTTTTCAAAAATGTATTGCTGATAATATTTTTTTCTTTAAAAGTGTATTGCTGGTAATGTTTTTTTCAATAATGCATTGCTGGTAATAAGCTTTTCTCCAAAAAATTATTGCTGGTAATAATTTTTTACAAAAATGTATTACTGGTATTAAAACCTATTTTTACACTTTTATGGTGTTTTGATCCCAATTTGGGGATTAACTATTTGCCTATAGTTGAGACTCTAATAAGTGCTACCACCTCGGATCAGTGTGGACCTGGGAACACCAGCAATTAAGAAGTGGTTCTACACTCCTCAAAACCTTCTGATTGGAGGCCTTGCTGTCGGATGTAGTTTATCGTCCTACCCAGGACACGGGTGTAGTTTATTATCTTATCTAGGACGGTGTATACTTGGAATATGTGATTTTGGGGTAGACATGAACAGCACATTAAAATTGCAGAAACCTTTACCTGATATAAGAACAGGTTCGTTGGTGATCGACAAGGATGGTTACCTAACTCAATGAATCATTGCGTCATATCATATCCTAATTCAATGCCGGTACTGTTCACCCAACAGTCAGCGCAATGTACAGCATGCAATGCATTATTACACGTAAACCACAAGAGTAGTATTAATGACGCAACATCCTTTACTCTGATATTAGAATTGAAGATTAAAAACTGGCAACATGTCAGCTGGTCAGATGAATCATGTTTCCAGCTGTTACGAGTTGACGGTAAAGTTCGTCATATCCAAAGAATCAAACGAATAATTATCACTTGATAATTATGAATATACACAACCGTGGCTTAGGATACTAGCGGCTAAAGCTAGAACAAAAAAAGCGAAAGGATTTAAAATCAGTTCGAGGAGAAAACTGATATTTTGTTGGTCACTGCTGGTTGTGAGGCCATTATAAAATTATCAGCAAGTGCATACCTAAGACAGTTGGAGCATATGACGTTTGACGATATAAGTCAACTAATAATGAAAAACATAGCACCTCCTCCAAAAAACTAGTGAATACAGAGAGAGCTAAGTTCATGAATATTTCTCAAAAAATGAATGAACCACTAACTGAATGTTCTTCGTCTAAAACAGACCGCTAAATATTGTGAATTTGAGAAACTGGGATAAGAAAAACAGTCAAATCTAAGAGGATTTGATCGAAATGAAATTGGTAAACAGCCTTCAAAATGAGGAATATTGGCAACTGACTCTAATGTTTTTGCAACTGGGAAAGTTGTCACTAGAACAGTGTGTTGAATTTGTTCAGCAACAAGAATTGATTGGAAAATTCAATAGAAGAAAGGTTACGGATAAAATGAGGTGTACTTTTTGTGGATATCAACAGCAAAGAGAAAAAACAAAACTGTCCGGCATATAAAAAGATGTGAAAAGTGTTTCAAAATGAATCATTTTAAACGTATGTGTAAATTCACAAAGAAAAACGTAGAGATGGTCCAACAAAATGAAGATTAAATAAATATGAACGTCATTTCACTGAAAAAAAAATGAAAAAGGATTATTAACATTTCGAATCAGTATTGTCTTATTTGAGATAAAACTATATAGGAGAAGGGGCGTGACGTTGATACCCAGAAATTTCTGGAAGAAGTTAGGAAAACCAAGATTAAAGGAAAAACTTGTCAAATTGAATCCGTTATAAAAACGTCAGGCTATTTTGAAGCCAATGTAGAATTAAAAAATAAGTTTTACGTATTACCAGTTATTGTGGGAAACTGTGAAAGGAAGGACGGTCTAATAGGAAATGATGTATTGAACATAAATACAACAAAACTGGTGAGACAAAAGGCCTGAGAAACTGGAATGTTAAAAATCTATGAAACAAAGTTAAGTGTCCTCCTCATATTTTCAAGTCCCAGTCCATCTACTATTGTGGAAAAACTAAAAAATTACTGGAAGAAGGTCTACTTGAATGAGTTCCGATAGGAGGGAAATAGTAGTAATAACTGATGCGAGTGAACAGTCAATTTCGGGAATATTAACTCAGGATGGTCATCTTATTATGTATCGTTCGAGAAAATTGTCAAAAGCCGAATTGAATTACTCAAATATTGAGAAAGAATTGTTGGCCATTTTATAGATGACAAATAGAGGTCGTCAGTTGCTTATTGGAAATAAATTCCTATTAGGGTTCGATCTTTAGAATTCATATGTAATCCTAGGAAGATGGGCTTCAATGTTATTTGACTTTGTCGAGATTTAGGTTTATTACTTCTGAAAGTGAGAAAGAGGAAGAAAAATTCGAAGATGCTTTCTTACACTGGGTGGAAACTGATATTTTGTCAATAGGCAAATTAGCTGAGGATATGAAGCGAGATCTCATATTGAACAGTATATTGTTCAGGATAAAAAAATAAGTGGAATAATTGCTTACAGGCAGAAAGGCGTTTTAAAGAGGTAAAACACAGGTTAACAGTAGTAAATGGTGTAATTTGTAATTAAGACGTAATGGTTCCGCCAGTAACACAAAGGAGCAAAATTATAAAAAGTATACATGATGATGTTCATTGCGGAATAACGTCTACACAAAGAAGATTAAGGCTAGTAGCATGGTGGCCAAGCTATTCTAAAATGTAGAATAATGCATAAAAGGTGCAAAATGTGCAATGAAAAAAGAAAATTTAGACAGACAAAAACACATACGTGGCCTAACGAGTCCCAACCTTGGGACAGAGTACACATGGATCATGCCCATGTTAATGGATTGGGATTATTACTAATACCGGTAGATTCATATTCAGGCTGGCCAGGTCTCCAACAAAAGAAGTTCGACCGTGAAACAAGCGCCAAGGATCATATTTTCAAGAAATGAAATTCCGAAAACGTTAGTATCTGACAACGCTCCAGAGTTCTGTGATGAGGAACTATAGCAATGGTTGAACAGAATTGGATGCAAACCATATATCCCACCTATGTGCCACCCGCAATCAGACGGATTAGCAGAAAGGATGGTGCAAACTATAAAAAAAACAGGTTGAAAATATATATACAACGGAAAGAAAAGATAGAAACATTTCTCCCTAGACTGTTGCTATGTCATAGGACGATACCACATGCTAAAAGGTCAAAAAGTCCGTTCGATCTCACGAGTAGACAAATTAAAGCCCCTCTGACCATATCCTATGCTACCAATGAAAAACTATGGTATAAAAAGAATAGTGTATCTAATCTACAAGAGACAAGATTCATAATGCAAGGTGGGCAGAACACTGTGATAATAGAAAAATGGAAATAGGATATTATCGCATGCAGACCAAGTTAGATTGCAACTCGATAGTGATGAAGAAATGTTTAGTGAGCCTGAAAGGCGAAAGTGTCATGTCAAGGCAAGACGAAGTAGACAGGGGAATCGACAGTAATATAAACTTTGAAGCTGAACAAGGACAATCACTGGAAGAACACTCCTGTGAAAAAAGAAACAGATCAAGATCTCCCATATTAGACAATCTCTTAGGGAGATGGAGGAAGATAGTAAGGAGACAAAAGCTCCCAGGAGTAGTGCCAAGGAAAATAAGGAGATAAAATTTCTTCGGTACAGAAAGATGAGGTGACACATTTACATAGGAAGTCACAAGGACTATAAATAGCTACGGCTATGAGCCACGAGGCAGTTAAGTGTATAATACTTCCTGTGAGTCAGTAACACTACACTACAACTTTCAACCTCCTGAAAGTTGATGGAAGAGTAAGTAAAAAAGAAATGAAACAAACATGAGAGAATGGAATGAAAAGAAGAAGAAGAAGTTGAAGGAGAAAAAGAAGAAAGAAAGAAAGAAATAAAGAAAGAAAGGTACAGGAAAGAAAGATGGAATGGAAGACATGGGATGTATGTTCTAAAGAAAGAAAGAAAGAAACAAACAAACAAACAAACAAACAAACAAAAGTAGAATGAAAGACAAAAAGGTACAAAAAAATAATAGAGAAAAGGTATTCAGGACACAAGATGAGGCCTGTGAAGAAAGAAAGCAAGAAAGAAAGATGGAATGGAAGACATGGGATGTATGTTCGGAAGAAAGAAAGAACGAAAGAAAGAAAGAAAGAAAGAAAGAAAGAAAGAAAGAAAGATGGAATGGAAGACATGGGATGTATGTTCTGAAGAAAGAAAGAAAGAATGAAAGAAAGAAAGAAAGAAAGAAAGAAGGGATTAGAGATGACGTGACATGTGAAGAAAGAAAGAAAGAAAGAAAGAAAGATGGAATGGAAGACATGGGATGTATGTTCTGAAGAAAGAAAGAAAGAAAGAAAGAAAGAAAGAAAGAAAGAAAGAAAGATGGAATGGAAGACATGGGATGTATGTTCTGAAGAAAGAAAGAAAGAATGAAAGAAAGAAAGAAAGAAAGAAAGAAGGGATTAGAGATGACGTGACATGTGAAGAAAGAAAGAAAGAAAGAAAAATGGAATGGAAGACATGGGATGTATGTTCTGAAGAAAGAAAGAACGAAAGAAAGAAAGAAGGGATTAGAGATGACGTGACATGTGAAGAAAGAAAGAAGCAAACAAGCAGACAGACAAAAGCAGAAAGAAAATAAAAAGGTAAGAAAAAAAGGAAAGAAAAATCTGTAAAACATGTCATGGCTATCATTTTATTTTTTCTGGAGCCACTTCAACGAATACCATAGTTCCTGGTAAAGTACATAATCAACTTACCACTGGCCAAATGCAGGGAAGTACTGACAAAAGTACATCAAAAAGAGTACTGGTTGTCTGGCGATCCACACTTCATCCATTTGATTGGCAATTGCGAAGCACATCAAGCGAGCACAGCGTCCAGGTTCCATTCGTCGTTCTTTCATGTCCATTTTCACACCGTAATGCTAAGCAGAAAGAATAACCAACAATCAGAAAAAAGTTAGGTCGGAAATAAGAGATTTTATAGGGATGATAAAAAAAAGTGTTTAGTTGTTCAGTTGTGAAATTGCATTGTAGGATATATTACTGGATATTTTATCATCCTCTCACGGGGATGAAATGCGGCACAATGCTATTTTAGAATGTGCATCAATGCCTTCAAAAATAGCCCAATTACATCGGCATATTGCCTCAGAAATCAAGATATGCACACTGACCCTCCCCTTTTTACTATAATGTGGAGGTATAGCCAGGGAGACGGAACTTCAGGAACCAAGCATAAAATCAGCTGTTTCATCCGAAGATGAGACAAAGCCAATGGCTATGGCTGGAGATTTTGTCATTACTAATAACGAAGTCATAAACAAAAATACTTTGGGTTCCTCCCGTAGAACGATACTTAGGCCAAACAATTAAAAGTAGAGAAGGGGTTAATTCAGCATAATTGGAATTATATTCAATATCTGTCTATATTTTTGAGATGAGGTATTATGTACATTATTTACATTATTCGGACTATTGTCCTCATCTTTGTCGCCATATTTATTACATCGTTTCGGCCCTTCAGTATCTGTCTATATTTCTGAGATGAGGTATTATGTACATTATTTACATTATTCGGACTATTGTCCTCATCTTTGTCGGCTATTTATTACAACGTTTCGGCCGTTGTTCGCTCTTGCCTTCTTCAGGTGGTTGGAAAAATCAAGAGTGGCTGACCACATATGGAGAGAGAAGGGAGACCACCGCCCTCTATGGGATCAGGTTGAGATCATAGACAAGGAACGCCATTGGAAAATTCGTAAACTTAAGGAATCAGCACATATGCTAGACCACAAAAATCTCCTGAGCCGACCAATAATAATAAGTGCCAGAAAAAAGCAATGATAACAACAAAAAGTTACAATATGAGCTCTGGTAAAAACATGGAATGATAACAGCAAAATTGAAATATGAGCACAGGTAAAAATGGTTGCTGAAGACATTAGGTTTATAATACACAGAAATTCATACACAGACTCGATACTCAAGGACACATGGCATAGTGGATAAAGGTGTTAGTTAGATCCAGTGACAGGACCCAAAGAGTGTGAGTTCAATACCCGGTTCAGGCAGTGGAGAACTTTCAGAGGGAAATTAACAGGAGATAACTGACATCCATTAATTATGGCACGTGGAATTAGAACAGTCTACCCCAGTGAGCGAAATAAAGGGTTCAGTTCGACATTCCAACCACCTGAAGAAGGCTGGAGCGTACAGCGGCCGAAACGTTGTAATAAATATGGCGACAAAGATGTGGACAATAGTCCGAATAAGGTAAATAATGTGAAGAATTATATTCATTCAGAATCCCAAGATTCTTTCAACAAGGAATAAAAGAATCAGTTTCATTCTAGGATTTTTGTCATTGCTAGTGATGATGACTATGTTCTTGACAAAGAAATTAAAATTTTTCTATATTGGATGAATAATTTTATCCCGCTTTTAATATGCATGTCAAACAAAAAATCCAGAACGCAATTGGAATATATAGACGTAAATAGCGATAACAATATTACTGCATATATTACTTACATGTTAAAAATTTTCTTTGAAGTCATTTGAATTTAAATTTGAAAAGTGATTCCACGTGGCAAATCTGACTACGCTAGTCTTCAAAATAGGACATTCCTTTTCAAATGAACTACTAGAAAGAAAGAGAAAAAATCCAGGCATGACTCACATTAGCAATCGATCCTGTGAAAGCATTTTCCAAGAGATTTGAAAAGACAGGCCCGGGATACAGTACACCTACTCGGATATTATGGCTGTACATTTCTGCTCGCAAACATTCAAACCAGCCCTGAAATATTAAAAAATAGAATTAAATATGAATCCTTTTAATTGAGAAAATCATTCGAAAATTAAAGTTTATTTATTTATTTTAAATTATCCACTTGTCACGACTGCTTTTATTATACTTGTTGATTCAATGCGAGAAACTGTATTTTGACGACATAGGCTTCAAAATGCTAAAATTCTTTTAACGCAATGGCATTGCAAAAACGTTATCTTGTAATTATTAGCTTTTTAACGCAATTGTCCTTAAGAATTAAGTGTTCAGAGTTTATTGTGGAAATTGAAATTCGCATTATCAAACTAACAAGCAAGAAAATTACTTTTCGGATTGAACAAAAAAAATTAGTGACAATGAAATGGGTCTCAAATTCAAAGAAAATATACAATATAATGAAAACTTATGAAGAAACTTATCTTTTATTTACGATCTGCACTGTCTATTCACTGTCATTAGTAGACAGTATAAGTTTTATTTTTTCTTTTATCTACCCCATGCCCTTTCAGACGATGGAGAATCCCAGCTCTCCACGATTTCCTATACTTCATATCACAAAATAATGTTTGTCTCCCAATCCTTCAAGCATTTACACAAACTCGTTAGGTAGGTTATCCGATGGTTTTCTTTTGTTTCTCTTGCCTTTAATAGGCCCTTTGAGTGTCAAATTCTTTAAGCAGTCTTTCTTCATAATGTGCCTCCAAAATTAGTACGGTTTGTCTTTTTGCTACCCCTCCTAATCCCTTTCCTATCAACCGTTAACACAAACTCGTTAGATAGGTTTTCAGCTGGTTTCCGTTTTTCTCTTGCCTTCAATTGGCCTTTTGAGTGTCAAATTCTCTAAGTCTTCTTTCTTCATTATGTGACACAGATATTTCAACTGCCGTTTTCTGATTTTAAATATGTCTCTTTATCGATTTTGCTTTATATTTCCCCATAGCTCTCATACTTTGGCGGTTTGTTCGGGGGTGGGATGTAACATGTGCAAAAAAAAAAAAAAATTACCAAGATTTTCTAAAAAAAATTTGCAAGAATTTCTAAATCAATGTTTTTCACTGCTGAAACACCAATCGTAACTATGTCGTTGACTACTGATGAAAAAAAAAAGTTTTAAACCAAAATTTCAAACGTGCTAGAAACGATTATTAAGAAATTTAATAAAAACTACTTTGGTCTTTCTTAATAATAACATAAACATTTTGACGATAAAACTTTGTTTTTAGGAAGTCTGGGGTTTTTTTTTCATCATGCTATGCTATTTTTTCAGCGACAAAGTGGAGGTGCCTATAATAGATTTATAATGTAAATATATGCTGAAATTTTTACCACCATCGTTTACTTAATGCCAATTTTATTGCGAAAACATTGACTTGCATAATAAAATCTGACACTCTGTACAGCAAGGATTCAAAGAAATAAGTTTTACAAAGTCTGATACAAGGCCACTCACGGTAAGGATTGTTTTTTAATTGATTTTTTTATCAACCCTTTGTGGGTCATTTCAGACCGAAACATATTTCAAATTGTAGGCGGTTGATTCCCAAACGGTCCCATTTTGACCAGGTTCGACACGTCTTAACTTCGGTGATCGAACGGGAAGCAATGTTTACTAAGCACATCCTTGTGCAAATTAATTGAGACAACCGCTTTCCTTTCTTTCAACATACGGTCAGTTTTAGACCCACTGGAGTGTCGGGGTGTAATCGATTTCTATTTTTTCATCAGATTAGGTCATTTGCAATGGCATGCAGTAATATGAATCTACTTTCGGGGTGTACGATGAAATTTGTTTCGCCTTGAAAAATATCCGTGATTGCATCACATTTTTATCACACCCAGACAGTATTATCTCGACTGTTGATTAGCTGTCCTACGGCCATTGTCTGCAATGGGTGTTACCCTAAGGAAGTGTACGAAAATTGTAACGCTGGACGAACACACTGGCGAACTACACCAGTGAGCAAATCAAAGTACTATCGACTGTCCCGAAAACTTTAAATCCAGTCGAGAATCTGTGGTCAATCTGCAAGGAGCAACTTCGTGGAATGGACATACGAATTACTAACATGCGCATTGCGTCATGTTTCATTGGAAAAACACGAAAAAAAAAAGTAAATAATAATGGAATTATTTGTTTTGTTTCAATTAATTTGCCCAAGGGTGTAATTTGACCGTAAGGACACAGTGTGGAGCCACTTCGTTAAGATCGAATTTGTCACACTAGAAAATTGATTTGCTGGACACTTTTACGAACCATCGCACTTCAGCATTTGCCTAAATAGAGAGATACTGTGCCACGAGGTAATAGCGAATCAGTTTAGTTGATCATTACACCCGTGTTGTGAGTTCTATCCTGTCTGGATTGCTATATACTTAATGGCGCTGTACCAGACCTATATAAAATTTATAAACAACTAAATATAACCTGTTTATTCTTTTCTTATTCTTTTTATTCGTCTAGGTTATAATACTGTTCTACGTAGTGCGTTTTGCCTACCTGTAAGGCATGTTTGGCACCAGAATAGGCTGCAGAATATGGGGCACCTGAAAAAAATCAGAAAGATAAAGTGATATATTCCAAAGTAGCTATTATTCTATTTCTATTCCGAAAACAAATTATAAAGGGTTTTTTTTTTCATATCTTTATACAGTACTCTAGTTTTTAACTACTAATCTTTGTACTCTTAATATGTATTACCATTCCAGTACCATTTCAACATGTGATATTATGGACAGCCACATAGAAAAGGGAAGGGGTAGTTTTATTTCGATCTCAAATATTTCCGTTTGATAGACCACCGAATGATCCCTTTTGAAGTTCGGTCTTCTAAGTGGCATGGACTTTAGGCGAGGGTGAATGGGATGTAAAGGGATTTTCGGAGATCAAGTTGTAACAAAACCGGAAATAGGTTATATCCGTGTGCTGGTCTATATTAAAAGTCATGCTTCGGATTGGAGAGAGACGGAAGTGTTTGTGTCGCGATTCCGAAGCTCCTATTTCGTATTGCCAGTCATCACACCGGGATGAGTAAATCGATGAGGAGTTGGTAGAGGGGAAGAGCTGGCATAGCAGAATTTGTCTGAAGTATTACCTACCTAGTTACCCACCTGGACCAGAAGATGGTCCTGAATAAAATACCTACATACAATACGGAAAACAAGGTTCGTGTTCTTATTTCTCGAAGTAACATTTCTTTCATCATATTACACTGTGAGCATGTATGGCACCCTTTCCCAGTTTTTGGTGAACACAGACAAAATTGAGGATTGGAAGGCAACGTGTGGTGATCATTGGCCGGTCGGTGGAAAGGTTGGGCGAGGACCGCGTTTTATTATCATTTAAATCATTTTATTTTTGTATCATTTAAATATAGAGACGGAATTATTATGGCATAATATATGCCATAATAATTAATAATATAGAGACGTAAATGCCATAATAATTAATATAGAGACGGAATTATTATGACATAATATATGCCATAATAATTAATAATATAGAGACGTAAATGCCATAATAATTAATATAGAGACGGAATTATTATGACATAATATATGCCATAATAATTAATAATATAGAGACGTAAATGCTATAATAATTAATAATATAGAGACGGAATTATTATGGCATAATATATGCCATAATAATTAATAATATAGAGACGTAAATGCCATAATAATTAATATAGAGACGGAATTATTATGGCATAATATATAACATAATAATTAATAATATAAAGACGTAAATGCCATAATAATTTATAATTACCATAAATTACCGCAAGAAAAAGATTGTTTCGATAATTTTCGGAGAATTTACTCCAGCATACACATATATTAGGGATTTAACAGCTTCATTGATTTCTTCAGGTCGAGAGGACATTTTCTTAATGATGACGTGTTTAAAAGTAGAGAAGAGATGAAGTTAGTAAAACTCACATGATTATTTCAACAAGAAAAAATAATTAGTTTCGTAAGTAACTGTTTGGCCGTCTCCTCTATCCCTCTTGCCTTTAATATGCCCAGTGAGTGTCAAATCTTCCAAGCCCTCTTTCCTCATTACGTTCCCTAGAAATTCCATCTCCCTCTTTTATATAGTAAGTATAAGTGTCATTTTTCCATTTTCTCTAAAACTTCGTCATTTCTCACATGCTCAGTTCATAGTATTCTCAGCATCCTTCTGTAGAACCAAATTTCTGTTGCCTCAAGCCTCTTCTTCATCTGTGATGAGATTATCCAGTATTCACTATCATATAGGAGGATCGATATTATATAACAGTAAAGTACTGTTTTCTTTGTTTTTAACGAGATTTTCCTGTTTTTAATACTTTGCTTGGTTTTGGAAGGCATCTTTCGCTACGTCTATATTAATTGTGGGAGTCTCATACACATTTGTACGTGTGGTGACAAAATTTTCCCCGTCTTATCGGCTATTGCCACATGCGTAAGACCGTGCATATTTATCCTACCTCTTTTAGTGTGTAGGATTACCCCACTTGTATGCCAAATAACTTCTGCTAACCACCACTATATGGAGTTCCAAAGGATGTGAGAAAAAGATGCAAAATTGTAGTTCTTTCTCTTTTTTTTTTTTTTTTTTTTTTATTCACTGGATGAATTAGTAATGAGATGTGTTTCGTTCGTCTCCGGAGGACCTTTTGGGTCCCAGTGAACCTCATGTCACGTAGGTGCAATAGGGGATTTACTGCCAGAAGACGGATCTCTCGGAATTATGTTTATTTGATATGAATCTGGACACGAATGACTAGAGATGCCCAAAAAGTATACTGAACGAAATTTATAAATAAACTCCATTGCTCTTGCTGATGCTGCTAACTCACCGATTTTGCCCTCAACTCCACAAGTGACCACAATGTGACCCTCTCCTCTATTCATCATGTGTGGCAGGACGCTCTTTGTCAGCGACAAATGCCCAAGAACATTCAGTTCGAGGCAATGTCGGTCAACTTCCAGTGACGTTTCTTCCCAGGCTGCTCGCTGGCCTCGACCGGCGTTGTTCACCAGAATGTCGATCTGGAAAGATAATCAAAACTATTAATACTTTAATTAAATAAACCAATTCATTGTTATGCCGGCATGAGTAGTATGAAGACAATGTTGCCGGTGGTGTCTTCATATAAAATGTGGCTGATACTAAGAACTAATGGTTGAAGGATACACGTGACTATAAGTGAATATTGTTTGGGATTCATAAGTAGAATTTTAAGGAATGAACAATTAAGAAGCAGGTAAGCCACACTCGTAAGCCAGTCCGCAGAAACTCTTAAATTAAACATTATGTTATTTATAGATGCTGCTGGAAGTGCCATGTACTACAGACTTGCAGTATCGTATGCGAAAGAATTGGTAATTAAGAAAGATTACAGGAACATATATGGTGGATTTAGTATGAAGTATATCTTGGTAATAGTGGCTTATTACTAGTGAAATAGATTGTCTGGCTTTGATAAAACGAGCCATGAATTAAAGTGACAAAGTTACGAAAACATGCATATTGAATGGAAGAAATTGTCCGGCATCATACTGATAGCTAAAGATGCTAATGGAAACAAAGAGTGGAATAGACAGGAGGAGTGTCATTTGTGATTTGGGATCAGATGTCAGAAAGGTTCAAAAGAGCTCATGCTAATGATTTAAGACTAGCCGAAGTAGATGATTGGGAAAGTTCCGAACCAAAAATAAAAGAAAGATGAGAAAAGTAACTCTTGTAGAGACAGAGGACGATAAATAGGCAAGTGATACACAAGGACGATGAAATTTCAGCGCAGTCGTGGATGCTGTTATATGTATATAACGCCCCGCCCCCGTGCATGTGTGGCAAAAATGAATTGAAATTGAAATCGGTACTTACTGAAGAGAAATTAAAGCTCGCTGGGGGTGGGGGAAGTAAAAATCACTCCGAAAGAAAGACTGAATAGGAAAGATAAACTATGAGAAAAAAAATGGAACTAATGAACTAAGTTGCAAGGGGTGGTGCGAGCCCCAATTAGAGATTAAAGAAAAAAAATATATAAACAAAATGTACAGAGATATCCAGGTGAATGATAACATAAAAAAAAACTCTTTTTAATTTCTACTGCATGATTAGTAGAAACTTGTAAATGAAATAGGTTGTAAGGGGTAATTTGCACCCCAATTAAAGATTATATATATATATATATATATATATATATATATATATATATAATGAAATGGACTAAGTTTGACAATTATTTTAATATATGTGGGTCCTCCGATAGGAATCGAACCTGTATCCTACACGGAATTCCTGTCTGAGGACACATAGTTTCTGTGACACTCAGGTCGGTAAATGTTGTTAATACTGTTTATTATAAACAGAGCATTCACTTAAATATTTGCATCTATAAAAATAACGTACGAACAGAAAATATATTAAAATAATTGTCGAACTTAGTCCATTTTATAATGTATGATGTGATCTGCTTACGTTTAAGATACGCTTCGAGCAGATATCTGCGTTCAAGGGAAATCATGCATGAGAAATTTGTAGTTTAAAAACAGTAATTCAATCTTGCTAACCAGACGCTTCCTCTGTAGCTAAATGGTATAGCACGTCAGGCTATATGACGGTTCCGTGTAGGATAGAGGTTCGATTCCTGTTGGAGGACACATATTTTCTATGAGATTTCTCGGATATTCAGGCCGTTGAGTGTTGTTAATACTGTTTATTATAAACAGAGAATTTACTTAAATATTTCCATCTATAAAAATAACGTATGTACAGTATATATATATATATAAACAAAATGGACAAAGATATTCAGGTGCATGATAACAGAAGAAAAAAAGATTTTTACTGCATGATTAGTAGAAACTTGTGAATGAATTAATTTGTAACGGGTGATACGAGTCCCAATTAATGATTGAGATATATATATATATATATATATATATATATATATATATATATATATATATATATATATAGAGAGAGAGAGAGAGAGAGAGAGAGAGACATCGACATCCAGGTACATGATAACAGAAGAAGACTTTTTTATTCCTACTGCCTGCTTAGTGAAAATTTGCTTGAAAATTATTAGCTTCACAAAAAGGGGAAGGTGGAGGTTGAGTGTCAATTACAAGTAAATGATTAAGGGGTAAGGGAGTGATGTCACACTGGGACATAATCAAAATAATCAATCAGGGTTAATCAAAATAAAAAAGGAGAGGAACAGAGTAGAAGAAAGAGACTACGAACTGGATGATAATTCTTGAAATTCTCAGAAAGGTGGATTGAAAAGTTGTGAAGAAAATTAAAAAAAGAATTGCGTTAATAAATCATGTTTCAAAATAATAAAATAAAATCCAGAACAGTTCCAAGGAGAATCGAACCCAAATTTAACTAGACGAAATTTAGTAAGATTGAGCAAAAACAAGACTACCTTTCCTTCCCCAACTTCCCGCTGATAAGAAAGAGACGTATCCTCAAAGATGTCAAACAGAATAACATATGTTGTCGATAAAGAAACCCGGGTGGTCGTCGAAATAACTTTTAAGATTGTTCTGGACAAAGAGCCAGAAAAAACATCTGGTTTCAGTCGGCCACCCAGAAGAAAAATAACCATACAAAAATAGACATTAGCATAGGTTCGTTCATTTTAATTTCTGTGACATTCGTTAAAAATTTGATATCCGACATTAATTTGGATTCCTTTGGATACAAGTGCTAAAAAAAAAAATTAATTACTAGCCCTGGAGTAACCCTAGGCGGCCGGCTGTGTATCCTGGTCGATCAAGAAATTACCTAAAAACAACCAACGTGAGACAAGCTGATAAAGATTACTGACTGGAAATCCTCTTTTCGCCTACGCATTTTGAAAGTTTCGATTCGTCACAGGGATAGGGTGCCGGTCAATATCAACATCTACGCTTTTCAGAAAATCACGCTACTTGGAGCAGCTTACATAGTATGGAATGTACTATCAGTCAAGTAGTAGATACGCTGTAATTCAACCAATATAAGGCCCAAGAGCCACCCAAGGTAGATGATTACTGACTGAGGTTTCTGCACATAAGAGGAAGAAGCAAGAAGTGTGGTTTAAGAGGATATGCAGGAAATATAACGGTTAGACTTAAACAAATTAAGATCGTAGTAATCCGTGAAGCATCCTCTCGAAAATTTGTTCTACACATCAGCGGTGTTTGGAAAGAAGATGTCCGAATAGAACTTCTTTCTGACTAATGGAATATGAAGGGAATAGTGATGATTCGTTTCAGTGTACATAGTAAAGCGGGTTTTAGCTGTCAAGGGCAGGACTGGTAGAACTAAGAACTGTAACTCCTCAGAACATTTGTCATGGAAATAGCGATAACTTAGTGAGAGGGTTCTGACGGTTCGCCTTTGGGATAGGTGTTATAGAGTGGAAAATAATTAATCAACCACAAGGCGGTATAAAGAAGCAGCCATTTTCCTCACGTCTTTATCAATAGGCCATATATATGAGTTCCATTTGGGGTCTAGGGTGAACTTGATTCCTAATAGGTTTTCAAGGTAAGGAAGCTCCTTAAGAGAACAACCATTCATGGTAAGTGAAAGTTTAGGGTCTATGAAGCACAAAGGAAACAACAACAACAATAACAACAAGAACTACAACAACAATAACAACAATCTCAGTGCGCTGGATACCAAACTCTTTCCTCATCTCGGAAATGTTTGCTTTGGTTCTCTCTGTTTCATTAAAACGCTAAACAGAATTCTGTTGTAGCAGGTGTGGCATTGTTAAACAGCTATAAAAACGGGACACTTCCTGTTTTTCTTTCTTCTTCTTCTTTCCTTTCAGCACGCGATAGTGACAACACCAACACGCGACCTGCTCCGGGCTTGGAGATATATTACCCCGGGTGACTGAACTCTTTTACACGTTGTTTAAAAATATCTGATCGGAAAATTGTTGCTGAATTTAACAGTAACGCTCAAACCACATTCATTGCTTGTTACTGCGCAACTAACACAAGTGATGAAAAACTAGTAGATGACTTTTACTCCGATCTGAAGCGAGTACGATGATGATGATGATTATTATGATGATGAAAGATGAACGACAGAATTAAGAGATGCTATAAACAAATTTTTAAAACTGATAACATTCTTTAAGGCTACCCGCTGTAGTAATAAGGAAGACTTGGGAGAGCATAAAAATAAAATCGATCTAATCAGATCTTTTACTAACCAGAACCAAATTTCAAGCAGCAATTACGTTTAACCTTCCTTACATTGATTTAGCTTTACCTTTTTTCGATAAAATAGAATTTAATTACAAAATATTAGACTTCTACACGCGAGACAATGCAAAAATCGAAATTCTTGTTTTTTTTTCCAAGAAAATGACGAATCAAAATAATACATTATTTATACATTAGCTGTAAGAAGCGCCTATTCGGTAGGGTGCATCGAAGGCGAAGATGTAAGATTCAATGTTTGATTATCCTGCAAAGGTTCATACAAAAATATACTTTATTTTTCTTTCAAAATTATCATGATTATGTGATTGAAATCAGTGTCTTCTTTCATTTGTTCATCTTTTAAAACTCATTATTTGCGATCAAGGTGTAGATAGAATTCTAATTTCAGTTAAGATAATTCCAAGCATCTGGACTGATTTGTTTTTATGGCTTATCAACTCTTTGCAGGTTATTCGAAGCTAGAAAATATGTATTTAGATTGTAAGAATCTGGTAGAGATAATAATGATTTAGTAATACAGATCGTACTAATAAACCCATAGATTGGGGGAGAAGAGGTGGATTCATAACTTCTCAAAGATTATTTGCGCGTAGGAGAATACAACGAACCTGACTGGAATTGGAACTCGGCTCTCCGACTTCTAATTCCGAGCCGTTACCCATTACACCACCCACACATCCAAGTTTGCTGTACCTGGTATTCCCAAGCAGTCACCTGTCTAGGTACTGGGCAAGCTCGACATTGCTTTACTTCTGGGATCGTACAGAAGTCGGTGTTTCTACGTGATTTGGCCCTAAGCCTCATCTAGCAGAGGGGCGGAAACGCATAAGCATATAGATATACACATATGCACTTTTCGTATAAAGGATAAGAAAAAAAACACTCGAGGGTATTTTGTGAAAATCAATAGCAATCATTTCAAAGAGAAAAATTCCTGAAATATAATTGGTAAGTGCAGTCGTGACGGTGCGAAATCACCTGTGAATAATACTGTAGCACACACATTACTGCATGCGGGTGGCTTTCAAAATCTAGTAGGTCCAATGGTATTATTAATATGTCATCTGCTGAAACGCGTCCGCTTTCTATAAAAGAAAAGAAAGCATTGCAAATGATGTAACAATAATCTGTAATAAGAATCTTATTGCACGGATTAATCTCTTCTCCCCATCACCCGTAAAGAAGAAACATGTTTGTACTAACCAAAAAAACAAATAAATAAATAAATAAAATAAAATAAATAAATAAATTTGCCTTTATTATGAAATAACAAATGTTTACATTATTTTGCTGCAATATCTACACGCTATCAAATATTTGTTCTTATTTATAAGATAAAATTATTGATTACAGTTAAAATTTCTCTCCGGAAGATGAGAAATTCTAACTGTAATCAGCAAATCTTTCACATTCCATGCATTAACAGTTCTACACAGAGTACGCATGCGCCAATCAAATCTACTCCTATTACTTTTTATCAAAAGATTTATAGATATTTTGTATTTTTATATAATTTATTGCTTAAAAATAAAAACAAGACACTTTCCTTAATGGACTCTTTTTTTTTATTTCACCAAATGCTTAGAACTAAATTAGTTACTGAGAGTAATAGAAAAAAATTAAACTTTGATCAGTCAATCGCGGTCTCGTTTTGTGTTACAGAGGCCAACTCGGGATAAGAAATTACTAGCCAGAAGATCCGTGAGCGTTGTTAAGTTTTGGATATAAGACCAAAAATGGCGCGAAATAGGCAGAGGGTCACAAGGATTTTGAAAAGTTGTCACTCTTTCTGCACGCAGATGCCTGAGAAAGACTAGCCCGCACGTGGCGGAATGCTAAGCCAACGAGTCGGCATGTGTTCCATAGAAGATCTTCCTTCCGCTACCTCCTAGAATCGATGCTACCACGTCTATCACTCTCGTATGGCAAAACGAAAATGAAAAAGAAATCGTCCTTTGTTGATACAGCCTGTGATGTGGTGTTGGGATCTAAACGACTAAAGTCATTGGCAACACGGAACACAACATCTGTTTTTAATCAATTTCAGATCTGAAAATATTTGTTCCTATTTACTATTTCTAAGTGGCGAATATACTTTTGAATGCTTTCTTTTTTTAGTTATGGACGATTTTTACGTGGCAATGATCACAAGAAATGAATAATGTCAGAAGCATTTGGGATTAAGAAAAGCTTATCAAATTTAATTTTCAATAATGAATTTGTTCTCAAGTCAACTAGTTCCATTTGTATGTCACGAGAATTATTCATGATTATTGTTTTGTTCACAAATTGAAAGTGGATTTATAAACGTAAGACTGCAATCTTTTCATTTTGCCATCAATCATTGAATTAAAGTTTGCCACCATTTTCTGCTTTTCTCAAGCGCATTTTCTGTTTTTCTTGTGATGGTTGACCAAATTTGTAAAATAGTACAAAACTGCAAATATTTACAAAGAATAACTAAAGCACAACTCATTAGTGATTGATTGTCAGTTGCAAACTGATTGCCAAAAATAACTGTTATGTAATGCACCACATATAATCATGCAACAAGCTACTATCTGTGCATAATTCATGGGGTAGCCATGTCTTTTTTTAAGTATTATTATTAACACTTAGAGAAGAGCGTGATTTAAGAAAAGAAAAAAGAAAAGAAAAGACACAGTGTTTAACACTGTTCAACAGCATTTCGACATTATGTGACACTCCTCCCCATTCTTTTGACACTCCTCACTCGTCCGGTTCACACTCCTCCCCAGTCTTTTGAACAGGAGTAGAGGTTTATCCTTGTTTCTTGGTTAAGATTGGGTGTCTGGTTCTAAAGTCTTCATTCCCTTGTATCTTAGTGAAATTATCGCCTTGCTTGGGGTGAATTGATTTTTTAAAATGTTTGTTTTATTTAAGTTATGTTTTAAAATTATATACAAGTATAAAAATATTAAAAAAAAAACATCTACAAGTTATAAATCTTTGTACAAATGTCTCTTGTCTTGAGAAAAACGGTTATACGGGTAATCAAAGAGCTAAAACAAATGAAATACAGGCAGCGTGAATGGAATGCAAATGAAACGTCAGTTTCATGATCGGGTCGGGCTCATCTTGAAATTTTCCGCTTGTTGATTAGTTACTAAGAGGAATTAATCAAACAGTTTAGTATGTTTTATTTCATTCGTTTTGACGAGTTCATTACCAGTACAACCGTTTTTTTCTCCAGATAATCGGCAATCATTTGGTTTATTATTATTATTATTTCCTTTGACTTCTTGTGTCCACTCATTTCTTTTCAGGTCCCGACCAGAGACCTAAGGTCAGAAATGACATCATTACATTTTCCACTGAGCAGTTTTGAAAAAAAAAGTCACACACATTTTACATAAATAAAGGCTTTCGTAGGCTGTACTTGTGAGAACAATTTTTGTATTTCTTTAAGGTATGGGCTACCAGTAATCCCTTCAATTATATTGTAATCTTTTCCAATCAATCCGGAGGGCTCCAACTACTACTGAAATTGTTGATGTCCACATGTACCACATTTTTGAAATTTCGATTTCAAGGTCTTTTTATTTTGATAGTTTTTTGAAGATCTTCAAAGATACATTACAGTCTGCAGGGAATGTCATATCAATAAGGAGGCACATTTTGTCTTTGCGGTCTCTAATCACGGTGTCACGGCGATTAGCTTTGATTGTTCTGTGTGTATTGTAAAGTTCCATAAAATTGTTACAGGTCTTATCTCCATAAGCTGGTCTGGATGGTGTTCATTCTAATTTCTTGCAGGTTTTTTTTTTTTTTTTTTTTTTATATTCAGTGGGTGCCAATACCACGCAACCTGATACAAGATGGTCAATTGTTTCTGGATATTAATCACAGAATTAGCATTTTAGGCTAAAATTTTTTAGTATGTGTGCTTGGTATTTTTAGTTAGCAAGCATTGGTCCTGTGCAGCAAGAATAACACCTTCGGTTTCAGCTTTTAAACCTGCACTACGTAGCCATTGATGGGTACGGGGTTTGTCTATATCAGCTTGTTTGCTACGGGCAGAGTATTGACGGTGAAGCCGCTTATCTTGCCATCGTTTCTGTATCTGATCGGTTGTATTTGCCTTTGCTTTCTTTTTTAAGTATTTTGCAGCTGCAGAAATTATATTATACTTTACTTGCATTTCTTCACCCATTTGAAACTCCATTTTGAACTTGTTGGTTTCCTTTATTATTATTATTATTATTATTATTATTATTATTATTATTATTATTATTATTATTCATTTTGTCTATTTATTCTTTCAGCTTACTTTTATTATTCTTTTTCGCAACTCGCGGATCGTTTTTTTAATCTACGGCCAATAACCAAACAACAAATATAAATTATGTGAGTTCGTGTCGCATGAGAACCTTATTCTTTATTTCTTGTCTATGCTGATTAACTAACGGTCGTAGAAGTCGAAAACGACCTGAGTATTATGATAAAGAGCAACAAAAATTGTAATAAACTAGAAACTTGTAAAAAATTAATAATAAAGAGAAACATTCAAAATTATTTTATTTTGAAATGTCTGATTTCAAAAGAGGAAAACTTGAGTGATAAATTTTGCATTGAAAAAGATTTTAATTTTAAAAAGAAGTCGAGCTTTAGAATGAGTGTACAATCCCAATGTTTTGTATAAATGCCTTTTTTAATCATTTCATCGCAAGCAACGCGATAAAAACATTAAGACAAAAGGTGTTACTGCGAGTGAAAAACAATGAGAATATTTTAGTGATGAGAAAGGACAATAAAAGAACAGACTTCAGGAAGACAGAAGATGAATGGCGTTGAATTTAAACTATTGAAGATTGTAGGTGGAAAGGAAGGAAGAAAATGGAAGAGAGTTCCACAGGGGAGAAGTACAAGAAAAGAAACTATTAGAATAGAACTTACGTTTCTCGGTCTTACTGTTTGAAAACAATTTTTCAACGAAGTTTCATCCTGAATTAAAATTTATTACATGCGTGAGAAAAAAAAGCATCAGCATTATTAACCTTGTTAGGAATGCACAGACTACACATTTACGCCATCTTAGAATTGTTTGCGGTGATGGGATTTAAATTTGTTTAGCAACCGGTTTTGGCTTAAAGTTTTTGCTGATGGATGTAAAGGCCAAGGGAAAATAAGAACCACTGCTGTGAAACTGTACAATTTTTGGAAATGCTTCGTGTAAACCGTTGCAAATCACTTGAATCTAACCATTGTTTATAATGTTAAACTCTTTAAGAACACAATATTCTTTTGGTGACAAGTCAACCTTATTTTTGTTCCTTCTTTTTGTTCATTCCTTATTTATTTTTGGTTTATTTAACCGCATATCAACTCCTTATGACTCATTGTATTCTCTTGTGAGAAATTGTATTCTCTCGTGAGAAATTGTATTCTCTCGTGAGAAATTGTATTCTCTCGTGAGAAATTGTATTTCTCTCGTGAGAAATTGTATTTCTCTCGTGAGAGCTTTAGTAATTTTTTTCTCCAAAAATGTATTTCTGTTTTTTTTCTTTTACGATGAAAATGTGTTGTTGGTAATTTTTTATGCTATTTTTTTTTTTAGATTTTCATGTCTTGACCCCAATTTGGGGTTTCACTATTTGTCCATAGTTGGGACTCTACCACTCTGGGTTATGGATGGACCTTAGAACAACAGCAATTAAGAGGTATTTCGACGCTCCTCAAAACCTCCCGATCAGCGCCTTTGCTGACGGATGTAGTTTATCGCCATACCCAGGACGATTTTTTGTTTATTCATTAATCTTGTGACGTTTATAAACATTTATTGAATAACGATGAGTTTTCGAACAATCGGTGAGAATCACTCTCATGCTCAATTTTTATCAAGCAACATAATAATAATAATAATAATAATAATAATAATAATAATAATAATAATAATAATAAACAAAATGAGTGACATAACTGTTCTAATATTTTTCAACGGTTCAGAGAAGAGGACGATTTAAGAAAAGAAAAAAGCAGTGTTTGACAATATTCTTTTAACATTGTCAAACACTCTGTTTTTTTCTTTTCTTAAATCGCGCTCTTCTCGTAACTATTAATAATAATAATAAAAATAATTTAGCATGAATTCTCATTATAGGCATTTATGGTACTAAAACCTCTTTATGTATCTTTTTCTAGGTGCCTTGTCCCTTCTGGTTGTGTGTTATCATGGCACTCCACAATACTTATCATACTGGCTGCTCAATCAATGAATACCTAACGTTTCTCTTATATCCCAGGTTGTTGAGATGGACAAAAACAAATGAAAATAAAAGACAAGTATATTTTAACATATAATAAAATAATTTATTCATTTATTTACTACCTGAAAACAGCAAGGATTGTTTGGATTTAAATCATTAGTTCCATGTGCGTGTTAGCTTATCACCATGTTGGATTCAGAAGTGTCGCGTTGCCATTAGCGGACATGGGACGTAACTCCATTGTATTTGATGTTATCGTCCTTTAAGGGTGAAGTAAGTAACACCCCCTAACACCACACCTTTTTAGCCTTGTACTCGTATGACTTGTGTCAGGGATTTAATTACAGTGATATGACGTCGTATCCTATGGGATTTCTTTGGTGCACTTTTTACTGGAGTTCTATCTTTGCCCTTTGGCATTACTTGAGAACTTTGTTGAGGCGATTCAAAGGTGTCCAATACAATGTCCAGCAGTAAAGTGGAGTTTAATTTGGTCTCTGGAAGGTAGGTACCTCCAATAATTCGCAAAAAATTAGTATAGCATTTTGATAAAATGCCTCAAAATTAATAAAAACAAAATTTTATCGTCAAAATGTTTATGTTATTATTAAGAGAAATGACCAAAGTACTTTTTAATTATTTAAAAAAATTTTTTTTTTTCCTTCTTTCTAACACGTTCTAAATTTGGGTAAAAAATCTCGTTTTTTGTCAACTTTGTACTACTTGTGGTAATGGCCATTTTAGTGTAGCAGTTTCTGGGGGGAAAACCCATTAATTTAGGAATTCTTGCAAAAATCAAATAATTGTCTGAATTTAATGAAACTTTCAGGACTTATTCAAAAATGAATGAATTTATTTTTGAAATTTTTATTTTTAGATTTATGTTTTAATATTAGTAAAAATATATATATTTTTTTACATAACTTAATTTTATGAAATTTTCTAGAATTTTAAACAGTTCGCAAATTGTTTTATATTACTTATCAGCAGAACTTCTTGGAGAAAGTAAATCATTATTTTTTTTTTTTTCACAACTACTGCCAACTTTTTAAAAATCTGCTCCAAATCATAAAATAAAAACTGCAATAAAATTATCTAATTATCTACTTAGAAAGGCTTTTATTTGATTTTATAAATAATATACATTAAGGACATTATTATATGAAGAAAATAATTTTTTCGATGAATAAAGAATTTTTACAAGTATTGTTTGCATTTTTCTTTTAGTTTTTTCATAATTCTTTAATTTTAAAAAATGTTTTAAAATTCTTCCAAACAGAGTATGAGGTAGGTTATTAAGTTTTTAAGTGAAGACTATATTTACTAAGCGAAAATGAAAAAACTTAATACAAAAATCATGCTACCAAAACATTTTACCATAATTAAAGAAATTTTTTGTATGTCAAAATGTATTTTTAGTATGGTATCTCGTAAGTGATATTATGGTTAAAAGGTCACGTGTTTCAAAGCTTGTCTCCCCCTTAGGGAAAGCCCCTTAACATAAAAGATCTTCGGCTTATCTCACTCTGAGTTATTAAATTAAAAATTAAATTGAGATAATAAAATTATCTCATTTATCAATTTAAACAATTATAAACTGAGTGAGATAATTTTATTATTAATATAATAATAATTTTATTAATTATTATCTCAGTTATAAAATTAAAAATGTAATAACTTAATGTAATATTAATAATTAATAAAATTATTTATCATTATCTTCGCTATTAAATAATGAGATACTATTATAGCGGTAACTCAATAATGTAAGAATTTTTTATAGTATTTTAAAATATTATAAGAAACAAAAAAAAGTTCTTACTTAGAATTCATAAAATTATGTCAGTTTTGGTGCACCATATTAAACCTGTCAACACATTTAGCCATCAAGTTATCGATGGAGACATGAAAATAACAATACACCGAGGTCAAGAAATGTTTGTCTAGAAACTTTTATGCTATAAGTGATATTTGTTTCAGAACAGATTAATTTAACTTTAAATTTGCTAATTTTACGAAAGTAACGTTTCAGAAATGTATATTTTATTTTAGCGGGATTTTCAAAAACGAAAATAAGTTTTGTGTACATTACTCTAAAAAAGTTAAAAAGTGGCCGTTTCGATTGGTTTTTTGAAGAATCGACTAAAAATCATCCCAATTTCTATTTGAAATGCTCGACAGTATTTTTTTTTTCTGGAATTAGAAAATTTAATCATTTAGCTTTCAATTGAAGCTGGGAGAAAACTTCAAAAAGGATTTTTCCTTTATGAAAAATACATTTAAACCTTAGGTATACCGAATTTTTGGAGGTACCTACTGGAAGGTTTGATGGTCGCAATTGGTTTGTATGTCGAATCCAGACTGAAGACTGTATATCCACGTCATACATAACATTTCCAGAGCGACGTATAATGCGTCCTTGGATTCTTTTTTTCTTACCATTGCGGTAATCTTTTGCAAGTACAGGTTTTCCTGGTACACATTTGCATTTCACTGTTCTATGATGACGGTTAAATTGTTCTTCCATCACCGTTTTTCTTTTTAGGGAATGGTTTCTAGTTGGATGAATGACATCTACGGGCAAATAAACTTTACGGTTCATAAGTGATTCTGATGGCGAATTTCCATTAGACGCGTTTGTGGGTTGGATGTAGCTCTCTAACTTCTGATGAATATTTCTAAAATTTCTTGCGTGGTCCCCCCACCCCCGCTTCGATTTTGTAAACGTATCTACAAAACGCTCCACTTGTCCATTTAATTGTCGTTAAAAGGTGGTATCTTAATGTGTTGAATACCATTCTGGGCACAGAAAGTTGAAAACGCAGATGAAGTGAATGCAGTGCCATTATCAGGAACTAGTAACTGTGAGACTCAGCAAAACGACTGAAGATTTCTTTTAACTTGAGAATTGTTTTATCCGAAGTGATGCGATTCATCTGAAACTTTTTTGACCATTTGCTGTAACCATCAACGAGAATAAAATATTACTGTCTTTTGATGAGTCCAGCAAATTTAATGTGGAAGCCTGACTGATTGATTCGGGATAGGCTAGGAATGGAGTGTAGTTTTTCTGGGAGATTTTGCTGACATTTGGCAACTGGAACACGTGCGTACCAATTCCTGTAACTGCTTGTCCATGTTTGGACAATAAACATAGCTGCGTTCTATGAATTTCATACGGCTAATATCTTGATGACTATAATGGAATTGCTTTTTCACTCTTTCATGGGATAATCATGCGTTTCGCAAAAAGAAGACAGCCGTCGACTTCTGGCAATGAAGATCGACGCTGAAAGAATGGCTGAATTCTTTTGTCAGTGAATAATTTTGGCTATTTTGTACGATGAAAGTATATCACTTTTTAACATTGGATCAGAAGCTGTGGCTTCACGTATCATTGTAGAAGTGACTGCTTATTATCCACTATTATAGTGGATGCAAGCACTGCGGTGACTTCTGGCTCTAGAGATAATGCTGCGATGAATGAATATTCTGGCACTTTATTTTGTGCATTCATAAGTCTAGATAATGCATCGGCACGACCAATTGTATTTGTTTAATTATATTTTATAGAAAAATTATAATCTAACAGCATAGTACACCGTCTTTGCAAACGATTTGCTGTATACACTGGGATGCCTTTTTTAGATCCCAAAATACTAACAAGAGGTTTGTGATCTTTGTTCAAAGGGAAATGACGTCTGTACAGCATTTTGTGTTTCTTTTTTTAATAGCAAAGACTATTGCTAATGCTTCTTTTTCAATTTGGCTATAATTACGCTCTGCTAGTGTCGGTGATCTGGATACGTGAGCTGTTGACTTTTGGTTGCTATCAGGGAAAATGTGGGAAATGACAGCTTCAATACGATAATTGGAAGCATCGTAGACCACCACAATATCCATGGAGAAAATAAACCCAAGATTTCAGCTTTAACACGAAATCCGTATTTTTGAATTCGGTTGAAAACAGAAAATAAATGCTTCAAAGGTTCCTTTTGTTTTATTCCAGCAACGATGATGTCATTAATGAATGCTGCAGCTCCCGTCAATCTGGTCAGCATGGCGTCTATTGTCTGTTGGAAAATGGCCGGTAAGACAGTTAAATCTGAATAGACCCTTGTGAATGTTGATAATAAGGAACTCTTTGGACTTCTTGTCAACTTCCAGTTGAAGAAAAGCATCGGAAAGAACAATCTTTGCCAAGTAAATTCCGCCGTTGATTTTTGATACGCATCCAAAGAACCAATCAAACCGGTAGAGTAATCAACACATATCCGGACATTTCCATTTGACTTTTTAACAACTACAATAGGGATTGCCCATACAGAGTAATTTACAGATTCTATTACATCTTGCTGAAGACATTACAGTTCTTTTTCAACCATATTCAAAGCAGCATATGGTACTGGCCTTTGTTGTCTTGCTTAGAATCTGGTTTTAATTTCAGAGTAGCTTTAATTTTTGTACAGCGCCCAAGTCTATCTTGAAAAACGTCACTAAACTTATTTTTTAAATTCATTCGTGAAATGATTTTCAGTATCAGAATCCGACGTGAGGTTAAATGTATTGAACACATATTTGAGAGAAATTTCGAAAAGTTGTTTTATCCAGTTACGACCAATTAAACTTAATTCCGACTTATCTGCGACATAACACACACCAAAAAATGTTCTATTTCGAAAGGAAACATCCCAAGTTAACTCACCAGTTAAACGAATTGTACTTCCAAATGCACTCATTGTACTTCCAAATGCACTCATTGCTATATGATCTGCTTCAGACACACGTGGCTTTTCAATTCGTTCCCAAGTCGAATGCGATTTTAACGTTATGTCCGTCGCTGTATGGAAACTGGAAACAAACTGGTTTGTTGTTTACAGAAACAATATATTGTTTGCAGGATTCGTAATCCACTTTGAACGTCGCAAACACTATATTTGTTTCAGACATTTTTCTGTTTCGTTTTTTAAATTTTTAGGGGGGGTGAATTTTCAGTTCAATTTGATTGCAAAATCCTTCTTTATGTCTGCTTCGGTGACAAATATTGCACTTACGTTTTTTGAACGGACAAAAGCATGCATAATGCCAGTCGCCATAATGCCAACATTTTGAATGAGTTTTCTTTTTAACACGGGGTTGTTTTCTCGCATGGATGTTGCTCGTTATTGATAAATCATCGTTATTTTTTTATTCAGTATAGTATCCCTTTTTATGCTTAATAAATTATTGTATTCAGTGATGAAGGCTTTTAACGTAATGTCTTTGTCCTGTTCCAGTTTTGTAAGAAGTCGGGAGCGAATATCAGCATGAGTAGAAGATTTTAATCCTGCGATAAAAATCAAACATTTAAAGTGTTCCACTCTAAATTTTTCGTGAGGGTGAAATCCGTTTCATGCTCTGGTAAAATATAATTCGTATTACGGTTATTTTCCTTAGTGTCCAGTTTACGAATTAGGAGACGAATTTTCCAGTTTTCATCTTTGTGAGAAAAATCGGTGTGAAAGGTAACAACATTTAAACCATGAAGCGAATGTTTTTTTCCACTCACTAGGTCATAGTGGAATTCCGTAATGTTGTTGGCCAAGATTTTCGTTTGTCCCAGCGTAGAAAATTTGGAGTTAATTTTGGAACTTTGCAGTCATTGCTGTTAATAACTGTTGTTGTGACTTCTGAAATTGTTCTTACTGTCGGCGTAAAATGTCCGTAAGCATCTCTGATGAAATTGCCATATTGATTTTAAAGTTCGAGTCTCCGTCGCCAAAAATGTATTATATTCCAGGTTGTTGGGATGAACAAAAACAAATGAAAATAAAAGACAAGTGTATTTTAACATATAACAAAATAACTTTTATTTATTTACTGCCTGAGAACAGCAGGGATTGTTTGGATTTAAACCATGAGTTCCGCGTTCGTGTCAGGTTATCATCAGGTTGAATTCAGAAATGCCGCATTCCCGCTAGCGGACAAGGGACGTAACTCCATTGTATTTTGAGTTTGTAGTTTCCTTATCAGTAAAACGGCTAATATTACAATCACCATTACCATTCCTCGTTCTGCCGTCTATTCACATAAACTCGTCATAAAGTGATTCCTCCTATACCCTTTTCTTTCAATATATCCTGTGAGTATCAGATTTTTAAATTTTAAATCCTCTACCTTAACATTGTTAAAAATACTAATTAATAACGTGTTTGGGACATTTTATGTTTATTATAGAAACAAAATAAGCAGAAATAAAATAATCTTTATTTATATAAATGAATCCAAAAAATATAGATTACTGAAACATGTTTGACTAACACTGTATCCTATATAATTGAACAAGTTATATTATTTTAAATGAATACATTTTATTATTTTACATGTTAATATAGAGGTTCTTTGACATTCGATAACATTCAGCAGTTTTTTAATTATCGGTTTAGTTAACTTTTAACCGTTATTTGCAGCAGTTTTTATTGCTTTCTCGAGATCTTTTCTTAAGTATTATTTCCCATTTTCATACATATCTCTGTTAATGATGCGCAATTTTTTTATTGTATTAATATTTGTAGAAATTGTGAGCCATTCATTAATTCGGTATCGTTGAAAACTTTTTTCGCAAGGTAAACAAAGATGTGAAAGAGAATTGTCTTGCATGGATATTTTCTTAAAGATTATTGATTTTGACCTGTAAAACTTAAAAAATGTCTTGCACAAAAACTTGCACAATGTAAATAGTGTAAATAGTTACAATAACTCATCTCAGAAATATAGACAGATGTTGAAGGTGAATATGGCAATAAAGATGAGGCCAACAGTCCGAACAATGTAAATTGTATAAATAGTTACAATACCTCATCTCAGAAATATAGACTGATGTTGAAGGTGAATATGGCAATAAAGATGAGGCCAACAGTCCAGACAATGTAAATAGTTACAATAACTCATCTCAGAAATATAGACAGATGTTGAAGGAGAATATGGCAATAAAGATGAGGCCAACAGTCCGAACAATGTAAATTGTATAAATAGTTACAATACCTCATCTCAGAAATATAGACTGATGTTGAAGGTGAATATGGCAATAAAGATGAGGCCAACAGTCCAGACAATGTAAATAGTTACAATAACTCATCTCAGAAATATAGACTGATGTTGAAGGTGAATATGGCAATAAAGATGAGGCCAACAGTCCAGACAATGTAAATAGTTACAATAACTCATCTCAGAAATATAGACTGATGTTGAAGGTGAATATGGCAATAAAGATGAGGCCAACAGTCCAGACAATGTAAATAGTTACAATAACTCATCTCAGAAATATAGACTGATGTTGAAGGTGAATATGGCAATAAAGATGAGGCCAACAGTCCAGACAATGTAAATAGTTACAATAACTCATCTCAGAAATATAGACTGATGTTGAAGGTGAATATGGCAATAAAGATGAGGCCAACAGTCCAGACAATGTAAATAGTTACAATAACTCATCTCAGAAATATAGACTGATGTTGAAGGTGAATATGGCAATAAAGATGAGGCCAACAGTCCAGACAATGTAAATAGTTACAATAACTCATCTCAGAAATATAGACTGATGTTGAAGGTGAATATGGCAATAAAGATGAGGCCAACAGTCCAGACAATGTAAATAGTTACAATAACTCATCTCAGAAATATAGACTGATGTTGAAGGTGAATATGGCAATAAAGATGAGGCCAACAGTCCAGACAATGTAAATAGTTACAATAACTCATCTCAGAAATATAGATGGATTTCTATTTTAGCATTATTCAATTGTAACGTATTTCTTTGCAAGAATATTTTACAATGTATTTTCTAGTTAGCTTATTCCCAATGCATTTTATAGTAACTTTATTTCTAATGTATTTCAACACAGAAACAATTTAAAAGATTAAATTCAATAGTCTGAAGCATTCTGAGAATGGTTCTTCGAAAAACTTGTAGTCAATAGCTTGCTTAATTTGTTTTTCGACGATATTACAAAAGACATCTTAAGTCTGGCTAAAAATTTAAAAAAAAGATTTCAACAAAACAATAGCTGAAGAGCTATAGCTTTTAATCTCTATTGTTTAACTTACCTATACATTGATGTTTGACCCTTTCAAGTTCCTCCCGCCGCCTCGCCGATAAGACCAGCTTGCAACCTGCTCCCGCCAATTCCATGGCCAAACTTTCACCAATGCCGCTGGAGGCCCCAGTTATCCATACCACTTGCCCACTTAAGACCCCTGAAAATATAAAATGACTCATTAGCCTAAAATCAACTGCAATGTAGAAGTAGAAATCATAATACATAAATTTGCGTAGAAATCTTAATAAATAAATTTAAGTAGAAATCATAATACATAAATTTGCGTAGAAATCTTAATAAATAAATTTAAGTAGAAATCATAATACATAAATTTGCGTAGAAATCTTAATAAATAAATTTAAGTAGAAATCATAATACATAAATTTGCGTAGAAATCTTAATAAATAAATTTAAGTAGAAATCATAATACATAAATTTAAGTAGAAATCATAATACATAAATTTAAGTAGAAATCTTAATAAATAAATTTAAGTAGAAATCATAATAAATCAAAATGTTTATGTTGGCTTTTAAATGCAATCGGAATTACAATTGGCGAAAAGATTATATTAATCGCTTTATGGTTGGGTGACAAGATATCAGGCAAGAAATCACTTTGTTCTTTGTGCAACAGAGGGGAAGTAGCAGTCTTCCGATCGATCTACCTTCATTTTCATTGATGGTCGTCTTCTAGATTCGAATTTTCCTTCTCCTCTCAAATTTTTATAATGCTGCGGGGCATCCTGTCCCCTGCGCTATATGACAACTTCTTCCCGTCCCCAGTCATCGGTATGCCAGTGATTGAATCTTGCGGCTAACCGTGAAGTTGGTCACTTCGATCCAAGTCTCTCCCTGACCTACCTTGTATTTGTTTTGATCACAAGGCAGACAAGGATAGAATCGTCGCCAGATATCACTGGATTAATGTCGTTCAGGCGGGACGATGTTATGAGACAAAAGAGAGAGAGAGAGAGAGTTGTGTAGATCAACAAGTTTTATATAACCGCCGTTTATACAGGAACACTTTTTCGTATAAGAATCTACAAGCATGCAGGCTAACGACCATTCCCTCGTAGTCTAATTTCGTGACACTTTGTTCTTCGTTTCCAAGTCGGAGTCGAGGTTTCAACCTTTATGTCAAAGACGTCTTCAGGCAGGAAATTTCGGAATGCTGACGAAGCACTCGTCCAGCTCCCTCCCCCCCTGCCTCCCCCCCTCTCTCTCTCTCTCTCTCTCTCTCTGTCGTTATATAGAGACTCAATTCTTCCACTTTGCAATTTCATCAGAGCACTCTGCTTAATTTATCTAATAGCCTGGAACAAAACATGAGTCAGGAGTTCTTCGTGGCAGCAAATCACACAGCATGCTCACATGCTGCTCTCTCTGTCTTCCCTATCCTTGCTTTCTGCATGGAACCTCTAAAAAAAGTTCTGGGATGCCTTTGAATCTCCTTCGCCCAATCAAATTTCTCCACCGGTGCTTCTGGGTGGACCTTGTATGTCCAAATATAGGGAGCTCCACCTGCGGGAGAGGGGGACTTTAGCAACACGTCAATCCGCCATCTTGTTCCCCCCTTCTCTTGCTCGCACCTCGCACCAGTACCTTTCAGTGGGCGTATTCATTTTCCTCTTACTTCCACATAACAGCTCCTCACGCTGCCATCATCCAGGGAATATGTTCTGCGGTGAACGCCTGACACAAAACAGATGTCACATTTGATGTCATCATAAAATTATTATCTGCATTTCTCTATTCCTAATTATCACGTTTGGTCCGTAACTTTTCCTTTTTTTTTTTTTCCCACTTGACCGAAATTTTCTGGCCTAAGAAAATCTTGTTCCCAAACCCCTTCCAAGCGGTCCAAAGTTAGTTCTTGTCTCTTTCTTTCACCACTTAAAGTAAAAAGAAAGAAGAAAACATCTCGCCTCTGCTCTCTGGGGTGGGGTCCCTTGGACATCACTTTAACCAGGTACCCAAGTGGATTTCAGCGCTATCTTCTAGCGAGGTCCTTATTCGCGAAATGAGAAACAAAATAAAAGTATATTTTCTTTTGTTTTCAATATGTCCTTCAATCTTTCTACTACCTTCTTCGTCTTTGTATTCACTTTCGATTTAATTGAAGCCTTTTTTCTTTCTTCAAATTATCAGCATTCTTACAGCGTCACAGTTAAGCAATGCATCGAAGATATTAATTAGAAATACACATTACTATATGCTTTGCAATTCAAATCAGCTTGTTCACCTTACTTGCTACATTCATAACGTTTCGATCGTTGCACACTCTGGCCTTCGACAGTGTCCGTTGTTGTACTTGGTAACCTTCTCCGAATTCTGAACTGAACACTTTATTCAATCCGTAATTAGGGGAGATAATTCATATCAATTAATACTTACCAGACTTATCCACCTTTGGTCCGCTTTTCCGTTTTATTTTATTTTATTTTTTCTAACTAATTTTTTTTCCTGTTAAACCAGAGAACATGACTTTTCAGTACTACCAGACACAGGGATTGAACTTACAACTTCCAAGGAACCATATATGTTTTAGCTAACATTTTAATCCACTAGCCTGTGGGTCGCTTGGATAAAAAGAGTAAGAAAGATCAAGATTAAGAAAGGACACACAAATTCTATCGCTTGACTAAAGATACTTGTGAAATTCTATCATTTGAGTCAGAACATCATAAATTCCACCATCTAAGTACGGACATTAGATTTAAGGCTCCAATGTGAATTATCTCCCCTAAGCATAGAAAGTGTGATGAGAACAATCAATCACTGTTAATTGAGTAAAAGGCTTGGTTTAAAATTCCGAAAAATTGCTTATCAAGGTTGTACAAAAAACTTGATGAGCAATACTGATCCGAAATATAAAACATATAATGACGATAATTCCCCATCTCAAAAATTTTGACATAGAAATATTCAAATGAATGATAGGGTCCCTGTTTGGCAATTATTAGGTTGTCCCAAAAGTTCGTAAGCACTTGCAAAAAATTGAAATTTTACTCGCCAAGTAATAACAAAAACAACAAAAATTATTCCTCAAGATAAAGACCATCATTTGCCATCGATCTGCAAGCTTTCGTATCTGGTGAAAGTACCATTCAGTCGGCTTTGAATCAAAGAATTCTTGACACGCTTCCTCGACTTCATCAAACCAGTCGAATCGGCGGCCCTTCAGAAAGTGTTGCATTGAGCGGAAAAGGCCGTAATCTGATAGAGCACAGTCAGGACTGTAGGCTGGATGTGGCAGAACCTCAACGCCGTCCAGCTCTTTAAACTTGTCTTTGGTCTTCCTGGCGGTATGTGGCTTGGCATTGTCCTGCTACATCAAAGCGCGCTTTCGGTTGATCAGAGCCAGGTACTTTTGCTTCAACTTTTCGTAAACCCGCTCCAGTTGGTGACAGTAAAGTTCGGCACTGATGGCACGACCATTCAGAACCAACTTAAAATGCACGATTCCTTCAAAGTTCTACCAAACGCACAACATGACTTTCTTGCCGAATTGATCTTGTTTTGGAGCCGACGGTGTCTCTTGCCCTTTCTGAACCCATCGCTTGTCTCGATTGTGTTGGATTGTGTTGCATAAAAACTCAATTTTTCGCAAGTGTTTACGAACTTTTGGGACAACCTAATGTCTTCATACAACCAATCGCAAGAAGATTTATTAATACGATTCTGTTTTACAAATTTTCATTCAAAGGCTTGCGATCTAGAGTAGAAAATACAGTATCTTGTAGTTGTAAAGAAAAGAAAAAAAAGGACTGTAAACTTATAGTAGCAATAAACGTCTGCAATAGATTTCTTCTGTCTCTTGACCGCAACACTTGTAGCCAAATCACAGTTCAAACGATAGTCGGTCGTAACAGAGTCCAACAGGCAACGTAGAAAACGACAAAATAGGGTCACACATCCAACCTTCACTTCTCACCAGCAAAACCACGTGTTCGTCCACCAAGCTCAAAAAATCCAAATCACTCTCATAAGCGAAAAACACGGCTTTTGTTCACCCAGAAATCTTTTTGATTGGTCCCGCCATTCAGGGGAGGGAAGAACATTAGCATGGATTCTGGTCCTTAAAGTAGATTTTTTGCTAACTACTTTTTGGTAATTTTTCTTCGGCAGATCGCACACAAAGCACGAACTCTTTTTCGATATAGCTGATTATCTCTCTCACTTTCTTTGGAGACTATCTTTAATTTGCCTTCGAGCACTAATTAGTATCATAGTCTCTTTTTCGAAGACTACAAGTACTACAGTAGATAGGGTTGCCTATCTTCCGGTTCACACTCCTCCTCAATCTTTTGAACAGAAATAGAGGTTTATACCTTGTTTCTTGTTTAGGATTGGGTTTCCGGTTCCCTCTAAACTCTTTTCTTTTCCTTCTCTTTCACTCCCGGTGGTGTCTTGCTTTGAGTGATGCCTCAATATAAAACTTCTACCTCGAGTGGCTCTTGGGCCTTGTACAAGGTGAACATCATTGTAAAAAAAAATGCTAACTCTCCTCGAACCAACTAACTATCGGTCAGAAGTTTGACAGAGCGCCGATTGATTTCGAGAAAAAGATCGTCTCGTTTATAAGAATGTTTCAAACCAATGCCATAAATATTTAAAATTTTCCATTTTCAATACAATTTCCTTAAACAAGATAATCTTTCATTTGTTTCCAATATCCATTGTCTCTTGAAATTCCTAATTCTCTTTCGAAAATCTAATTCTATGTCAGAAAATCATATTTAGCATTTTTTTTTTGTTTTGTTTTCTCACTGATGACCTATTTTTATAGGAGATCGCCTCTGTACCGGCGTTTCAATTTCAAGGTCAATAAACGTTTCTCTCAATCTAATCTCTATTGTTTAAAATATTTATAGGAAATCTTTAATTTCTACGTCTTTTACACACCCGGATTTTTCTGGCTATAGACATTTCTCTTGATTCAGTATCTAACCATCTCCAAGCAATGATTGTTTCGGGGAAGTACAACAAAATACTTACAGGTGAAGGAATTACTTCCTAAGAAGATTATTTTGAACAGACAGAAAAAAAAGAAAAATTCTTAAGAAAATCAGGTTGCATTTTAGTTTATATGCGGAGAAGGTTTTAATGAACTGTTTTTTTTTTTACAGTAAACAGGTGGTTTCTCGAAAATGTATTTGCATCTGTTTGATATTGTAGCAATAGAACCTCGGTGCACAATAATGGTTGGTTGAAGTTGCTACTGAATTCAATTCTCATTGAGTGCACAATACTTATAGCATTGTGATAAACTAAGCTTAGTAAATTATATATATATATATATATATATATATATATATATATATATATATATATATATGCGTTCATGTCGTCTGAAGATCGCGTGAGTGTGAAACTCAGGTTACGACTAGGGCATTCCTTTCACAGGAATTAACGTTGTCAAGCGATTTTTGCTCAGTCTAGGTAATCTCGGTGTAGAGTACTTTACTGAGTAGGTAGGTGTTGGACTTTAAGACTTTTCTTGTTGCTGTCCTTGTTCAAAATTTTATCTTGTTTAAGGGTATTTAGGCCATTTGGCAAGTTGTCCATTGGTACCACAAATGGTTTGGGATTTTCTTTAATATCCATCTATCTATCTATCTATACATATATATATATATATATATATATATATATATACACACACACACACACACATATATATATATATATATATATATATATATATAATGTGTATGTGTGTTTCAAAGAATAGATAACTGGGTTCTCTATATTATTAGATATAGGATTCGTGATCTTTTTCATATTCCCTTCGCGCTTCTTGTTTATGCTACAACAGCATATGCGTAATGTGCACAGTTTACGCACATACAGTCGATTGTAGTTGATATACCCTTGAAGCAGCAGCCAACAGGCGTCTTCAAAAATCCATGTTTTCTAATATAAAACCTTTTATCTTTTCTTTCGATTTTGAATAGAGTACGAACCCTAACGATGAAGCATTTGTCTCCACCAGATGGTCAGTTAGGACTTTTCTTTGTCCTATAAATGTAAACATTTGGACATTTTTTTCATTGTTCTAGAAATGTAAACATTTGGACATTTTTTTCATTGTTCTAGAAATGTAAACATTTGGACATTTTTTTCATTGTTCTAGAAATGTAAACATTTGGACATTTTTTTCATTGTTCTAGAAATGTCACTGCTATTCAGCTTAGTTTCAGAGCCAATAAAACCAAAACAGCAAAAAATAATAATAATAATAATATGATTGGTCTGTACTGCGCAATAGTGACATCGCCAATCAGTTCTTTTACAAAATGTTTCAACGCTTTTCAAAACGATAATACTGCAAACTCTGCAAATTCTGTATATAAAATCTTTGAACAAGCCTGTGCACAGGCAGCAGATGAAATAACCCCAGTGAAACTAAAATCACGACACCGAAACCTATAGTAAATTGAAGAGGTAATCAAGAAACGAACATATTTGAAAAAAGCTGCACAGAACAAAAATGCAAACCCAACGAGAGAAAACAGATGTCGCCATCGAACTGCTCAAGCTGCTCTCAAAGAAACATATGACTTGGTACTAATAGCATTCATACAAGGCAAAATCGATAATTATCGCAAATGCATCTGCAAAAATGCAAGCGGCGACTGCATGGAAAAAAGTCAATGAAATCAGTCGCCGAAAAAGTTGTAAAGCCAAGCTAAAGGCTGTTGATCAAAATGAGAAGATTAGCAAATGGAAAAAGCACTTTGAAGACCTACTTGGCAAGCCTCCCACAATTACAGAGAAACCCACGCAAAGAATAATCGAGCAAAAACTCGACATCTAGAAAGGAATTCTCAACATGGATGAACTGGCAGCTGCAATGAAGCAAATAAAGCGTGGAAAGGCTTGTGGACTTGATAACATCCCTGCCGACATGTGGTTGACAGATGACTTTGACAATGAGTTACCAACATTTTGCAATCAAGTTTATCAGTCAGACCTCATTGAGCGCAGAACAGAAGATTTTATACTACCCTTTTCAAAGAAAGGTGACCATAGTCAAACAACAAACTATCGAGGGATAACACTCACCATAATAACCTCTAAAATATACAACTTGCTCTTATTGAATTGAACGTCCAAGGTAGAATCTTTCTTGCTCTACGGCTCAACAACATAGACACTGACGAAACACCACTTGACGCAACATACACAAGGATGTTACGCGTTGCATTGGGCATCAACTGGAAGAAACACCCAACAAAGAAACGCCAATATGAACACCTTCCTCCTATCTCAGTTTCACTAAGAGAGATAAGACTTCGGCCAGCTGGTCACTCCTGAAGAAGTAAGTCAGAACTTGTGAGTGACGCCATCCTATGGAACCTATTGCGTGGCAAGAGACCGGTAGGAATACCTCGTCACACCTACATTGACCAACTTGTAGATGACTCTGGATGCCATCTGGAAGACCTGCCGACAGCAATGTCTGACAGAGATGGCTGGAAGGAACGAGTCAAAAGAATCCGACAAGAATTCTCAACCTAAACAATTTGTTTTCTATAGCCAGACTTTTATTTCTTATTTTATAAAAATAAATATTTCATAAAATTTCAAACAATTGCATATTTGCTTTCGTTCTATGTCGTTTTGTGGAAAACAATTTTAAGATGGTATAAATGTCTCCTTTATGATCATGTCATGTCATTCTACGAGTGCTACCATGTATCCCAGTACTATCTGCCACATAGTCGGATCATCGGTGACTAAACCGGTTCCCCTACTGGGCCGTCCTGGTGATGAGAGAAGTTAAGACGCAGCAGGATTAAAAATGTGTCAATTGCCGGATGAACCTTCTTGTCGGGTCAACGGCCATGAAACACGATGGAATAGACTAGGATCCATGTCTATGGATACAACCAATTCGGTGTTGACATGACATCGTTGGGCAGAGGGTTTCCTAGACGGGAATCATCAGTCAGGGCGTGGTGTTCTCTTGATGTAATTGACAGCCACATGTCCGTGACCAATGCGAGCTTTCACCCTGGAGGATATCGAATGTGTTTTGACCTAGAGAAAGATGGTCTCTGCCAGGTTTACTTGCCCAAGACACACGATGCATGAATATCTCTCTGGTTTTCAACAAAAATATGTGGTTTGGTTTGTTTTACGGCATATCAACCACAATGTGTTATTTAATGTCGACAAAACTTTTATTGTTGGTAATGTGTTTTTCTTCAAAAATCAATTTCTGGGAATATTTTTCCTTGAAGAAATCTGTAGCTGGTCATATTTTTTTCAAAGACTGTATAGCTGTTTGTATTGTTGGTACTTTGTTTTAAAGTATTGCTGGTAATCATTTTTCCTTCAAAAATTATTGCTGGTAATATTTTTTTTCATTACAAAGTATTTCTGGTATTAAGACCTATTTTTGTACAAGTTTAGGTGTTAACTATTTGCCCATAGCTGGGACCCTAACAGGTGCTACCACCCCGGGTCAGGGTGGACCTGGGAACACCAGCAATTAAGAGGTGGTTCCACGCTCCTCAAAACCTCCTGATCAGAGGCCTGGCTGTTGGAAGTAGTTTATCGTCTTACCTAGGACGCGGACGTAGTTTATCGTCATACCCAGGACGACAGATATGTGGAGGAAACTGGTTAGCTATCTAGCTGCACCACCACCCTACAACCACACCCGGTCGTTGAAATGATGATGATGATGATGATATACTGCTATGGTAGATATTCAGTAATAATTTACACTAAAAGTTAGGTCGTCCTAACCTGGCTTGTTTTGTCTACTTTCTCAGCATGGCAACACCTTAGTAGGTCGTTTAATGCCGGGATTGTTTAGGATTAGAAGTCAAGGTTTGGAATCTGAAGGACTAATGAAAATCTATTCAGAAACTGTGTAAGACGAAACAGGCATAAAATATATTTATTTGGTTCGGGTATTTGTACAACCCGGAGTCAAAGTCGCACATTAAACGGAATAAGACATCGCTATGGGGAGTCTAAGATAAGATGATTATCGGAATCGAAAAAAAATAATTCAGGGATTGCTTTGATATTGTATGGATATTATAAACATTCTACATTTTTCAATAATTTTACTGATCGACTTTTCCAAATTACGAAAAATTACGAAAATTCTGTCAGAAATTGTCCGAAGTTCATTTCGAAAGAAATATAGTCCAAGCTTTCAACTTTCTTAAATCTCTTTCTCTCTCTCTCTCTCTCTCTCTCTCTCTCTCTATATATATATATATATATATATATATATATATATATATTGATGCATGTTTCATTAAATAATATAAACAAGTGTTGTCTATTTATTTTATGTAAATTCTTTTCATATCGTCTGATAAGCTTAATAACATTATCATTAAACGAAGAAAGAAAATCACAATATTGATACTTTTTTTTTAATCATATCTAAGCTTTCGGCTTACATAAGCCATTATCAAAGATGACAATTACATTTCAATATATTAAGCAAAACACGGACAAAACAGTGATGATAGTCTGTTTCTGTTTACATGGAAGATTTCCAAGGAACGACAAACTGTAACCAATTATACGCATTTAAGAATATTTGTGGAGATTTCATAGTTTATTTTATTCAGGTTAGGTTTCAACTGTTTTATGTAGCAAGTTTTTGGTGTGACCAACATAAATATTATTTAATTCGTTGAAAATACATTCTCCAAAAGGGCACTTGAATTTATAAACTATGTTGTTTTTTTGCAAATCGCTAACCGTTGGAGAAGAATCATTGCAAATAATTGAGTTGGATATACTAGATTTAGTGTAGTATATGATTAACTTAATTAATATGATTAATTTGCTAGGATCTGTTGCAGTTATATTAGTATTTACTAATTTTTTTAGTATATATATATATATATATATAAGTGAACATTGGGCCTGATGATTGCGTTTAGCATGAAACAGTCTGTCACCCCTAAGTGTTGACTTCAATGTTCACTTTTATATTTACATATTCTCTGTCTTTGATATTGAGTACTTTATCCCATAAATATAGCATATCTTAGTACTATATATATATATATATATATATATATATATATATATATATATATATATATAGTACTAAGATATGCTATATGGGATATATATATATATATATATATATATATATATATATATATATATATATATATATATACTGCTTTAAAAATAAGCATTTGATTTTTTATCAGGATTCAAACAGCAACCACTAACTCACTAAGCTGATGATATTGCTGTAGACGTAGAAAATAATCAGTATCTAGAATCATCCCTATCAACAGTTTTAAAATTACAGACTTACTTGTTCAGGATATTGACTTTAGTATGCATTTTCTATCAGATCTTTTTTTAGAAAACTTGATCGAAAGCGAATGCTTCCGAAAATATCAAGCGAACGGTTTTTTTGTCCAAGTGAATTAAAACATTAATGTCTAGTTAAACGCTGCTACCACACTAGCTACGATATAAACTTTTAAATCTCTTTTCATACAGCGATTACTTAAATTGCTGAAATGCTTATGTTGCAGCCGATAAGTTAAACTAACCAAGGTTGTTAGATAAGTGTGTAAACGAGCTAGATTTTTTTTTTTTTTTTTGTCATTTAAAAAAATGGTGTTTTTACTGAATGTTTGAAATATTTGCAGGATTAGACGAGTTCGAATTTTGTATCGAAGAAGGTAAGAAGTAAGATAGGTACCTCCATGAGATGGCTAAAAAAGAGCATAGCATGATGAAAAACACGCCAAATTTGACGAAAACAAAAATTTATCGTCTAAATGTTCATGTTATTATTAAGAAGAAAGATCAAAGTATTTTGGGGGTATTTTTTTAACATTTTTAATCGTTCCGAGCACGTCCGAAATTTTCGTTAAAAATCTTTTTTTTTTTGAGTCAGCAAAATTGACAGATAATCGATTATGGCATTCATTTTTTTTTTCCATTTTATAAAAAAGATGAAAATCTCACTTTGAAATTCTTTTAAAAATCAATTATCATTTTTTCAAACTTGACGGATTTACGTGATCATAATTTGTTCTACGGAAGCCGAAAAGTGAAGTTATTTAGATTTAAGTGAACAAATTATTTACCTCGTTATTTTTTAGGAAAACTTTCGGCGCTCTAATTTTTTTTTTTTTTTTTTTGTGCTTAGCTATCACCTTTAGGTTTACGATGCTTTATGAAAAATATATTATAAAGAAATTCAAATAAGACTGTTAAGAGTGAGATTAAATTTCATATTTCATAAGAAAGGTATCTAATTAATTTATAGGTACCTTTCTTATGAAATTTTATCAGAAGTGTATATAAAATACTATAATTTTATGTACATTTATTACATTTTACTGTTATTTGTATTTGAATTCATTTTATTATTAATTTTGATATTTCATTTATGGAAAAATGTCATAACTGAGATTAATATAAAAATAAGATCATATAAATTTCATAAGATGATAAACTCATACTTGTAGGTACCCTTCTCTGATGAAATTGAAAAATCAAATTAACTTCTCCACACGTGTTTCGCAAAAGTAAAGGCCTTAACAGCGGAGAACAATGCTTAACTCAAATAACGCAACTTAATTGTATTCTGGTTGGTCTTCCGTACTTTATAATTACAGCTCGATTATAAACATAAAATTACATTTCTTAATTACTGCGGATCTTCTGATTAGTCAAAATGATACAATTTACAATGCGCTAAAAAAAGATCTATCTCATAAGGACACTTAGGAAACCCGACGCGGCTTTTAACTAATTTTATAATATCTTAACAACTTAAATGTAAAAATCTATTATAATTAAAGAAATAACAAATAATTGTATTAAAAATTCATTTTTCATCGAAAAAATTTTTGCTTTCAGAAAATATTGTCCATATTCATAAAAACAACTAAAAGCAAATAAAAGCATTTGAAATTAAATAATATCTTTGTTTTATTGAGTTTTGTATGTTACAATTCAGATCTAATTTTCAGGTAGGGGAGTCCAATTAAAACCAAAAGAAAACAACATGATTTGCATTCCTCAAATCCTTGTGCTTTTAACTATTGTAATCACTAAACCCGATGCGATCGAATTTCTAGCGTTGTCATACAATTAAATATGGGGTGGGGGTAATAAATATAAAAAAAATATTTCTGCCATGACTTTAATAAAAAAAAAAAACATATTTATAATAATTTTGATCATCTGTGAATAGTTTCTGAAAGTTTCATTAACATCCGACAATTATTTTTATTTTTGCAAGATTTTCCAAATTAATGTGTCATACAAAAAAAAAAAAAAAAAAAACGTGCTAAAAATTGTCTATGTTATTTTACTAGTTCCGGTGATACAAAGAGAAACAAGGTTTTTTAATCAAATTTTAGAATGTTCTAAAAAGAAAGAAAATTTTTTAAAAATAATTAAAAAAAAAAAATTGGTCTTTGCTCTTAACATGAACATTTAGTAGACGATAACATTTTGTTTTCGTCAAGTTTGGCGTCTTTTTCAACATGCTATGCTATTTTTTTTTTAACGATTTCGTGGAGTTACCTAAAGTAAGATGATGCAAAACAAAAAATAACAAAAAAAAAAAAAAAACGAAGAAAAAGTATAGTAGTAAAAAAAAAATAATATGACGATTAAAAAAAAGTATGACGGTTAAAAACTTAGAGCAAAAAGAAAAGAAATATGGTAATTGCCCCCCATATTCAAAAAAAAAAATAAAAATAAATAAAGGAAGATGAAAATAAAGGTTAACGGTCAGAATATCGAAATGTATTAGGTTGGTGCAAAAATAATTTCGTTTTCTAACATATGTTACTATGTGAGAAAACGAAATTATTTTTGCACCAACCTAATAATTCAGAAATCAATGGTGGGGAAGAAATTTAAAAAAAAGACAAACGAAAAAGAAAGGAAGGAATATTCTGGAAAATTTGAGACGTTAGAAAAAATAAGCTGGAAGGAAAGTCTAAAAAAAAAAAAGAAAGAAAGAAAACAGAAAGAAAAGATTCTATGAAGATGCGAGTAACGGAGGAGGGGAAAATGCAAAGGACTTGGCGAGATGAAATACGAAAATGAAGAAGAATAATGGATGAAAAGATACAAAGGGCTTTGAAGTGTTTAGCAAGTCAGGATAAAGAAAAGAGAAGTAACGTTGTACGAGAAAACAGAGGAGAATAATAGGAAAACGTGGTTTAGAGTGAAACGGTAGAAATAAGTTGTGCCAATCTACATCGCATACACATACGTACATACACAAATACAAATCACATAAAACGACAAGCATTCATTGGTTAATAAATCACCACTACGTTATTATAGACAATTTACAAATAGCAGCAATGCGACAATTTTGTAATCGCTCTATTTTCATGTAGTCAATTTTGTGCACTTTTGGGAGAAACGGATCACTGAAGTTTTCTTGAGTCTCCCCAAAACTCGCTCGCTGATTGTTCAATGCCAACCAATCAGATTGTCTGCACGTGAAAAATAACTCTTCCCGCGCAGTGATTCGGAGCCTATGGTCACTTATATAAGCAAGAAATATTCTTAGATAATAAGTGAAATTCCAGCTGCCAAACAAATCCACGACAGTTGAAACCATGCACCAATCTTCTCACTCACACCACCACTCATGCTGAACATTCCTTACACTCACATAATCTTTTCTTACACAGCAAAACTGTCGAGAACATTTATTACAAGAAACTATCACAAACTTTCTTTCAGTGAACTTTGATATACAAAATAATAGTTAAAGAGAGACAACTCTTGTTTTATTCAACCTTTTTTCCTATTCAATGCATGCCTTCTTTCACATCCTTGTACATCTTGTTATTTAACATATTTTATGTGTAATGATGTCTTTTGCTTATCCTTTTTCACGTCAGTTTTGTTTCCTGATCTAAAATTAAATTAATGCGGTGAAGTCCACAACAAAGTGAATTAAAAATTAGGTCTGTCAAAAGAGCGGTTATTCCCTTGACACCGCTATTACTGTATACACTTTTAACCCTCTCGGCAATATCTATTTACAAGATTATAACAATATATTTGAATATTGCTACGACATCTGGTCTGGTGCTCCTGCTATATATTTGGAGATTCTTGATAAAATCCAAATAAGTATCTGCAATGTTAGTGGTCCTGAATCAGATTCAGTCACTTTCCCGTAACGTAGCTTCACTGTACTCAAATTGGTAGTAAGGTCTCATTATTTGACACTTGAAATGGCTAGATGCAACCGTAAGTTCTATGCTAACAGTTTCTTCTATCGCACTTTTCGCTTGTGCAACTCTCTACTTGCTTCCCAGCCAACTTTGTTCTTTAAAAATTTAAATGCTATGTCATTCGTTATCTTCTGTTTTCTTAATTGTTCTTCTTTTATTGTTCTCCCTCCGTAATAGATTGTTTCTTATATTCTTTCACATTCAGTAACCCTTTGCGTCTTAGCGGCTTTATTGCCTTGCTTGGGGTGAAACGATTAAAAAAGAATGAACCAAATACAATACGATATTTATTATTTACCTTTTATAAAGATTTATTTACCGTAATAGATTGTTTCTTATATTCTTTCACATTCAGTAACCCCCTTATGTCTTAGCGGCTTTATTGCCTTGCTTGGGGTGAAACGATTAAAAAAGAATGAACCAAATACAATACGATATTTATTATTTACCTTTTATAAAGATTTATTTACCATTTTCTAAAAAATGAATTTGAAAAGAAATCTTTCATTAAAAATTAATAAAAAATTACAAAATTATCAAAATATGTAAAACAACTACAATGAAATATTGATTTATTATTAGTCATTTTACAAATAACTAAGAAAACAAGTTTTTATTCAATCTAATAATGTTTAATATGTTTGTTATCAATTCTCAGGAATAAAAAAAATGTATAAATCCATTTTCATATGTTTGGGTTTTATTAAAATTCTAATCATCACTTTTTAAAAATAAACATTGCTGAAGGAATCAAAAGTGTATACACCAATAGCGGTGTCAAGAGAACAACCGTCTTTTTGACACATCGTTTTTTTTTTTTTGTTTTTGTTTTTTTGAGGGGGGGGGGCACAAACGTTAAACATTTACAAAAATTAAATAAATGAGATATATATAAAAAAAATAGTTGCTATTAAGTTTAGTTCTAATACACAGTTAAAAGTATAGGGTAGCCGGAGGGGATCGAACTCGCACCTTAAATGGCTCGCAAGCGTTACCTCACATCGACGCACCAGAAGTAAAAAAAAGAAAAAAAAATAGTTCGTGGAAGGTCACAGCATGAAGCAAGAGAAAGAGTAGAGCGTTACCGCCGAACGAAAGAAAAAGGAAGTGAAAGAAAAGAAAAATAGAAAGAGTTTAAAAGCAAAGGAAAATAAAGAGAAATGAAGGTCAAAAAAGGAGAGAGTGTGCGGCTATGAATTAGGAGAAATGTAGAGAAAGAAAAAGAAAAGAATAAGTAGGAGGCAGAAGAGTACGAGAGTTTGAGTTGGGGTGTGGGGAATGTGTTGGTTGAATAGCTTTTATGTAAGGAGATTTACCTGGATTACGGCCTTTAGTCCTTCGTTTTTTGATGACGTTTGTACCTCCTACAATTTGTCACGCTTGTCATTCCGTAACGAAAAGAAATTTATTTTTTAACCTTTGCCCGAGATGATGGAAAATTAAATTCCGTCAAGTGTGAAAAAGGAACAGAAAAGACAAATTTAAATTAAGTCCAGCTTTTAGCTTTCTTAGCTTTTAACAGTTTAACAATTTCATATTAAAAAATTTTACTGAAGACACAAACAAAACGTATTTCCGGTGTAAAAAAAATATATTTAAAAAAAAAATAATAGTCAAAGATTTATTGTGAACTGTTATGTGGAATTTACCTTACTAATAAAATCGAATAGGCATGTGATGTCTGCGCAGCTAGTGGCAAATTTAGCACATTAAAATCGGAAGTCTTAGCTGGAAATGCAATATTAAAATGATTTTCGTTTTTGTATCAAAGATTATTTTCTTAGACCATTTCATAATACCCCTAGAATCCTTGTAGACCGTCATTGTAAACCTTTACAAAGGAATTATCCGTTGCCGTGGTGGAAAATGCTTTTATAATCATTCACGGTGTCATGGAGTGGGGAGACCAAATTTGTCCTTTTGGGAATGACAATGCTATTGAGTTTTATCATTTGTCTAAAATCTTTAAACAATAAATATGTTCAGTATTTACATTATGCGGACTATTGTCCTCATCTTTGTCGCCATATTTATCACAACGTTTCGGCCGTTAATACTGTAAATACTGTACATAATCCCTCATCTCAGAAATATAGACAGACTCTGAAGAATCGGTACGGACCCGATATACCAAAAATATGGAGAAAAATTGAGAAATCCTACCAGAAACTGGCACGAATATCGAACCATCTGACATTTCTACACCGATACAGAGACCTACAACTCATCCCTTCAGGCTTGGCACCAAGACTTCCCATCAATTCAAGGAGAGCTCGTCGGGTCGCAGAGAAAGCGGGACACGCCCTTGTCCGAGAGAGAATCCAGTACAATCGTTGGATAAAACATCGACTACAAGCTCATATCTCCCAGACGCTCGAGGATTTCTTCAACAGAATTACTAATGAAGAAGACCAGAGAAGGATCCAAAATGACCTGGATAAATCCTTCAGACATGAATTTGATGTAGTCAAGGCTCGCCAAGTGCAAAAATTAAATAGATTGAAAGATCAGAAGGTGACGCACAAGGCCCATCACCCACCAGTGAAAGCAGTAGTCAACATCAGCCAATATCAGCTGAGTGTCTCTGAGGAGTCAGTATTGAATAAGGGTCTCAACTTCGCCACAACCATCAGGCGGGTGCCATATTTAGACATCATTGCCAGAGTCGAGGAGGTGGCCTTGTACTTCCCTCAGGCTCTGGCGGATGAACTAAGATGGAAGGTAAGACAGGCCTTGGAGAGAGCCAAGCTGCCCAGGTCTAACATAACAAAACTGGAGAGGCTGGCCATTGGATCCCTACAGAGAAACGAAAACATCATCATACTACCGGCTGACAAAGGTAATGCGACTGTAGTGATGGACAAATCAGAGTATACAAGAAAACTGGAAGACCTCATTAGCAGTGGTAGCTACAGCAAAGTGAAAAAGGATCCTACTATGAAAACGGAACGCAAACTGTCACAGATCCTAATCAAGAACAAGGATCACTTCGCACCCAAGACGTATAGGCAGTTATCGCAGCGTTACACCAAGCTACCTCACATATACGGTCTCCCTAAGATTCACAAAGACGGTATTCCGCTCAGGCTGATTGTTAGTTGCCAAGGCTTTGTGCGTCACCCTCTGAGTCGCTTCCTTGTAGATATAATTGACCCATTGATCGGAAAGTCTCCTTCATATGTCCGAAACTCTGCCCACTTCGTGGAAATAATCAAAGATGCTCCCATCCTATCCAACCAGATGGTGAGCTTGAACGTGGTGAGTTTGTTCACCAAGGTACCTACGGAGGAGGCACTCTCAGTAGTCAGAGACAAATTGACCTCTGACTCTTCCCTAGAAGAACAGACCAGTATTTCAATAGATAATCTGATGGAGATGTTAACTTTCTGTACACAAACAACACACTTCGGAATGGGATCACACATATATCGACAGGATGAGGGCGTAGCAATGGGCTCGCCATTATCACCAGCAATGGCGAATATATACATGGAATACTTTGAAGAAATGGCATTAGAATCTATATCGCTAAAGCCTACTATATGGTTAAGGTACGTAGATGACACCTTCATACTCTGGCCACACCAGGAAGATGTCCAGGTTCTACTGGACCATGTGAACTCAATAAGACCTTCGATACAGTTCACAATGGAGAAAGAGAGTAACAACACACTCCCATTTCTGGATGTACTAATATCTCGAACAGAGCATGGGTTCAAGACATCCGTATACCGTAAACCAACATTCACCGGACAGTACCTCAATTTCAACTCCCACCATCCATACAGCGTAAAGAAAGGGATCGTCCGTTGCTTACAACACCGAGCAAAAGTCATAAGTGGCGACCCAGAGATGTTAGATAAAGAATTGGACAGTATAAGTAGTACCCTAAAACGTAACAACTACCCTGGGTACATGGCAGCAGCCCCCCCAAAACTGGGATAGGTGGGTACAAGAGGAGGAGGCGGACAACAACACTTAGAAAACAGTCTGCCTGCCTTATGTGAAGGGGTTATCAGAGAAAATACAAAGGATCTGCGGTCCATATAACATCAGGGCAATCTTCAAGAGCTTGAAAACACTTCGCAGATATCTCTCTCGAGTGAGACCCCCCCCATACAGGAGAACATGACTAAAGACTGTGTGTACGCTATCCCGTGCAGCTGCGGAAAGGAATATAAAGGAGAGACAGGCCGCCCCCTCAAGGTAAGGCTTCAAGAACACCAGAAAGCTGTAACGCGGGGTGGGGGGGAGTAGAAAAATCAGGCGTGGCTGACCACATATGGAGAGAGAAGGGAGGTCACTGTCCCCTGTGGGATCATGTTGAGATCATAGACAGGGAACACCATTGAAAAATTCGTAAACTTAAGGAATCAGCACATATGCTAGGCCACAAAAATCTCGTGAGCCGACCAAGCATAGAAATAAATACAATATGGGAACCAGTAATAAGGAGTGCCAGAGAAAAGCAATGATAACAAAGTTGCAATATGAGCTCTGGTAAAAACATGGAATGATAACAGCAAAATTGCAATATGAGCTCTGGTAAAAATGGTTGCTGAAGACATTAGGTTTATAATAGCCAGAAATTCATACCCAGATACTCAAGGACACATAGCACAGTTGATAAAGGCATTGGTTAGATCCAGTGACAGACCCAAAGAGTGTGAGTTCAATACCCGGTTAAGGCAGTGGAGAACTTTCAGAGGGAAAATTAGCAGGAGATAACTGATAACTGACATCCATCAAACATGGTACGTGGAACTAGAACAGTCTACCCCAGGGATCGAAATAAAGGGTTCAGTTCGAAATTCCAACCACCTGAAGAAGGCCGGAGCGTACAACGGCCGAAACGTTGTGATAAATATGGCGACAAAGATGAGGACAATAGTCCGCATAATGTAAATACTGTACATAATACCTCATCTCAGAAATATAGACAGACTCCAATAAATATGTTTTCGCTTTTTTTTTACCGAAATATTAGCTTCTAAAACTTCTGTATAAGTCTTATATGCAAACAAAAACAAAGGCAGGTCTATAAGTCTCATCACAGAAAATAAATATAAATATATAATACATGCAAAAAAAAAGTGTCCTTAACAAACCCGAACAGTACAATAATACACGTAAAAAAATGTTCATTTTTTTGAGAGGATCAATTCGATAACCAACTTATTACAACAAAAAAATTAAAAATCGGGAAGAAAAGAGATTGCCAGTAGTCAGAAATGAATACAAGCATTACTGCCAGTATACGGTTACTGTATATGTAATATATTGTGGATGATTTTACTATAAAAATCGCAAAGAAAGGAATTGTCAACGTTCAGGATTATTTACATTATTCGGATCGTTAACCTCATCTCTATTGCCATATTCACACATGTTCTGGCCTTCTTCAGATCATTGGAATTTCGAATTGAACCCTTTATTTCGTCCACCCAGGGTAGATTGTTCTAGTTCCACGTGCTATGCCGCTTCCCTCCAAGTTTTTTGGTGCTGTAGCCTGGTATTGAACTTATAACTCGTTGGGTCTAGTCACCAGATCTAACCAAAGCCTTTATCCACAGGGCCATGTGTCGTTGAAGGTATCTGTGTATAAATTTCTGAGACTTATAGACCTAATGTCGCAGTAACTTTTTTTTTTACCAGCGCTCATATTGCAATTTTTCCGTTAATATTTGATATGTCCCGGAAAGGTATATATTTGTTTGAAGTAGCAAAGTGGTTTGGGACTACTGTAACCGAGTAGGACAGTCTACCAGGTAACCGTAATAGACTGGTCCTCGGCGTAGTGGTAGGCAATAGGCGTCCTCCCTGTACCGTCACATCAGTCTGTATTTATGGCTGACACCGGGTAACCCAGGCGTATGCATATTCATTACATCATTATTATTATTGCATATTTTTTACGAGAGATTATATTGCAATTTTGTGTTGTTATTCATTGCTTTTCTCTACCACTCCTTATTATGGGTTCCCATATTGTATTCATTTCTATGCTTTGTCGGCTCAGGAGATTTTTGTGGCCTAGCATATGTGCTGATACCTTAGGTATTTTTTTTAGGCAATGAAGATGAGGATAACAGTCCGAATAATGTAAATAATCATAACACCTAATCTCAGAGATATTAATGATAGAATAACTCTATTATATATATGATGCAAATGAATTTCTAATGATTTTATTATAAAAAGATAAACTGAAAATCAAAAGGAAGGGGATTGTTAGTGGTCACGTATTAATGCAAGCATTACTGACAAAATAGGGCTAGTTTTTGTAGAACTATAATGTAAATATACACTGGTAATGATTTTACTATAAGAATGCATTGAAAATAAGGAAGAAACGAATTGTCAGTGATGCAAGTATTAAATGAAAGAATACGGTTATTATTTGTCCATTACATAAGAATTTTAAGGTGCCTGAGCGTGTATCGTCCACTTTTCTGAAAGAAAACAGATGCTGTGTTGGGCTCTTGCTTAAACTTTTGAATTTCAAAAATATCTTGCTATATTCCGATTTGTGGGAAAATAGCTGCGTTTGGTTTTCGTTCGGAACCAATCAAAAGGTTTCCCTCCAAATGCCAAGAAGTAAATTTGGGCCTAACTTGGTGAATAAAAGCAGAAGCAGAATTGAATTCGAGGAGTCGACGTACAGTTGCTACATGAACCCAGGTCGGCCGAGACCATCGAAAGAAGGTCGCCCCGGTCAAAGAACAAAATGGAGCAGAAGAAATTTGACGACTACCAGACGAGAATTGAAAGGAACATCAAAGCCACTCCCACATCAAAGAAAAATTCTTCGGCTGGTGTGATTGTACTATTCTTCGCTGCTACCCCGAATTTTGCTTCGAAAATTGTACCTATTCTTTGAAAACTATTCAGAGGAGTATTTTTACCCTTTCTTCATTTATTCTTATGTTGTTTGCCTTTTCTGAGGACCTTATGCAGCATTGTAATTTTTATTGTAAAAGAGGCATAATTTTTTTGCAGTGATTATTTGTACATGCATGTTACTGGCCATCATTTGCCACACAAACCAATTATTTGTGTAATTCTTTCATTTTTATGTGTTAATAAATTTATCGTCTGTTTTCTTAAATATGGCTCGTGTCGTCTGTCTTTATTGTGTGCCCTTAAATTTTACCTCAAACTTTTGTTTCAACTATTTTTTTTTTGTGGGGTTTTTACCAAATAGAAAAATCCTCTAATTAATCATCGATAACGACGATTTATTCCCCCTTCCCCGACTCAACTTCTCCAAGTGGAGGTCAGCTATTAGAGGATCGGTTTAGGCGAATGCTAAAATAACAAATCAATACAAGTGTTGTAGAGTAGTTTCCACAGTGGAGGCTTGTATTTCACTAAGTCGATTCTAAATTAGGTTCGACGTACAAAACGTTAGGAACTTGAAATAATAGTTAATGACGCAGCAATCTAGTTGTGGTGGTTGATATTTCAATATCCGATATCGACTGACTCACTCAACTCCACTGAGCCCAAATGGCGACCGCTACTACTACTACTACTTATTATGTGTGGGAGAGTCTATTACAATAGAATAGGTAATGTTCCGGAATAACAACAAGGAAACGTCTTCTCGTGCTTCGTGGCACCAGTTTGTATTCAGAGTTTTCCTTGGTTACTAAGCAAATCTAGCAAACCTAGTCTGCTTTATTATTTAACTCATAGCTATGAAGGAAAAAAGACGGATTCATGCCTTTTCCAAGTGCATTAATGCAAAGTGAACGTAACAGACTTGGTTAGAATTTGAACCCGGTCAACCAATTCTTCAACACCAGTAAATTTTGCGCCACCTGCAAGACTATCATAAATATAATGTAAATGTACTACTTATAATTTTGCTCTAGAAATGCATTGAAAATAAGAGGGAAAAGGGTTATTACTGGTCAAGAATTACTGCAAATGTTACAGGCAAAAAAAAAAAAAAAAGACGTTTATTATGTGGATAATTAAATATTTATGCAATCATTCTGACCATAAGACGTGAGTAAGTTCGATTTGTCATGGAGGTGAGTTTTTGATAATTCTTTCTTGGGGGACGGTCGCAGTGTGCAGGAAGTGTATAAAAACTATAACACAGGCTGACCCAAGCCTTGTGGGTAAAATTGGGATAACGGAGCTACTAACACGAAGTCACAAGTCGTCGTGACGGAGGGTTTGAACCTACTGGTCTTGTTCAAAATGTTCATCACACACGATTATGCCAGCCAGTTATGTGCCACGCGTGATACACGCGTAGGCGATCATGTATCTTTCGATACATGACTGACGAGACAGATTTTTTTCCCGCACTAGGTTGCCATTTCTTCCTGCAGTGGACCAGTTGCCATCCAAGACTATAGAACCTGGTCTGTTCTGCTATTTACCCATAGCTGGAGAGGGGGAGAAGAAGAAGAAGAGCATTCATACCTTTCCTAAGGGTATTAGCACGTGAATGAGTGTAATGGATCCGACTGGAATTCGAACTCGGCTTTCCGAGTCCTCAATCTGAGATGCTCTCCATTACTCCACCGTACCTCACCTCCTAAGAGTATGTGCTCTCCTAAAAACTATAACTAAGATTCGCTCAGTATTGTTACAGTATAAACCAAAGACTGTGTGGGTTTTAAAGAAACACAAATGTACCTGAGCAGGCGTCTGCAACGAGGATTAGCTAGCCACGTTAACAGACAGGTATACTCGGATATGAGCGACCAGTTATACGCTTAAAGATTTTATTCAATGACTTAAATGATCGTGTGTTTGCCTTCTCTGCCAATTTCCGGTTTTCTTATTGAGATAAAAGTCAGAATAAGTACACACATTTTAAAAGTACAACTTCAGGATATGGTCAATCATGGCTGTCCACAACTTCCTATCTTTTGAAGTACTTATTAAGGCTTATCTTTTCGCTATCCCTCTCAACCCCTGTTCTGCCATCTATTTACACAGGCTCGTTAGGCAGGTGACTCACTGCTTTCCTCTGTCCCTCTTGTCTTCATTATGCCTTGTGAGTGTCAAATTTTCCAATCCCACTTTCCTGATTATGTATCCTAGAAATTTCAACTGTTCCTTTCTAATTCTAAGTCTCCTTTTTGTTTCTATTTTCCCTAACATTTTCTCGTTACTCACAGGTTTAGTGCAAGATATTCACAGTATCCTTCGGTAAAACCACATTTTTGTTGCCTCAAGTGTCTTTTTCATCTTTGAGGAGGTTTCTAACAGTCATTACCATATAGAAGGACCGATATTATAGTTCTTTTCTTTGTTTCTGACGACATTTTCATGTTTCTTAACACTTTGCTTAGCTTTTCGTAGGCAACTTTCGCTATGCCAATGCTCTTATGGATTTCGCTTGGAGCAATCTCAACAAAATAACCCTTAATATAATTTTAGTGTGCCTCTTCAATGCCGAAAAATACAGTAAATATTGACACGACTGAAGATGGCTTCTTTTTCTTTTTAGTTTTCTCTCATCGAAACTTGCACTGCAGTCAGTTCAATGTGGAATAAAAATGAAGATGGGACTGAGAGAATTAAGAAACAAAAAGAAAAAAAAAAGAAAAAAGAATGATTTCAATTATTTTCTCTTTGGAACAATTAATAGCTCCTGAAATCCTTCATTTTCCGATATAAGGAATTAAAACAGCATCAGTAGTAGATTATTGAATGATTCAACCAAGCAGAAATTAGAATTATTTGGGGGTTAATGAAACTCGAGGTATGAATTAAGACTGAATAAAATAGGAAGACTGAATAGCTTAATTCATTCAGATTTATTCGTTTACTTAAAAAGCATTGCCATTAAAGCAATAATTTTTCATTGATTCATGACGACAATGGAGCTGGACGTTTCTATATCTGTCTCTCTCAGTCTCTGTGTGTATGTCTCTCTTTCTGTCTCTCTCTGTCTCTGTCCTTCTCCCTGTCTCTCTCGCTGTGTCTCTCTTTGTCTCTCTGTCTCTTTCTCTGTCTCTCTTTGTCTCTCTGTCTCTCTTTATACACACACACACACACACACATATATATATATATATATATAGATAGATAGATAGATAGATAGATAGATATATAGATATAGATATAGATATACATATACATATACATATACATATACATATACATAGACATAGATAGATAGAAATGTAAAAGGAAGACTGAAAACAACCGCGCTTAAAAGATATACACGCCAAAAAGTGCTCAATACAAAATTCAAAATTGAATATGTAAAGCTATAATATTTAATAAAAAACCTTACGGTCAAAACCCGGGTTGCGAAGTTGGTTGGCATTTTAGCCTTTTCTTATATATATATATATATATATATATATATATATATATATATATATATATATATATATATATATATATATATAAGACATTTTTATGTTTATACATTCTTTTTATAGATACAAATATTTAAGTAAATGCTCTATTTATAATAAACAGTATTAAAAATAACATTTACCGGCTTGGATGTCCGAGAAATTTTCACAGAAAATATTCGTCCCCTGACAGGAATCGAACCTGTATCCTATACGGAACCGTCATATAGCCACAGTGGAGCGTTCGGTTAGCAAGGTCGATCTTACTGTCTTCCATGTCTCACGTACATTCATATATGCTCATGGCGTATCCAAATGTAAACAAATGACGTCACACATTATGAAATTCTCTGTTTATGTCAGGCTATACAGAGCATTTATTATAAACAGAGCATTTACTTAAATATTTGTATCTATAAAAAGAATGTACAAACATAAAAATGTCTTAAAATAATTGTCCATTTCATAATTGTTGTTAACCGGGTGTTGAACTCACACTCTTTGAGTACTGTCACCGGTTAAGACAGTGGAGAAATTGGAGAGGGGAATTAAGAGGAGATAACTGATAACTTACATCCATTAAACATGGCACGTGGAACTAGAATATTCTACCCCAGTGAACGAAATAAATGGTTCAGTTGACATTCCACCCACCTGAAGAAGGCCGGAGCGTACAACGACCGAAACGTTGTAATAAATATGGCGACAAAGATGAGGACAATAGTCCGAATAATGTAAATAGTGTACCTGTCACCATATTAGACACATTTGGCTGTGATGCATGTGTTTGGTATATTATTATCAAACTTGATGCCATAATGTGTATATTGAACTTCATATATTTGTACCTCGGTATAATAATAATAATAATAATAATAATAACCACTTAAAAGACTTTAGATGATAGTAATATAATGATAAAGATTCTAGAGTGTATGATACTGAAACAATTTAAGAAGAACTTGTTTAATATTTAACTGAATTATTTGTTATGCCAATTCAGAAAGAAGGTCAGAACAATTTCGGTAAAATTCTGGGAAAATTCGTTACTAGCAAATTTTTTTCTTTTAAGTTTTATATTTCTATAAATATGCAAGAAAACGGAGTCTAGTGTTCGGTATTAGATAAATTTTGACAAAATAGATAGGAATTGTATCTAGACAATCAGACGTAAAGCTAAAAAAGTCAAACAAATTTAACTTTTCTTTCTTTTACACAAAGATAAACAAACATGAGTAAAGTAGTGGAAAAAACCATTTATGAAATCAGTGTCATAATCAATTATCTAAAAATCTTGTTGGAAATTACATTATACCTTCCGAAAATGCTTGAAAACTAATAAAATTGTCTTCCTCTTTCAGACATAACTTTTTTTCTGAATCCGTTTTGGTAAGTATCGTTTTATTATTTCATACATAACCTCCCATTTCTTTTCAGCAGAGTAAAGGCC